>JAWQFJ010001822.1:0-88170 GCA_034096865.1 Theodoxus fluviatilis | reverse complement strand
TGCTGGCAGCGTCGCAGGCGTGTTTATCAGTCAGGTCACGGCCTTGACCCGCGCGCGACCGAGTTAGGCTAATATTAGCTTGTTGTGACACAGTAAGTCAGTCGCGTCGCAGTTAGGAATGTGGGAGTATGTGCGATATTGTGCTGGTAGTTTCTAGAAATTGTGTAAAGGTATATAAGGAGCGAAAGCGAGTGAGAGAGGGAGAGCAGCAGATACGACAGAGTTAAAGGTGAGAGCTTTGACTCCCAGGGGAGCGAGTTTCTGCTGTGTGCTAGCGAGCCTCTGCGGTACTGTAAGCAGAGTGAAGCTGTGTGAGTGCTACGAATTGCTGTTGCTGATTTTCACCACTGTAGAGGTCAGTGCGTGAATAAAGTTCATTGGAAACGATCACCGGAGTCTGTCACTTCGACTTCCTAGCGCAAGCCAGGAGAACCCCCGTACATCAAGATATTGCAGAGAAGAGTGCAACATTGGTTCCACAGACGGCGAACAGTCCAAGCAGTGACAGTGACGACGGAAATGGACGGCGAGAAGCGCGTAACCCGATCCGCTGCACGTGTAGAGGTGACAGAGCAACCGACGGAAGACATCGCAATGATGATGAGACTTCTGCTCGACCAACAGAGGCAGCAGAGGGAAGCCCAGGAGGAGGAAAAACGAGACCGCGAGCGGGAGAAGGCAGAGGAGAAGGCAGACCACGAGCGGGAGAAGGCAGAGGAGAAGGCAGATCGCCTGCGTCAGGAAGATTTGCTGCAGACCATCAAAGCCGGAACAGAGGGACTGCAGAGGGAAATCGAGGCAGTAAGCTTTCGCCTAGGAGAGGAGGTAGATCGCATTGATGCTAACCTCCAGCAAGAAGCGGCACGCCTCCACTCCCTCGAAGGGGAAGTAACCCGGCTCGACACCGTCATCTGCAGACTGGAGAGAAAGCTGGAAGAGAAAGAAGAAACAAAAGCAAGCCTCTCCTATCCAGCCAGATTTTATACCCAAGATAACCACCGGGCCTCCAAGCAACTTCGAGCCGAGGCGTCATCATTCGTCTCACACCAGGAGGAGGCATACCCCCCCGCCGGTCGTCCAGTGCAGCGGCCACAAACGTACGACGGGAAGGCACCGTGGGATGCCTACCACATTCAGTTCGAGGTGACCGCGCAGATCAACGGTTGGGGAGAGCGGGAGAAAGCGAGTTTTCTCATCTCCAGCCTGACGGGACAAGCGCTGACAGTCCTGGAAACCATCCCACCCGAAGGCAGGAATGACTACACTGCCCTCGTTCGGACCCTCCGTGACAGGTTTCAAGATTCCCGAAATGCAGACCAGGCTAAGGCAGCACTCTACACGAGAAAGCGCAAAAAGGGAGAATCACTCATCGAGTTGGCGGCTGACATCGAGAGGCTGGTGAGGCGAGCGCACCCGGCGTTTAACAGGGAGGCAATCGACGATTTGGCTCGGGAGAAGTTCATAGATGCCCTCGTCGACGACGAAGCGAAACGCCAAGTACAGGTGTTGGCTCCCTCTACCTTGGCGGAAGCAGTCAACACCGCTCTCCGTGTCGAGGCTATCGCTCAACGCGAGGAAGCGACCCAGCGAGCATCTCACCCTCATAGGATCAGAGCCATTGGCAGCCAGGAGAAGTCGGAGGGTGACGGCGACACTCTCTCTCTGAACCAGTTTCGCCAGCTGATGGCGGAGCTGCTGGAGAAGATACAAAACCGCTTTTCCCGTCAAGACGGACAGCGAGGGCAGATCAGATGCTATAATTGCGACAAGACAGGCCACATCGCTCGCCGCTGTCCACAGAGGAAGGAGAAAGCCACCACAGCCCAGGAAAACTAGGATGCGCCGGGCTTAAGGGGCATAGCCCGGCGTCCTCTGCCTCCACCGCCCCACATCGCATCAGTCATCGGTTGAAGGGTGTCCGCGTAGACCCAGGAGGACCGGCGATCGAGGTGTACATCGACGGTAACCGTCATCAGGCACTGATCGACTCAGGAGCGACCATTTCTGTGATAAAGGCTGATCTGTGCCCCTTCCAGAGAAGAGAGGAATCAGCGATGGTGCTCACTGACGTCATGAACAGACCGATCCCTGTGCACGGCGTCGTGACAGTGAAGGTGAAGGCCGGTGAGCTTGTTGTTTCTCACCCCTTCGTGATCGCCGATGTAGAAGATGACGTCATCCTGGGGATAGACTTTTTGCAGAAGCATTGCTGTGTTATAGACTGGGGACAGTTCCTCCTGCTGATTGATGGGCACCACGTGCAGTTGAAGGGTCTTGGGGGTGAAGGGAATGCTTCACTGCGGCCCTCGGGTGCGTTGAGGCGGATCGCCGCTCAAGAGACGCCTCTGGCAGTCGCACAGAGACAGGATCCGGACCTGCAGCCCATCATCCGCTGGATGGAGGACAGGCCTGTCCGCCCACCCTGGAGGAAGGTCGCCGTTACCAGCCCTGTCACCAAGGCTTACTGGACCCAGTGGGATGCCTTGCAGCTGACGGATGGAGCGCTGTACAGAAAGTGGATGGACGAGAAGGGAGAAACCTGCCGCCTTCTCCCTGTTCTGCCGAGAGCCATGCAGGAGGAAGCGCTGAGACAGGTACACGATGACCCAGCAGCTGGCCACCTCGGAAGGCAGAAGACGTATCGACGCGTCTGTGAGCGGTACTTTTGGATTGGTCGACACAAGTCCGTTCGCAACTTGTGTCGGCGCTGTGCCATCTGTGCCTCACGGGCAAGACCCCACAGTCGCCGTAGTGGCTCTAGCAAGACTGACAGTTCTGCAGTGGTCGCCAGGCCATTGGTGGATATCCCCCGTGACGTGCCCCAGGGTGTGGAACCGCTCCAGGGTATGCTGCAGGCAGTGGGAAAGTCCGCAAGGACACACCTGCAGCGGAGCGTGGACGGAATGAAGACTGGTTACGACCGCAAGGCCTATCACCAGACCTCTCCTGATGGCACTGCACCGTGGTACTCCAACCCACGGGCTGAGAAGGGATGCACCACCAAGCTGGCCCGGCCGCCGGCAGGACGTTACGTGAACCGTACCCGTCTCTGGAAGTACCAGGGAGAACTACCGCCGGACTGGTGGCAGTCGCCACGACGTCACCCTGACCCGACCGACGACGAGCCCACAGAGAGAGACACTGTACCAGGGCCTTCCTCGGAAGACGAGAGCGTGGATGGAGCGACCCCTGATTATGTACAGACATACACGCGGCGAGGGCGGCATGTGATGCGCCCCTGTCGCTTCATGTGAGGAGTTCTTTATTTTCAGTGACAGTATGGACAGTGGTCATGCAGACATTGACCCCATGGACTGGGCAGATGCTACCGCAAGGAAGCTTTCGCCCATATGTCAGGTTTCTGCATCTATGCCACTCATTTTGTAATTCTTGAACTACCTGGACTGCGGATTGACTTTTTCCCGGTATTTCGTTGTTGTTGTTGTTGATGATAATGTTGTTGCTAGTTGTGTATTTTTGAGGTGTTAGTTTATAGTGTTTTGTAAATTGAATGATGGAGTTGTATATGTAGTGAGACCGACGAGGTCGTTTCGGTCTTTAGGGGAGGAGCTATGTTGTGAATATTCTAGATAATGCTGGCAGCGTCGCAGGCGTGTTTATCAGTCAGGTCACGGCCTTGACCCGCGCGCGACCGAGTTAGGCTAATATTAGCTTGTTGTGACACAGTAAGTCAGTCGCGTCGCAGTTAGGAATGTGGGAGTAAATGCGATATTGTGCTGGTAGTTTCTAGAAATTGTGTAAAGGTATATAAGGAGCGAAAGCGAGTGAGAGAGGGAGAGCAGCAGATACGACAGAGTTAAAGGTGAGAGCTTTGACTCCCAGGGGAGCGAGTTTCTGCTGTGTGCTAGCGAGCCTCTGCGGTACTGTAAGCAGAGTGAAGCTGTGTGAGTGCTACGAATTGCTGTTGCTGATTTTCACCACTGTAGAGGTCAGTGCGTGAATAAAGTTCATTGGAAACGATCACCGGAGTCTGTATCACGTACAGAGGTTTTCGTGTATGTTTGTCAGTGTTGGTTTGAAAGTTTATATCATGTATGATTGTGTAATTCGGTGTAGTATCTTCAAAGCCCCATTCATTTATGAACAAGAAGGGCAAAGCCCATACGACTCACATGCTTGACCTTGACCTTTATATGACCTTGACCTTCAGATGACCTTCAAGGTCAAGGTCAAACAACTAAACCTACCAATGACATCATACACAAAGAAATGCTTTACACATTTTTCCTACCAAAATACATGTGACCTTGACCCAAGGTCAAGGTCATCCAAGGTCATGCAACACAAAGATGTTAATTCAAGACATAGGAAGCACAATGGTGCTTATTGGCACTTTCTACCATGAGATATAGTCACTTTTAGTGGTTCATTACCTCATTTTGGTCACATTTCATAAGGGTCAAAGTGACCTTGACCTTGATGATATGTGAACAAATGTGTCTCATGATGAAAGTATAACATGTGCCCCACATAATTATTAAGTTTGGAACAGTTATCTTCCATAGTTCAGGGTCAAGGTCACTTCAAAATATGTATACAATCCAACTTTAAAGACCTCCTGTGACCTTGACCTTGAAGCAAGGTCAACCAAACTGGTATCAAAAGATAGGGCTTGCTTTGACCTATATACCACTTGTAGCTAAGGTCGCCATTCTCAATAACGTGGGAGAAAATTGGGAAAATGTGAAAAATGACTGTTTTTGAGACCACATTTATGGCTCCTGTGACCTTGACCTTGAAGCAAGTTCAAGTCACTATGTATGTTTTTTGAGGCCTTGTCATCATACACCATCATGCCACATTTGGTGTTGATAGACTTAATAGTCTCCGAGAAAAATCCAACGTTTAAGGTTTTTACGCCTGGACGGACGGACGGACGACACGGCTGAGTACATAGACTCACTTTTGCTTCGCATGTGAGTAAAAAAATATATCTTCTGTGATAGTGCACATGCCTACAATGCTTTGTTGTTGGTTTTCTACCACAAATGGATAGTAAAATAAGATGTTCCAAAGATGTGTTAAAGGGGGCGTGGCCGGAAGCATGTCCATAGAAAGAGGATTGTGAATTATGTCGCATGGACTCCATAACGTTTTTAGCAATTGGGAAATGTATGTTAAAAAAAAAAGTGTAAATCCTGATGTTTCCTATCTTGACACAGGTAGGGGTAAAGAGAGGAGCAGAAGAAGAGGCAGCGGAACCATCAGACGTGGGGCGAGAGGGAGCTCCATCATGCTGGACCACCCACTTGAGGAACCAGACGGGACACCACCAGCCATTCCTGACTTCACTGGGCAACCTGGCCTCAAGACACCACCAGCCATTCCTGACTTCACTGGGCAACCTGGCCTCGACACCACCAGCTGAGTCAACTCCTCTTGGGTACTTTAGTTTGTTTTTTACTAATGATCTTGTGAGCCATCTTGTCACAGAAACAAACAGGTACGCAAGCCAAACAATTGCAGTCTCACCCACAGAGACAGTTTTCAAGATACAAGGATTGGCGAGAAGTTGATTGTCCAGAAATGAAGAAATTCATTGGCCTGACACTGCTGACAGGATTGATCAGCAAGCCCACAATTGTTCTGTATTGGACAAAACTATCAATCCTGTACACTCCAATTTTCCCTCAGATCATGTCAAGGAATCGCTACCAAGCCATGCTTCGGTTCTGGCACTGCAATGATAACGAGAAAGAGCCTCGAAGGCAGTCTCCAAACAGAGATAGGCTCTACAAAATTCGTCCCCTGATAGATGACTTGCAGGAGAAATTTCTAACAGTGTATGTCCCTGACAAGGTTGTGGCTGTAGATGAGTCATTGCTTCTCTGGAAGGGACAGCTTGTTTTCAAGCAATACATACCTCTGAAGAGAGCTAGATTTGGCATCAAGCTCTTCAATGTATGTGAGGACAGTGGCTACACATACAAATTTCACATTTACACTGGCAAAGAGGACCCAGGTTTCCAGATGCAAGACCACATTCCTGATGATGCAGCCCATCTTTCCATATCAGAATAAGTGGTGGTTTTCATGGTGGAAAGTCTGCTGAACCAGGGGACCATGTTTACATGGATAACTGGTACTCCAGTGCCAGACTCTACCAGTATCTTGGCAGTAAAAATACACTTTGCTGCGGAACTCTGAGAGAGTTCAGAGTGCAGTCAGGAATTTGGAGGTCAGCAGGGATGAACCTGTTAAGGCTCTTAGATTTGGTTCCCTTCTGTTTCTGAAATGGCAATCTAGCAAGATTGTATGTATACATGCTTACAACCATTCATACAGAATGTATGGAGCAGGTTGTCAGGCGGGGAGGACAGAGGGTATCCAAACCCAGTGCAGTTGTGGCATACAACTCAAAAATGGGTGCAGTGGACAGAGCTGATCAAATGCTGCAACCTTATGATGCCACCAGGAAGACCACAAGGTGGTACAAAAAAGTGATGGTTCATTTGATGCAAGTGAGTCTTCTGAATTCATTTATTGAGTTCAGAAAACAGAATGAATCCACCATGGACTTTGTCACCTTCCAGTGTGAGGTGATAACCGCCCTGTTGCTGGGGGACAACCCTGCACCATTGCCAACTCTCTCCCGCTCTGAAGATGTAGCCTGCTTGACAGAGAGACATTTTCTAGGTAGGCTACCACAAACAGGGAAGCAGAAAACATCCACCAGAAGGTGTAAGGTCTGCCATAAGCATGGCATCAGAAAGGAATCTGCCTACATATGCAAACAGTGCCCGAGCCATCCTAGCCTCTGTGTGGTGCCCTGCTTTGAGGACTACCACACCAAGAAAGATTACTGAATCCTTGTATCTTGAAACAGATCTCTGTGGCTGAGATGCAGGGATGGTGAGATGCATTGTTGCAGCACACTCTTGGAAACCAGTTGCCCAAGTTTGTTTCTAACTGTAGTCATACTCTGAAGTGTTGAGAGCACCAGTACATTTTCCTGTTACTCTCCTGAGAATAGTCAGAAATGTTTGTACTTTAGAGTATGTTACCAAAAAGTCTAGGCGTACTTTGAAATCATTTGCACTTGGTTTAGTCACTGAGTGATGATTTGGTGGTACCAATAGTACCAAAAATATGATCCCTAAAAATGTTTTTGTGTGTTCATAGCTCTGCCATTTTCTGCAGAGTGGTCCAATTATTGTGCATTTTTTGGAAGATATTCTTTGGCCATTTCTCTTCCAGAAAAATACAAGTTATGTGTAGGTTTCATGACTATTGTGCATGCCAGAAATTGTTTATCATCATCACCCACTTACAGCTGAAAATGAGGAAAATGGGTACTCCTATTCATTTGTCTATCACTCTGCTGAGGGTAGTCAGAAATGTTAGTGGTTTATAGTGTGAGTTGTCCCATAGTCTAGGCATACTTTGAAATCATTTGCACTTGGTTTAGTCACTGAGTGATGATCTGGTGGTACCAATAGTACCAAAAATATGATCCCTAAAAATGTTTTTGTGTGTTCATAGCTCTGTCATTTTCTGCAGAGTGGTCCAATTATTGTGAATTGTTGGGAAGACATTCTTTGGCCATTTCTCTTCCAGAAAAATACAACTACAAGTTATATGTAGGTTTTATGAATATTGTGCATGCCAGGAAGTGTTTATTGTCACCCATTTACAGCCGAAAATGAGGAAAATGGGTAATCCAATTCATTTGTCTATCACTCTGCTGAGGGTAGTCAGAAATATTAGTGGTTTTTAGTGTGAGTTGTCCGGCTATAGTCTAGAGATACTTTGAAACCATTTGCACTTGGTTTAGTCACTGAGTGATGATTTGGTGGTACTAATAGTAATAGTACCAAAAACATGATGCCAAAAAGTGTTTTTGTATGTTCATGGCTTTGTCATTTTCTATACAGAACGTCAGAAGTCTAATAAACAAATTCTTTACATCAATCTGTTCCTTGTCCAATGCTCTTTCAGAAAAATATAGGTTATGGGTACTTTTCTTCGAAAATGTGTTTTACAAAATCCTTTGGCAAATGGTTGTCACACAGTGTTAAAAAGGCTTGGCAGCGAAGAGGTTAATGAAGTCAAATTCTTTATGACGCCGGCATATGTTCCGCACTATACTATATACAGACCTGGGTACCCCAAATTTTGCCTCAGCGTACTCACTGGTTCAGATATGCGTATTTTTATAAAACTGTGCGTATTTATTGCGCGGACTGACAATTTCAAAAATGCAGCTTTTGGTTTGCATACAAAGAGGCAATGCAAGTGAAGAGTTACCTCCCCCTTGACCGCTGAATCCGGCTGTTTAGTTGAAGCGAAACTATGTATCTCTACAGGAGGACACTGGTCACGTAGGCATCCCGCAGCGGGCCTGAACTGATTTTGGCTCAGAGAGAGAGAGAGAGTGACAGAGAGAGAGAGAGTGACAGAGAGAGAGAGTGACAGAGAGAGAGAAAGTGACAGATAGAGAGAGATAGAGAGAGAGAGAGATAGAGATAGAGAGATAGAGAGAGAGACAGAGAGAGACAGAGAGAGACAGAGACAGAGAGAGAGACAGAGAGACAGAGAGAGAGAGACAGAGAGAGAGACAGAGAGAGAGACAGAGAGTTAGAGAGAGAGAGAGAGAGAGAGAGAGAGAGAGAGAGAGAGAGAGTGAAACAGAGAGGTGTGAGGTATCCTCCCTGCAAATGTTATGTTAAGATTGCCTGACCCACTTCTTACCCAGCATCCTGTAGCAGTGGGGCTCAACTAAACAGCCCCTCTGGGAACGGCTGTGCAGTCACAACAGTGTTGTCAATGATCACATATTACACAAATGTCCGATGAAGAGCTCTTGTCAAAACAAAACTCGAACAGTACAGACTGCTTCCAGCCTCAGGAAAATTGTGGATGGAACTTCACAGGAGGGGGGTGGGGGGTGGGAGGGGTGGGGGGTGGGGGTGGGGGGAAACCTTTTGATTTCACGATTGTCGTATTTTTCGATTTCACCATTGTCGTATTTTTTCACACAAGTCGTAGTAGTCGTATTTTCAATAGCTTGGCGTAAAAAATACGCCAAAATCGTATAGGTAAACAGGTCTGTATATAGTATCTTACAACTGAAAGAAGATTAACACGAACTCTTACATTTTAAAATCCGAAATGCAGGTTGACCGGATCGGCAGCAAAACCGGCTTGAAAAACGGTACGTGTGTTCCAATACTGCATTTAAACTAGCAGAGATTCATTCAACAAAGAAATTCAAATATTGGTTTAAACACTAGCATGCAAATCAACACTCATTTAGACAAGTTTGGCTCTGTATCCCAAAACTGTAAAACTAAAACTTTGTAAAAGGATCATACCCATTCGACCACCTACCTAGCCCTAGGCTAAGCCTAAGGGCGATTCAATTTCTCCTTATATTATAAAGTTATATTTATAAATGGAGTTTGGAGCAAAGTAATTAAAAAATCCAAATAAACATATCATTTCAACCGATCGAGACAAAAGAGTAGGTGGTGGTTATTACTAATATTATTATTAGTGTCTCAGGGATTCCGTGATTCACGTAACTACTCTACAGTCTGACACCAAACCCAAAGATGTCTTTGCTGACACACTGTGACACTGACTGTCACTACAGAAGACTAAAACATTAACAGACGTGCAGGTCAGTTTCATCGAGACCCGATTTTAACTAAGATATGTATAATTCATCTAGTCGTACATATCCATACTCACCTTCATCATACGCAAGAGAAAGAAAACAACCACAGCTAGAATACGCCTAAAATAATACAGATAGCCGAAAGACACGCGGATCACATTCAGCCATTGGCCTCAGATGTCCTTGACAGTCAGACGCCAGGGGGTCACGTGCACAAGTTTACAAACTGAAAAATTCGTTATTTTTTATTCATATGGTCAGGGATGCATTATTTCAAAGTAGAGGCCCAGCGGACCTTAAAACTATATTTTTGATTCCACATTATCAAAGTTGAGTCGGCTATAATTCTGTAGCCCGGATGAAATATGGCGTCAAATGAAGTCGTATGCAGCGTCGTCGAGTAGACGCGGTTACCAGTCAACTACCGACTAATTGCGTTTTGCTGCATTACCATATACTATTTTCATGTAGTATTAATGGTAATGCATGCAAGGAAACAACCTAGACTCAGTGATGGGTAATAATAGCTTCTTGTTTGGTATTACTTGTCAAAGCAGCCGTGTGATCCGCCATCTTTGTTGTCAAAATTTGCACGAAAATCTTATTGCATTCGATTGATGGTTGTTTGTGCAATTTCATCCTGCTAATTGCAGCATTTTGTCTCTTTTCAGGTATGCTGACAGGAAGGAAGCCCATCTGCATCAGGTAAATATTTGCCTCGAGTCAGGGTGTGCCTGTCTCGACTGTGCTAGACTTAATTGACATAATGCACATACTATACTCATTTCCTACCCTAAAATAACCTTTTCTACAGCGATCTGCCGATGCTGAGTGTACGATCCTTGAGGTAAGTCTCGGTAATCACGCTGCAGGTAAGAATCGACGAGCAGGCAAAGCTGATAAGGAACGACAGTGTTGTGTTAGGGTGAAGTATGCCACTGGCTGCACATGTTGTCTAGGTAGATGTTTGGTATAAAATCGGGCCAAACACTGCCATTTCCTGGCATTTTGGGGCTAAGTAAAGGGTGTTAGCAGTCGCAAGTATCGGTTAGGAGGTAGTGGACAGTCTACAATAAAAGTGCAGCTACCAGATGGTATGACCTCTCACTCTTAACAGTTTTGGAGGGAAATAGCCTCTGGAGAGAAACAGGGCCAGTAATTATCCCCCACAGGTGATGTGATTCTATAATAGTGGCCGTGTAAATTGCTTCTGCAAAGTCCATTGGGGATAGAGACAGTTCTGTAAGGGTAATTTGACCAGGTGGTTGATGTAATGGGATTAATACTAATATCAGGAGCAGTGGAGCCTACTCATGCCATCTTTGAGTTTTGCAGTAATGACTGAAGAGTAATTAGGTTTGGTTTTGACCTCAGTGTTGTGGTCCAGGCTAGAGGTGACAAGGTCAGAATTGGACAATGATCTTTGTGCACATTCTGTATTGAAGTAGTTTGTACTGTGATAGGAAGCAATTTACAATTTAAATGTAGGGGTTGCTGAGGAGAAAAGCTAAGAATATGTGCACTTCTTCTTCTGCTACTGCTTCTTCTCCTCCTCCTCTCCCCCTCCTCCCCCCACCCCCACCCCCAGCTCTCCTCTCCTACTCTTCCCACTCCTCCCCCTCCTCCCTCTCACCTCCTCCCTCTCCTCCTCCCTCTCCTCCTCCTTGCTTCCTCCTACTGCTCCTCCCTCTCCTGCTTCTCTCTCTCCTGCTTATCCTCCCTCTCCTGCTTCTCCTCCTCCCTCTCCTTCCTCTCCACCTCCCTCTCCACCTCCCTCTCCACCTCCCTCTCCTCTCTCTCCTCCTCTTCCCTCTCCTCCTCTTCCCTCTCCTCCTCCTCTTCCCTCTCCTCCTCCTTCTCCCTCTGCAGCCCCTCCCTCTCCTGCTCCTCCCTCTCCTTCTCCTCCTTCTCCTCCCTCCTCCTCCTCCTCCTCCTCCTCCTCCTCCTCCTCCTCCTCCTCCTCCTCCTCCTCCTCCTCCTCCTCCTCCCTCCTCCTCCTCCTCCTCCCTCTCCCTCTCCTCCTCCCTCTCCCTCTCCTCCTCCTCCCAATTCTCTCTCTCCTCCTCCCCCCTCACCTCTCTTTTCTCTTTCCTCTCCTCATCCTCCCTCTTCTGCTCCACCCTCTCTTGCTCCTCCCTCTCCTGCTCCTACCTCTTCTGCTCCTCCCTGTCCTCCTCCACCTTCTTCTCTTCTTCCCCCTTCTTCTCGTCCTCTCCCATCTCCTCCTCCCCCTTCTCCTCTTTCCCCTCCTCCTCCCCCTCCTCCTCCCCATCCCCTCCTCCTCCTCCTCCTTCTCCTCCTCCTTCTCCTCCTCCTCCTCCTCCTCCTCCTCCTCCTCCTCCTCCTCCTCCTCCTCCTCCTCCTCCTCCTCCTCCTCCTCCTCCTCCTCCTCCTCCTCCTCCTCCTCCCTCTCCTCCTCCCCCCTCCCCCTCCTCCCCCCCCCCCTCCTCTCCCTCCCTCCCTCCCTCCCTCCCTCCCTTCCTCCCTCCCTCCCTCCCTCCCTCCCTCCCTCCCTCCCTCCCTCCTTCCCTCTTCCCTCCCTCCCTCCCTCCCTCCCTCCCTCCCTCTCTCCCTCCCTCCCTCTCCTCCTCCCTCCCTCTCCTCCTCATCCTCCCTCCCTCCTCTTTTTACCCCCACCTTTTCCCCTCTTCCTCCTTCTCCTTTTGTTCCTCTTCCTTCTTCAGATCATCTCCCTCCTCCTACTTCTGTCCCTGCTCCTCCTCCTCAAGCTATTGCTCCTCTTTCTGTGCCTTCTCCTGCTCCTCCTCCTTTTCTTTACCTTCATGCTTTTCTTCTCCTATCTCCTCCTCCTCCTCCTCCTCCTCCTCCTCCTCCTCCTCCTCCTCCTCCTCCTCCTCCTCCTCCTCCTCCTCCTCCTCCTCCTCCTCCTTCTCCTCCTCCTCCTCCTCCTCCTCATTTTCCCTGCTCCTCCTCCTCCTCCTCCTCCTCCTCCTCCTCCTCCTCCTCCTCCTCCTCCTCCTCCTCCTCCTCCTCCTCCTCCTCCTCCTCCTCCTCCTCCTCATTTTTCCTGCTCCACCTCCTGCTTCTCCTACTCTTGCCTCTACCCCCCCCCCCCCCCCCCCCTCCATTAGCTTCAACCTCTCCTCATTCTCCAGTTTAAAATCCTCCCCTCCCCCCCTCTTCTCCTCCCTCGCTATATATTTGTTTTATTTTACTTGGGCCTCTGCTCTTACTCCTCCTTGCTCCCACAGCTTGCAATGTCAACCTCACATTTCTTCTCATAACCCTCAGCTCAGGCTCACAGGTTTCTACTTTAGTGGACAGGGAAAATTTTAAAAGCAGCTTCTTTTTCTTCTCTCATTCTTCTTTCTCTTCTTCTTTTTTCTTTTTTTCATTTTGTTGCAGCTGGATTGGTCAAAGGAAACGCATTATTTCTTATTCTGCAGGCCTTGCTATCTGTTTTTCCCTATGTGGGTCTTGATGATTTTGGGTTGGGCTATTTGGCATCTCCTCTAGCCTGGTTGTATGTATGGCCTCTACTGTTAGGATGCAGTCTTTGAGCTTTTTACCTCTTCTTTTCCTGTTTTAGCCCATGCTGTCCACTTCAGTTTGTGCTGTACATGTTGTGGTTCATGCTGTCAGTGTTTCAGCTTATGCTGTCCACTTCAGCTTATGCTGTACCTATAGTTCATTCTGTTCATGTACATACATTTACGTCCTTTTTTCATGTGTTGGCAGGTTTCACGATATTGCATACTGCAGTTTACCACTACACCCAATCATTCATGAAAAATAAAAAGTCAACCAGGGGCCCAAAAACAGTTTGCACAAAGAGTTCAACTTTATTTCTACCTAAAACAGTAAAAAAATGTATATGAACATACTTATTTCCAAAGTTATTGATTTTCAAAGACCCTATATCCTGAAACCACAAAAAATGCTTTTACAACTTCAGTGCATCATAACTGCTACAAAATGTTGTTTGGAAGCAACCAATGACAATCATCTTTAACATACACTATGTACACCTTAAGAAAAGTATTAAACTTGCAATAAAAGTGACAACATTGATCAGAAGGATGGTTGACAGATAAATGACGCTAAATTTAGAATAATTTTGTCTTTACCGTTTCCTGTAGACCTCAGGAGTCATCACTAGATAAAGAAATCATTCTAAAATTGAAAACCAAACATCTATAAATCATATCCACACAACAGATAGATATTTGACTCAATCACAATGACATGGGTGGACTCAAACGACCCCCCCCCCCCCCCAAATTCAAAAACGGGGTCAAACTCGCAGTTACTTGCTTCAAGGAAAACAATCCCAAACTTCTTCAATTTCAGTACAACCTAACTTATGGCCATAGAAAAGCAATCAGAAATGCATACATGCAAGCTTTAAGGGGGCACACAGCCTTTGCTACTTCGTAAAAAAAATCATCAAAAATCAAGTTTTGAGTTGAACACAAATGAAGTCTGGAGAGTCTCCACAACACTTTTGCATTGTAAATTTAAAAAACAAACATCTACAACTAATTTACCAAAAGTGTGTGTGCGTGCGTGCGTGCATGCGTGTGTGAGTGAGAGAGAGAGAGAGAGAGAGAGAGAGAGAGAGAGAGAGGGAAATATGTTAGCGTGTGTCGCTGTGTTGATCGTGTGGGGGTTGAACGTTGCTGACAGATACACTATCATACAGCAAAACTCGAAAAAAGGCACTAAAAATTGTGAAACGTGTTTCTGCGATGCTCTGTTTTGAGGTACCGGGTAGTGAAATCGGCGTACTCAGCACTTGCGTAGTACTCTTGACCCAACACCCCCTGCGAGAGCATTCCAAACTGCTGAGCAGCGGTTGAGAGACAACGGCATTCTAAAAATAGCTTGAGCGAGAGGGGTGCCGCAACAGTGGACTAGCCCAATCGCCAACTCCGCCTGTGACAGAAGGCGACAATCGACCAGCGATCGCCAGGATTAACTGCTGAGTACCCACAAACTGTCGGTTTTCACAATAACAAGTACAAAGTAAACCATTACAAGTATGGGAGACAAAAGAAAAACGTTTTTGCTTTCGAAATTCTGCAAACATACTCAAGAATCCATCACTTACCTGCCACAAACGACGGAAATCTGTTCGCGTGTGTCACTGTTTCGATCGTTTGGTTGTTGATCGTTGCTGACAGACACAGCAAAACTCGACCAAAAGGCACTAAAAACGGTGAAACGTGTTTCTCTCTGCGATGTGTCTCGTTCTCTTTTATTTTCAAACGATCTCGCGTGCTTGTTCGTCACGTACGGTAAAATACTTGGAAATTTCCGAAATAAACTGAAAGCTGCTGATCGTTGCGTCACCTGACAGACGCTGGTCAGAGATCGAAGAAAATGCTTCCTTTTTGCGACTTTTTAATTCTGTTGCTGAAATAACGACTTTCCGATGCAGATTATCCATGAAATAATACCAACAAGCAAAAATAACAACGTAAAAAAGGCATCCGATCTGTAAAAATAGGCCTGCCTTGCAGGGAAGGCACGTGCGTTTTTTCTGACAGACGACTTCTGCTGATTGGCGAAAATTTTCCATTGGGGCTTTTAACGTTCTAATTCATTTTTATTTTTTATTTTGTTGATTCAGAGACTTAAATTGATGATAGCTGGATTGAATAACACAGTTGTTATTAAATTTGGGTGTTGTTTTCGTGTCTGCACTCAAACTTCGAAATGTGGTCATGACACAGAAAGTAAATGCCGTCTGTCAAGATCCACACGATCGCTTTTAAAAAAACGCTCTCGCAAGCACATGCTCAAACTTTTTTTTTTTTCATTTTCAATTTTTTATTTCAATTATTACTCTGATGCGTGCACAACAGAAAAAATAATGAAAATCAACACAGTAAACAAGTAATTTGAACACAAAGTTTACACACATCCAAGAGCTCAGTTATCGTGAAACCTGCCTGTTGCGTCCTTGTAAACAGTGAATAAAGTTGTCTCAATTAAAAAGTTCATTCTGTAAGTGTTTCAGCCTATGCTGTTTGTTCATACTGTCAGTGGTGCAGAGTATGCTGTTCATTTCAGCTTGTGCTGTACATGTAACTGTTCATGCTGTAGATATTGCAGCTTATGCTTTCTGTTTCTACCTGCTGTATGTGTTGCAGCTTATGCTGTACATGTAACTGTTCATGCTGTAGATATTGCAGCTTATGCTTTCTGCTTCTACCTGCTGTATGTGTTGCAGCTTATGCTGTACATGTAACTGTTCATGCTGTAGATATTGCAGCTTATGCTTTCTGCTTCTACCTGCTGAATGTGTTGCAGCTTATGTTGTACATGTAACAGTTCATGCTGTAGATATTGCAGCCTGTACTGTGTGCTATAGCTTGTACTGTGTGCCTGTGTTGTGTGCTATAGCTTGTACTGTGTGCCTGTGTTGTGTGATATAGCTTGTACTGTGTGCCTGTATTGTGTGTTATATAGCTTGTACTGTGTGCCTGTGTTGTGTGCTATAGCTTGTACTGTGTGCCTGCCTGTACTGTGTTATAGCTTATGCTGCGTGCCTGTGTTGTGTGTTATAGCTTGTACTGTGTGCCTGTGTTGTGTTATAGCTTGTACTGTGTGCCTGTGTTGTGTGTTATAGCTTATGCTGTGTGCCTGTGTTGTGTGTTATAGCTTGTACTGTGTGCCTGTGTTGTGTGTTATAGCTTGTACTGTGTGCCTGTGTTGTGTGTTATAGCTTGTACTGTGTGCCTGTGTTGTGTGTTATAGCTTGTACTGTGTGCCTGTGTTGTGTTATAGCTTGTACTGTGTGCCTGTGTTGTGTGTTATAGCTTGTACTGTGTGCCTGTGTTGTGTGTTATAGCTTGTACTGTGTGCCTGTGTTGTGTGTTATAGCTTGTACTGTGTGCCTGTGTTGTGTGTTATAGCTTGTACTGTGTGCCTGTGTTGTGTGTTATAGCTTGTACTGTGTGCCTGTGTTGTGTTATAGCTTATGCTGTGTGCCTGTGTTGTGTTATAGCTTGTACTGTGTGCCTGTGTTGTGTGTTATAGCTTGTACTGTGTGCCTGTACTGTGTGTTATAGCTTGTACTGTGTGCCTGCCTGTACTGTGTGTTATAGCTTATGCTGTAAGCCTGTGTTGTGTGTTATAGCTTGTACTGTGTGCCTGTGTTGTGTGTTATAGCTTGTACTGTGTGCCTGTGTTGTGTGTTATAGCTTATGCTGTGTGCCTGTGTTGTGTGTTATAGCTTATGCTGTGTGCCTGTGTTGTGTGTTATAGCTTGTACTGTGTGCCTGTGTTGTGTGTTATAGCTTGTACTGTGTGCCTGTGTTGTGTGTTATAGCTTATGCTGTGTGCCTGTGTTGTGTTATAGCTTGTACTGTGTGCCTGTGTTGTGTGTTATAGCTTGTACTGTGTGCCTGTGTTGTGTGTTATAGCTTGTACTGTGTGCCTGTGTTGTGTGTTATAGCTTGCACTGTGTGCCTGTGTTGTGTGTTATAGCTTATGCTGTGTGCCTGTGTTGTGTGTTATAGCTTATGCTGTGTGCCTGTGTTGTGTTATAGCTTGTACTGTGTGCCTGTGTTGTGTGTTATAGCTTGTACTGTGTGCCTGTGTTGTGTGTTATAGCTTGTACTGTGTGCCTGTGTTGTGTGTTATAGTTTGTACTGTGTGTCTGTGTTGTGTGTTATAGCTTGTACTGTGTGCCTGTGTTGTGTGTTAAAGCTTGTACTGTGTGCCTGTGTTGTGTGTTATAGCTTGTACTGTGTGCCTGTGTTGTGTGTTATAGCTTGCACTGTGTGCCTGTGTTGTGTGTTATAGCTTATGCTGTGTGCCTGTGTTGTGTGTTATAGCTTATGCTGTGTGCCTGTGTTGTGTGTTATAGCTTGTACTGTGTGCCTGTGTTGTGTGTTATAGCTTGTACTGTGTGCCTGTGTTGTGTGTTATCGCTTGTACTGTATGCCTGTACTGTGTGTTATAGCTTGTACTGTGTGCCTGTGTTGTGTTATAGCTTGTACTGTGTGCCTGTGTTGTGTGTTATAGCTTGTACTGTGTGCCTGTGTTGTGTGTTATAGCTTGTACTGTGTGCCTGTACTGTGTGTTATAGCTTGTACTGTGTGCCTGTGTTGTGTGTTATAAAAATAGCTTGTACTGTGTGCCTGTGTTGTGTGTTATAGCTTGTACTGTGTGCCTGAGTTGTGTGTTATAGCTTATGCTGTGTGCCTGTGTTGTGTTATACTTATAGCTTATGCTGTGTGCCTGTGTTGTGTGTTATAGCTTATGCTGTGTGCCTGTGTTGTGTGTTATAGCTTATGCTGTGTGCCTGTGTTGTGTGTTAGAGCTTATGCTGTGTGCCTGTGTTGTGTGTTATAGCTTGTACTGTGTGCCTGTGTTGTGTGTTATAGCTTGTACTGTGTGCCTGTGTTGTGTGTTATAGCTTATGCTGTGTGCCTGTGTTGTGTTATAGCTTGTACTGTGTGCCTGTGTTGTGTGTTATAGCTTGTACTGTGTGCCTGTGTTGTGTGTTATAGCTTGTACTGTGTGCCTGTGTTGTGTGTTATAGCTTGCACTGTGTGCCTGTGTTGTGTGTTATAGCTTATGCTGTGTGCCTGTGTTGTGTGTTATAGCTTATGCTGTGTGCCTGTGTTGTGTTATAGCTTGTACTGTGTGCCTGTGTTGTGTGTTATAGCTTGTACTGTGTGCCTGTGTTGTGTGTTATAGCTTGTACTGTGTGCCTGTGTTGTGTGTTATAGTTTGTACTGTGTGTCTGTGTTGTGTGTTATAGCTTGTACTGTGTGCCTGTGTTGTGTGTTAAAGCTTGTACTGTGTGCCTGTGTTGTGTGTTATAGCTTGTACTGTGTGCCTGTGTTGTGTGTTATAGCTTGCACTGTGTGCCTGTGTTGTGTGTTATAGCTTATGCTGTGTGCCTGTGTTGTGTGTTATAGCTTATGCTGTGTGCCTGTGTTGTGTGTTATAGCTTGTACTGTGTGCCTGTGTTGTGTGTTATAGCTTGTACTGTGTGCCTGTGTTGTGTGTTATCGCTTGTACTGTATGCCTGTACTGTGTGTTATAGCTTGTACTGTGTGCCTGTGTTGTGTTATAGCTTGTACTGTGTGCCTGTGTTGTGTGTTATAGCTTGTACTGTGTGCCTGTGTTGTGTGTTATAGCTTGTACTGTGTGCCTGTACTGTGTGTTATAGCTTGTACTGTGTGCCTGTGTTGTGTGTTATAAAAATAGCTTGTACTGTGTGCCTGTGTTGTGTGTTATAGCTTGTACTGTGTGCCTGAGTTGTGTGTTATAGCTTATGCTGTGTGCCTGTGTTGTGTTATACTTATAGCTTATGCTGTGTGCCTGTGTTGTGTGTTATAGCTTATGCTGTGTGCCTGTGTTGTGTGTTATAGCTTATGCTGTGTGCCTGTGTTGTGTGTTAGAGCTTGTACTGACTGCTTGCACGGGTTTCATGCTACAACTTATGCCTGAGGTATACCTATGGCAGCCATTGCTTTAAATGTTGCTCTAGTTCCAATGTTTGGTATGTCAAGCCCATGCTGATTGTTCCAGTTGTTTTAATTTTAAAAATATGTAAATGTGGACTCATTTGCTTACTATTCAGTCTTTGTTGTTTATTAGTCAGTCTCTGCTGCTGATTATTCAGCCTCTCATGTATCATTCAGTTTCTGCTGATTATTCAGTCTCTGCTTATTATTCAGCCTCTTAATCTTATGCTAATTATTCAGTCTCTACCGTTTATTCAGCCTCATGCTTATTATTTGACAGTCTCTGCTCTAAAATCAAGCTTCTGCTGTTTATTATGCAGCCTCTAAATCGTCTAATGTTTATCATTCAGTTTCTGCTGATTATTCAATCTCTGCTTATTATTCAGCCTCTAATGCTGATTATTCAGTCTCTGCTGCCTATTCAGTCTCTTATGGCAGGTTTCACGATATTGCATACTGCAGTTTACCACTACACCCAATCATTCATGAAAAATAAAAAGTCAACCAGGGGCCCAAAAACAGTTTGCACAAAGAGTTCAACTTTATTTCTACCTAAAACAGTAAAAAAATGTATATGAACATACTTATTTCCAAAGTTATTGATTTTTAAAGACCCTATATCCTGAAACCACAAAAAATGCTTTTACAACTTCAGTGCATCATAACTGCTACAAAATGTTGTTTGGAAGCAACCAATGACAATCATCTTTAACATACACTATGTACACCTTAAGAAAAGTATTAAACTTGCAATAAAAGTGACAACATTGATCAGAAGGATGGTTGACAGATAAATGACGCTAAATTTAGAATAATTTTGTCTTTACCGTTTCCTGTAGACCTCAGGAGTCATCACTAGATAAAGAAATCATTCTAAAATTGAAAACCAAACATCTATAAATCATATCCACACAACAGATAGATATTTGACTCAATCACAATGACATGGGTGGACTCAAACGACCCCCCCCCCCCCCCCAAATTCAAAAACGGGGTCAAACTCGCAGTTACTTGCTTCAAGGAAAACAATCCCAAACTTCTTCAATTTCAGTACAACCTAACTTATGGCCATAGAAAAGCAATCAGAAATGCATACATGCAAGCTTTAAGGGGGCACACAGCCTTTGCTACTTCGTAAAAAAAATCATCAAAAATCAAGTTTTGAGTTTAACACAAATGAAGTCTGGAGAGTCTCCACAACACTTTTGCATTGTAAATTTAAAAAACAAACATCTACAACTAATTTACCAAAAGTGTGTGTGCGTGCGTGCGTGCATGCGTGTGTGAGTGAGAGAGAGAGAGAGAGAGAGAGAGAGAGAGAGAGAGAGAGAGACGGAAATATGTTAGCGTGTGTCGCTGTGTTGATCGTGTGGGGGTTGAACGTTGCTGACAGATACAGCAAAACTCGAAAAAAGGCACTAAAAATTGTGAAACGTGTTTCTGCGATGCTCTGTTTTGAGGTACCGGGTAGTGAAATCGGCGTACTCAGCACTTGCGTAGTACTCTTGACCCAACACCCCCTGCGAGAGCATTCCAAACTGCTGAGCAGCGGTTGAGAGACAACGGCATTCTAAAAATAGCTTGAGCGAGAGGGGTGCCGCAACAGTGGACTAGCCCAATCGCCAACTCCGCCTGTGACAGAAGGCAACAATCGACCAGCGATCGCCAGGATTAACTGCTGGTACCCACAAACTGTCGGTTTTCACAATAACAAGTGCAAAGTAAACCATTACAAGTATGGGAGACAAAAGAAAAACGTTTTTGCTTTCAAAACTCTGCAAACATACTCAAGCATTCATCACTTGCCGGCCACAAGCGACGGAAATCTGTTCGCGTGTGTCGCTGTTTCGATCGTGTGGTTGTTGATCGTTGCTGACAGATACAGCAAAACTCGACCAAAAGGCACTAAAACTGGTGAAACGTGTTTCTCTCTGCGATGTGTCTCGTTCTCTTTTATTTTCAAACGATCTCGCGTGCTTGTTCGTCACGTACGGTAAAATACTTGGAAATTTCCGAAATAAACTGAAGGCTGCTGATCGTTGCGTCATCTGACAGACGCTGGTCAGAGATCGAAGAAAATGCTTCCTTTTTGCGACTTTTTAATTCTGTTGCTGAAATAACGACTTTCCGATGCAGATTATCCATGAAATAACACCAACAAGCAAAAATAACAACGTAAAAAAGGCATCCGATCTGTAAAAAAAGGCCTGCTTTGCAGGGAAGGCACGTGCGTTTTTTCTGACAGACGACTTCTGCTGCCTGGCGAAAATTTTCCATTGGGGCTTTTAACGTTCTAATTCATTTTTATTTTTTATTTTGTTGATTCAGAGACTTAAATTGATGATAGCTGGATTGAATAACACAGTTGTTATTAAATTTGGGTGTTGTTTTCGTGTCTGCACTCAAACTTCGAAATGTGGTCATGACACAGAAAGTAAATGCCGTCTGTCAAGATCCACACGATCGCTTTTAAAAAAATGCTCTCGCAAGCACATGCTCAAACTTTTTTTTTTTTTCATTTTCAAATTTTTTTTTCAATTATTACTCTGATGCGTGCACAACAGAAAAAATAATGAAAATCAACACAGTAAACAAGTAATTTGAACACAAAGTTTACACACATCCAAGAGCTCAGTTATCGTGAAACCTGCCTTATGCTTATCATTTATTTCCTGCTGATCATTCAGTCTGCTGATCATTCAGTCTGCTGAGTATTCAGTCTGCTGAGTATTCAGTCTGCTGAGTATTCAGTCTGCTGAGTATTCAGTCTGAGTATTCAGTCTGAGTATTCAGTCTGCTGAGTATTCAGTCTGAGTATTCAGTCTGCTGAGTATTCAGTCTGCTGAGTATTCAGTCTGCTGAGTATTCAGTCTGCTGATTATTCAGTCTGAGTATTCAGTCTGCTGAGTATTCAGTCTGCTGAGTATTCTGTCTGAGTATTCAGTCTGCTGAGTATTCAGTCTGCTGAGTATTCTGTCTGCTGAGTATTCAGTCTGCTGAGTATTCAGTCTGAGTATTCAGTCTGAGTATTCAATCTGCTGAGTATTCAGTCTGCTGAGTATTCAGTCTGCTGAGTATTCTGAGTATTCAGTCTGCTGAGTATTCAGTCTGCTGAGTATTCAGTCTCTGCTGATTATTCAGCCTCGTATGCTTTTCATTTACTGATTTAGTTTCTGATAATTATTCATTGTGCTGATTATTCAGTGTGCTTATTATTCAGTCTGCTGATTATTTATTCAGTCTGCTGAGTATTCAGCCTCTGCTGAGTATATTCAGCCTCTTATAAATGCTTATCATATAGTTTCTGCTGATTATTCAGTGTGCTGATTATTCAGTCTCTGCTGCATTATTCGGCCTCTTAATCTTATGCTTATCATTCAGTTTCTGCAGATTATTCAGTCTCTGCTGATTATTCAGCCTCAGCTGTTTGTTTTTTAGTATCTGCTTACTCTGGTGTGGGTTGGATGCACTGTTTGCTTCACTCTGCAAACTTTGAGACCATCAGTAGTCTAGGCTAAACAAGTAGCAATGCCAGAGCCCTCTTTGCGCTACCAGCCAAACTGCACAGTGCACCACCACTTCACTTTCAAGGCTAATTGTGGTCAATCCGCAAAATATTATATCTAATTATATGAATGAAAGTTGTTATTTGAAGAATATGTCTACAGAGTTTAAATTTTGTGTCTTTTGTACTTTTTGCGAAAATACAAGTTGTTTGTGAAAATCGGGGTGTTTCTCGCAGCGTGCCTGCCGTGGCACGGGCCCAGTCGCATTTTCCAAATCGGGTCACTATTTAAAAATCTCTCTTCCGTTGCTCTTTCTGATCGGATAGCTTTCAAACTTGGCAGTCAATAAGTGAAAAGATTGCTCTTTCGTTCGGCGTTTGTACGAACTTCCTATTTGCAAACCCGCGTTATTGAGGTAAGTTTGACAGTGCTCCTTTTCTTCTTAAAAATTTGCTCAGTTAGTCTATTCTGATCAAATTCGTACATACATATTTAAATTCCTCAAGATTTCCTCTTTTAAATGGTGTATTTGGTTTCCTATGTGTGTTAAAAATGACGCAGGATCGTGCATCTTCCTGAGGTACCCCATCCACATTTTTCAGTCAGGTTTACGATCAATGGCTCACAGTCCGTGGCGTGTGCTCGCGAGCGGCATTGGTCACTTCAACTGCTTCACAGTTGGTTTGGTCAGGCTTTTTGCAAAGCAATGATGTTTTGATTTATTCCAGCAATACCTAGATGTTTTAGCGATAAACTTTCTGTACATGATTCCGTGAGATTGAAATGAAAAAATACAAAAAGCAATCAATGATCACAAGTTGGAAAAATGTTGGCCATTGGCGTCAGTTGACTAGGCTAGTCCACTGCTGCGGCACCCCTCTCGCTCAAGCTATTTTTAGAATGCCACTCTCTACCGCTGCTCAACAGTTTGGAATGCTCTCGCAGGGGTGTTGGGTATCTGAGTAGGCCTACTCCATGATCATGATGGGGTGAAACCAAAACATACCAGCTTACCATCTCTCACATCTCATCTCTAAATTAGTAAATAAAATGATGTGACTTTGTGGAAAATAGCATACTGAAGAAAGTATCAATAGTTTGAAGGCCATTTTGATTTATATCATGTGGTTTTTTTTGTTTTTTTTTTAATGGTTTCAATGTATGCCTCCAAGTTCAATTCAGTATGTTTTGTGTGTGTGCATGTGTTTATTTTAATGCTACTCAAATATGAAATAAGAATAGCGATTGTGATGGAATGCGGCCTTCCAAGAATGCAGCCATTCTGATAATCGAACCAGTGGTTTCAACATGGAATTCTTCATTCAACAGGAGTCCCAGTCCCAAGAACATTATTGAACTCTGACTAGTGACTGATGCAACTTATGGCTAAACTGAACAGTGTGAAAAACGAAAAGCAGAAATTTGTGGTGTTACGTTATGTAAACAAGTCTTCAATGCAAAAGTCAGTACATGTATATAATTCTAGAGTTTAGCTTGTTTCGCGATAATATAATAATTTATTATACTTATAAAGCGCCTTTCCCGAGGTTCTAAGCGCGTAACATATATACATACATATACAAAATAAACATACAACACACAGTCTAAACATTTAGTCATCCAGTCATAGTCAAACACATGCATTCAGATGTACACAATCAGACTGACAATATACTATACAAATATTTACACAGATGTCAAGATGTACGTGGGGGTAGAGGAGAGGGGGGGGGGGGGGTTGCGGCAGGATTCTAACGAATTCACAAGTAATATTGCTGAAAAAGGTAGGTTTTGAGGTTGGATTTGAAGGAAGAGATGGAGGTAGAGTGTCGGATATTGTGAGGGAGAGAATTCCACAGTTGAGGGCCATAGTATAATAAAGAGCGAAAGCCATGAGATAGCAGTTGATCGATATAGCAATTGATCAATAAAATTAAGTAAGAACAGAACTGTAGTTGTGAATTATTGTTGAAATGCTGGTGTAGGTCTGAACGTTCTCCTCTCTTATACTTTAACATGTATTCTCTTATATTAATCAGACCAGGGCCCGTATTCACAACGGCGATTTATCTTTTTAACACTCGATTTATCCCCTAGCCCCGCGTTATCTTGATCGGTTAGATACGCTCATCAGAGGATCCTAGGTTGCGCTTTGCTATATATACTGGTTTCCAGCCAAGGGAGAGCCGAACAGGCAGTTGGAATCGTGTGAGTTTAGAGATAAATCGGAGTTAAAATAAATCGCCGTTGTGAATACGGGCCCAGCACCAGAGAAGCACACAAAATCACATGGAAATTCTTTAAACTTAATAGGAACTTCAATTTACATCGAAATACAGTTTACATTTCTGAAATTGGATCATATTTAGCAAAGTTTTGCTTGATTTAATTTTCGGCCAAT
The DNA here is from genome assembly GCA_034096865.1 of Theodoxus fluviatilis. Taxonomy (NCBI): domain Eukaryota; kingdom Metazoa; phylum Mollusca; class Gastropoda; order Cycloneritida; family Neritidae; genus Theodoxus; species Theodoxus fluviatilis. The sequence goes on along the minus strand of JAWQFJ010001822.1, from coordinate 63,174 downwards.
CGGAGCCCATCTAATTAATAATGCTAATAAGTACACATAATTCATCATTCTTTGTGGGTTGTTTTCTTGTAGTATATCAATCTATAAAGTTAAAATGCAAATATCGACGAATACCTTAACATTCACTGTGTTTTATTAAAACAAATAGCGAAAAATTGAAAATTATGTAAATTTATGCAAATTAGTTGTCAACAATCGCTTCAAAGACAATTTTTGATGACGCCAGTGAATTCGACATGTGTTTTTGACTCACATGCGAAGCAAAAGTGAGTCTATGTACTCACCCTTTTCGTCCGTCCGGGCGTCCGGGCGTCTGTAAAAAACTTTAACGTTGGATTTCTCTCGGAGACTATTAAGTCTATCAACACCCAATTTGGCATGATGGTGTAGGATGACAAGGCGTACAAAACATACATAGTGACTTCACCTTGCTTCAAGGTCAAGGTCGCAGAGGCTGAAAATGTTGTCTAAAAACAGCCATTTTTCACATTTTCCCAATTTTCTCTGAAGTTTTTGAGATTGGATACCTGACCTATATATGGTATATAGGGCAAAGTAATCCCTATCTTTTGATACCAGTTTGATTGACCTTGCTTCAAGGTCAAGGTCACAGGAGGTCTCTAAAGCTAAATTGTATACATATTTCGAAGTGACCTTGACCCTGAACTATGGAAGATAACTCTTCCGAACTTCATAAGATTGACCCTGACCTTGGATGACCTTGACCTTGGGTCAAGGTCACATATTTTGGTAGGAAAAATGTGTAAAGCAGTTTTTAGTGTATGATGTCATTGCTAGGTTTAGTTGTTTGACCTTGACCCTGAAGGTCAAGGTCATGTAAAGGTCAAGGTCATGTAAAGGTCAAGGTCAAGCATGTGAGTCGTATGGGCTTTGCCCTTCTTTTGATTACTTGGAAATACATCTGGAAATGTTTTAGTGTAAAACAAAACAAAAAATCCTATAATTACTTACGCTAGGGAAGTCAGCCGAGTCATTTTCATCTGAATCAAGCTTCCGCTCCTCTTGTCGATCTACAGACCACAACACATCGATCGGTCGAAGCTCGTGCTTGCTCTGTATGATATATCTCCCATCACATCAATGTCAGTAAAGCCTTCAAATTCATATTCTGAGAGTCAGAATCGAAAAATAACTCCACAAGCGCTTCAACTTGTTCGTCAGTCGCCATACTGGCAAAGAAAAAAGTCCCATTCACAAATGACGAAGACAAACTTCGTGAAAAAAATTCGCTGAAAATTCGCCGCGCGTCCTCTCAATCGCCAAAATGCCGGATCTCGTTGCCACGTGATCACTGCACATGACTGATATTTTTAGAACAGCATGACTCGAAGGCAGGGTTAGGCAAGTCAACAGAGCACGTCACTATCGCTCGGCGCACTGAGGCGCCGGCGGATGTCTGGGGAATGTACACTGTGGCGACTCAAGGCGCCGGCGGCGCTCTAAAGGTTAAATTGTAGTTGTTATGTTTTCTCAGTTTGGAATTATAACAATAGAGAGAGATTTTATTGTATGTATACAAAGTTGATGATGTCAAACTATTGACGACGCGGGTATATGCGTTCCACACTCGGAAACTTCTAGCAGGTGATACAATGAACTGAACCATACAGGTCATGGAAGTTGAAGAAATTTAAACTAATTTCTGTGTTTTCCTGACATACTTACCAGTAGACAAACCAGTGATATATGACCTATTGACCTCGAAAAAAGAATTAGCATAATTCATACCCACACGTGCCTGCCTGCAACGGCCAATCTGCTTGGTCGAGACATGGCGCTAGGGACGCCACGAGCAAAGGGAGGTAACTCCCAGTGCGCCGCGTCACCACTCGCCAGGTACAAATAGCGCAGGCAGAGCACGTTCCATCTCTTTGACAAAGCTGAGACTCAGCAATGCACAAACGGGGAGGTGGGTGGGACAGTAATTTGTCTACTGGTAAGTATGTCAGGAAAACATAGAAATTAGTTTAAATTTCTTCAAGTTTTCCCTCCAACTTACCAGTAGACAAACCAGTGATATGATTGCCCAACCTGGGCGGCGGGTTGTGCATAAACATCAAACCAAAATAAACCACTCACCATCAAACACGAANNNTTCCATGGCGATTGAAAATTTTCCACTATCTAAGTATTTAATGCTCCATTTCGATTTTTTTGAAATTGTGTCTGTTCACAATCCAACTTTATGTATTACTTGAAGTAATAACCCCAATATAATTAATTTTGTGTGTTATTTTCATGTCTGCATTCACACTTCAAAATTGGGTCATCCATGTGCAGAAGGAAATGGTGTCTGCGACAAATCACACGTTCGCTTCAAAACATTCCCGCAAATAAATGCTTAATCATAGAATTTTTAGCTTTTATGTTATTTTTTGTATTGCAAATACCATACTTACGAATTCAAAACAGAAAAAATATGAAAATAACCACACAAAGCAAGTAATCTGAAAGTAAAGTTCACACACATCCAAGAGTGTGATTACCATGAAACCTGCCTGTAGACCATTTGCTGTAGAAAAGAAGTATCTATATGTAGGTGTGATTTGCTGTAGTAAAGTACTGTCTAGTTTCCATACTGTATATAAATACCCTAGTTTTTCTAGGTCTATTTATCTGTCTAAGCCTATTTCTTTTTGTCTAGGTCTGTATGAAGCACTAAGCTGTTTCCGTTCTTGAGATCTTATGTCTGTATGAAGGGAGTTTAGTGTTGAATGTCAGACCTGTTTTCATTGGTTGTGTCTGTCTCTAGGCATACTGGCTGTTGCAGATGGTTTCATCAGCACCTGTTCTTTGTCTACATCAGCAGTTATCATTGAGTCATTTCCATTGTTTGAGGTCATATCACCACTCCCACTCTCTCTCTCTCTCTCTCTCTCTCTCTCTCTCTCTCTCTCTCTCTCTCTCTCTCTCTCTCTCTCTCTCTCTCTCTCTCTCTCTCTCTCTTGTCTGTCTGTCTGTCCATCCGTCTGTCCATCCGTCCATCTGCCTGCATGCGTGCTTGCATGTGTGTGTATGTGTCTGTGTGTCTGTCTTTTGTGTCTGTGTGTCTGTCAATCTGTTTGTGGCTTTGTCTGTCTAACTCTGTATGTGTGAGTGCGCGTGTGGATATTGGACTTCTGAAGATCTTGATGATTCTGACGCGGAAATAGTCCCAGTCAACGAGAATGCAGAGGTGGCTGACAGCGAAGACGAATCGACTTCGTCGCCGTCGACGTCAGAGGGAGAGAAAGAGATGGAAACTGTGTTTACAGCAGACACAGACATCAATTCAGATGCAGAGGATGCCGAAAACCTTCTCTACTCCTCCGATGAAGCTGATCCAGGTGAATGGGTGAGGAATCTTAGGAATTTCCCCATGAAACATCCCTTCACTGACACCTATGGCATGCAGGTGCAGATGTCAGCTGATGCGAGCCCAACTGACTTCTACAAACTTTTCATGACCCCAGAGCTTATCAAGCACACAAAGAAAGAGAGCCTCTGCAGCCATCCGTCAGAAGCGAACATCTGGGATTCCATTCTCCCCTCGATCCATGTTTGCCATGTGGAAACCAGTGACTGATGCAGAAATTTCCACTTTTTTCACCATCCTCCTCCACATGGGCATTGTCCAGTTGCCAAGCATCATGGACTACTGGTCAGTGTCTGCTTGTTTGAAATGTGACTTTGCCAGATCACTAATGAAGAGGGACAGGTTTCTGTCCATTTTGGCCTTTCTTCACCTGAATGACAACCAGCTCAATGTGCCTGCTGGCACAGATGGACATGAACCTCTTCACAAGGTGAGGCCTTTTGTGGGCCATCTTAACAAGGTGTTCTCTTCCATCTACCTGCCATTTGAGGACATTTGTGATTTTGTTGTCAATTGCCCTACATAACCTACAAAGGTTCATAGGCCATAAAGCCCCTTTCGTTCATCCATTCATTCATTCATTCATTCATTCATTCATTCATTCATTCATTCATTCATTCATTCATTCATTCATTCATTCATTCATTCATTCATTCATTCATTCATTCATTCATTCATTCATTCATTCATTCATTCATCCATCCATTCATCCATTCATTTAATTATTCATGCTGATGTAGGGGGTTGGTAGTGGGGTGGTCTCAGTGTGTGCTGAGATGCTTTCTTGCTGTGTGTTGTGTCTGTGCTGCCAGTGTGTGTCAGCTGTGTAAATCTGTGACTTCTTTTCTGAACAATGCACTGTCTTGAAGCCAATGAAATAGTTAGTGTGTTGGGAGATCACTGGAAAAACTGAGCATGGCGGACGTTGATTTATTATGCCCCATGCTTCCATTGGAAATGGATTTATTACAAGAACTGGGTGGTTAGATGTTGCGTATGATTGCAGTGATCACTTTTAAAGCGTGCTTTGAATTGCGTCCTGGGAAATTCACATCATGATGACCATGTAAGTGTCTGTGCGTTGCCTGTCTCCTCCTGTCATGACTGCCCCTGTGGGTTGGGGGTTATAAGAATTGACCCACCCAGTCTCCCGACACGCTTTGTAAGAGGCGAATAAACAGAGACATCGCAACTTGCTTTGTGCCTATTTGGAACTGTTCTAGGGATGTTCGTGATTACTGGCCTTGCATAGCCTACAAAAACTGATAGGCCGTAATACTCCTTCCACTACCCATCCAGTCATGAGCGCCACATGATTACTTCTCTCCTGCAGACCTGCTGCCCACTCCTGACAAGCGTGTCAACCACCAAGGCATGGTGCCCGGAGGCAGTAGTCGTGGCAACGGCCACAGCCAGGGTCAAGGTCAAACCCGCTTCCATGACCTTTCAGACAAGGTCACAGCCAGCAGTAGCAGTAGTAGCATCAACAAGCCCATGGGTCGAGACCAGAGGGAACACAAGGCCGAGGTAGGTCTTGCAAGCGTTGGCATTGGGAATGGGATGTGCTTGTGTGTTTCTTGCAGGATGGAGTTGTTGATGTGCATGTGTGTTTGTGTGTATGTGTGTGTGTGTGTGTGTGAGTGCGTGTGTGTGTGTGTGTGTGTGTGTGTGTGTGTGTGTGTGTGTGTGTGTCTGAGTGAATGTGGGAGTGTGTATGTGTCTCTCCCAGTGTAAACATGCATGGAAGTGATATGTGAGAACAGGAGACAGAAATTCACACTACACTTCAAAGTACATTGACATCAGATATTCAAAATATTCTGAAAAACATTGGCAACATTCTAGCAGCTCTGTTTGCTATTGATCCTTAGTTCTAATTGTAACTTCCCACTGTAGTCAAGTCATATATGAATGCATGAGTTATTTATGAATTATTTGCCATCAGATTTTGAGTTCCCCATCCCTTAAAAATCCTTGTGACCCAGTTCTAGTCAGTGCGCAAACATAACACGCAACCACACCACACCACACCACACCACACACACAGAGACCTGTTTAGTGTACGACTTTAGCGTTAAAAAAAAAAATCAGGAAATAAGACTAGTTTTACGCTTGTATGGAAATGAGCAAACTTTACGGAAATATGCAGTGCGAGTGTGTGTCTTGTCTAACAGCAAGTACAGAAATATGCAGTGCGGGTGTGTGTCTTGTCTTACAGCAAGTACAGAAATATGCAGTGCGGGTGTGTGTCTTGTCTTACAGCAGGTACAGAAATATGCAGTGCGGGTGTGTGTCTTGTCTAACAGCAAGTACAGAAATATGCAGTGCGGGTGTGTGTCTTGTCTTACAGCAGGTACAGAAATATGCAGTGCGGGTGTGTGTCTTGTCTAACAGCAGGTACAGAAATATGCAGTGCGGGTGTGTGTCTTGTCTTACAGCTAGTACAGAAATATGCAGTGCGGGTGTGTGTCTTTACACCAGGTACAGAAATATGCAGTGCGAGTGTGTGTCTTGTCTTACAGCAAGTACAAAAATATGCAGTGCGAGTGTGTGTCTTGTCTTACAGCAGGTACAGAAATATGCAGTGTGTGTCTTGTCTTACAGCAAGTACAGAAGTATGCAGTGTGTGTCTTGTCTTACAGCAAATACAGAAATATGCAGTGTGTGTCTTGTCTTACAGCAAATACAGAAATATGCAGTGTGTGTCTTGTCTTACAGCAGGTACAGAAATATGCAGTGTGTGTCTTGTCTTACAGCTAGTACAGAAATATGCAGTGTGTGTCTTGTCTTACAGCAGGTACAGAAATATGCAGTGTGTGTCTTGTCTTACAGCAGGTACAGAAATATGCTGTGTGTGTCTTGTCTTACAGCAGGTACAGAAATATGCAGTGTGTGTCTTGTCTTACAGCAGGTACAGAAATATGCAGTGTGTGTCTTGTCTTACAGCAAGTACAGAAATATGCAGTGTGTGTCTTGTCTTACAGCAGGTACAGAAATATGCAGTGTGTGTCTTGTCTTACAGCAGGTACAGAAGTATGCAGTGTGTGTCTTGTCTTACAGCTAGTACAGAAATATGCAGTGTGTGTCTTGTCTTACAGCAGGTACAGAAATATGCAGTGCGGGTGTGTGTCTTGTCTAACAGCTAGTACAGAAATATGCAGTGTGTGTCTTGTCTTACAGCAGGTACAGAAATATGCAGTGCGGGTGTGTGTCTTGTCTTACAGCAAGTACAGAAATATGCAGTGCGGGTGTGTGTCTTGTCTAACAGCAGGTACAGAAATATGCAGTGTATGTCTTGTCTTACAGCAGTTACAGAAATATGCAGTGTATGTCTTGTCTTACAGCTAGTACAGAAATATGCAGTGCGAGTGTGTGTCTTGTCTAACAGCAAGTACAGAAATATGCAGTGTGTGTCTTGTCTTACAGCAGGTACAGAAATATGCAGTGCGGGTGTGTGTCTTGTCTAACAGCAAGTACAGAAATATGCAGTGTGTGTCTTGTCTTACAGCTAGTACAGAAATATGCAGTGTGTGTCTTGTCTTACAGCAAGTACAGAAATATGCAGTGTGTGTCTTGTCTTACAGCTAGTACAGAAATATGCAGTGTGTGTCTTGTCTTACAGCTAGTACAGAAATATGCAGTGTGTGTCTTGTCTTACAGCTAGTACAGAAATATGCAGTGTGTGTCTTGTCTTACAGCAAGTACAGAAATATGCAGTGCGGGTGTGTGTCTTGTCTAACAGCAGGTACAGAAATATGCAGTGCGGGTGTGTGTCTTGTCTTACAGCAGGTACAGAAGTATGCAGTGTGTGTCTTGTCTTACAGCAAGTACAGAAATATGCAGTGCGGGTGTGTGTCTTGTCTAACAGCAGGTACAGAAATATGCAGTGTGTGTCTTGTCTTACAGCAGGTACAGAAATATGCAGTGTGTGTCTTGTCTAACAGCAGGTACAGAAATATGCAGTGCGGGTGTGTGTCTTGTCTTACAGCAAATACAGAAATATGCAGTGTGTGTCTTGTCTTACAGCAGGTACAGAAGTATGCAGTGTGTGTCTTGTCTTACAGCAAGTACAGAAATATGCAGTGCGGGTGTGTGTCTTGTCTAACAGCAGGTACAGAAATATGCAGTGTGTGAAGTACAGAAATATGCAGTGTGTGTCTTGTCTAACAGCAAGTACAGAAATATGCAGTGTGTGTCTTGTCTTACAGCTAGTACAGAAATATGCAGTGTGTGTCTTGTCTTACAGCAAGTACAGAAATATGCAGTGTGTGTCTTGTCTTACAGCAGGTACAGAAATATGCAGTGTGTGTCTTGTCTTACAGCAAGTACAGAAATATGCAGTGTGTGTCTTGTCTAACAGCAAGTACAGAAATATGCAGTGTGTGTCTTGTCTTACAGCAGGTACAGAAATATGCAGTGTGTGTCTTGTCTTACAGCTAGTACAGAAATATGCAGTGTGTGTCTTGTCTTACAGCAGGTACAGAAATATGCAGTGTATGTCTTGTCTTACAGCTAGTACAGAAATATGCAGTGCGGGTGTGTGTCTTGTCTTACAGCAAGTACAGAAATATGCAGTGCGTGTGTGTGTCTTGTCTAACAGCTAGTACAGAAATATGCAGTGTGTGTCTTGTCTTACAGCAGGTACAGAAATATGCAGTGTATGTCTTGTTTTACAGCTAGTACAGAAATATGCAGTGCGGGTGTGTGTCTTGTCTTACAGCAAGTACAGAAATATGCAGTGTATGTCTTGTCTTACAGCAGGTACAGAAATATGCAGTGTGTGTCTTGTCTTACAGCAGGTACAGAAATATGCAGTGTGTGTCTTGTCTTACAGCTAGTACAGAAATATGCAGTGTGTGTCTTGTCTTACAGCAGGTACAGAAATATGCAGTGCGTGTGTGTCTTGTCTTACAGCTAGTACAGAAATATGCAGTGCGGGTGTGTGTCTTGTCTAACAGCAGGTACAGAAATATGCAGTGCGGGTGTGTGTCTTGTCTTACAGCAGGTACAGAAGTATGCAGTGCGGGTGTGTGTCTTGTCTTACAGCAAGTACAGAAATATGCAGTGTGTGTCTTGTCTTACAGCAGGTACAGAAATATGCAGTGTGGGTGTGTGTCTTGTCTTACAGCAGTTACAGAAATATGCAGTGTGTGTCTTGTCTAACAGCAGGTACAGAAATATGCAGTGCGGGTGTGTGTCTTGTCTAACAGCAGGTACAGAAGTATGCAGTGCGGGTGTGTGTCTTGTCTTACAGCAGGTACAGAAATATGCAGTGCGGGTGTGTGTCTTGTCTAACAGCAGGTACAGAAATATGCAGTGTGTGTCTTGTCTTGCAGCAAGTACAGAAATATGCAGTGCGGGTGTGTGGTGACTGGTCCGAGCACATCAGCTCCTCAGGCAAGCGCTACTACTACAACTGCAAGACTGAGGTTTCGCAGTGGGAAAAACCCAGAGAGTGGGTTGAAAGGTAAGTCTCGTCTTTGACTTGTGATCAGTACGTTCTAGAGAACGCCAGCTGTGCAGTTAGAGGAGATATATACAATCAATGTGTCTGTTGACTTGTTTCCAGTGTGTGTGTGTGTGTGTGTGTGCATGCATATATTTGTGTGTGCATATGTGCATATGTGTGTGTGTGTGTGTGAGAGAGAGAGAGAGAGAGAGAGAGAGAGAGAGAGAGAGAGAGAGAGAGAGAGAGAGAGAGAGAGAGAGAGAGAGAGAGAGAGAGAGAGAGAGAGAGTCTTCCTTTGAATTCTGCTCAGTAAGGCAGTTGTCTTCATGACAAATGAGATGCCAATATTTATTGTGGAGCTGTTGAGTTTATTTGTTATAAAACTGTTCAGTATTCCATGGCTCACCATTGTCTTACTACCATTTGTAAGGTTACTTCACTTGTGTATTAAAACAAGGACAAAGGTTAAAAGTGCAAATTTTGTACAACAAGGTCTTCATCAGGCATGACCGGAAAATGGGGAATGCCTCACTCTCTGTCCTCATTGTCAGCAGTGAAGCCATGATTGTGACCAGCTTTGTTGTCCTCATTGTCAGCAGTGAAGCCATGATTGTGACCAGCTTCGATGTCCTCATTGTCAGCAGTGAAGCCATGATTGTGACCAGCTTTGATGTCCTCATTGTCAGCAGTGAAGCCATGATTGTGACCAGCTTTGATGGACCTGCCACACAATCTGCATGGACAAGTCCAGTCTGCCACACTAGAGACTCTACGGAGTACTGCCACACTAGAGACTCTACGGAGTACTGCCACACTAGAGACTATGGAGTACTGCCACACTAGAGACTCTACAGAGTACTGCCACACTAGAGACTCTACAGAGTACTGCCACACTAGAGACTCTACGGAGTACTGCCACACTAGATACTACGGAGTACTGCCACACTAGATACTACGGAGTACTGCTCACACTAGATACTACGGAGTACTGCCACACTAGATACTACGGAGTACTGCTCACACTAGATACTACGGAGTACTGCCACACTAGATACTACGGAGTACTGCCACACTAGATACTACGGAGTACTGCCACACTAGAGACTCTATGGAGTACTGCCACACTAGATACTCTACGGAGTACTGCCACACTAGAGACTCTACGGAGTACTGCCACACTAGAGACTCTACGGAGTACTGCCACACTAGATACTCTACGGAGTACTGCCACACTAGGCACTCTATGGAGTACTGCCACACTAGAGACTCTATGGAGTACTGCCACACTAGATACTCTACGGAGTACTGCCACACTAGATACTCTAAGGACTACTGCCACACTAGATACTCTATGGAGTACTGCCACACTAGAGACTCTACGGAGTACTGCCACACTAGATACTCTATGGAGTACTGCCACACTAGAGACTCTACGGAGTACTGCCACACTAGATACTCTATGGAGTACTGCCACACTAGAGACTCTACGGAGTACTGCCACACTAGAGACTCTACGGAGTACTGCCACACTAGAGACTCTACGGAGTACTGCCACACTAGAGACTCTACAGAGTACTGCCACACTAGGCACTCTACGGAGTACTGCCATACTAGAGACTCTACGGAGTACTGCCACACTAGATACTCTACGGAGTTCTGCCACACTAGATACTCTACGGAGTACTGCCACACTAGATACTCTACGGAGTACTGCCACACTAGATACTCTACAGAGTACTGCCACACCACATACTCTACAGAGTACTGCCACACCACATACTCTACAGAGTACTGCCACACCACATACTCTATGGAGTACTGCCACACTGAATACTCTACGGAGTACTGCCACACTAGATACTACGGAGTACTGCCACACTAGATACTACGGAGTACTGCCACACTAGATACTCTATGGAGTACTGCCACACTAGAGACTCTACGGAGTTCTGCCACACTAGATACTCTATGGAGTTCTGCCACATGGCTACAGGAAGATGAGTCATCCAAAGTAGCACTACAAGGACTGTATCAAAGTCAGCCTGACGCACTGTGGCTTCCCTGCAAGAGAGCTGGAGTCCTACACTGAAGACGGAGTGGGCTGGCAAGCTATAGCACAGAGGGTCTTCACTTCCTGCAGACAAGTCTGTGAGAGAATCACCAGTGCCAGGGAGCACAGGATAGCCTCTGCCTCTGCACCAGCCGCTTTGTCGTTCCACTGCCCTAGTTGTCTCCATGGGTGTGCCTCCAGAATTGGACTGATGAGCCACATTCGCGTCCACAAACGAAGACAGCACAGTAGTTGACATGTTGAATTGATGATCTGCCAACATCAACAGTGATCTATTTATTAAACTTTTCTCTGCGTCAGAAGAGCATTGATTCGCAGTAATGCATGCAGTGCATGGAATATCACCATGGCTTGTTTACTGATGCTCTGCTTTTGTTTGCAGTGAACCTGACAGAATTCGAGATGTCAAGGGACACTATCGACAATCAACCAGCAGACGTAAGTTGTTCTTATTTATGTGTTGTCTGTGTGTGTGTGTGAGAGAGAGAGGGAGAGGAAGAACAGACCTGTTTACTCTCCCGATTTTAGCGGGAGACTCCCGATTTCAGGCCCTATTTCACGACCTCCCGCTAGCTTTGTAAATCTCCCGATTTTTTTTTCACCGATCTCCCGAAAATGAAAAATTTTGAAAGGTTTATTTCGTTTCCGAAGCGTTTACATGACGATCCGAACTTTCTACTACGCCACTGAAGGTCGTTCTGCCGATCTGCAGTACAATTTGTTTGATTGGTTGAGTCAGGGCCTTTGTCCAATGGAGAGCCAGTTTACAATCTGGAATAGCCGCCATTTTGCTTGACCGATCCGAATGATGGCGTCGATTGAAAAGTCAATGAGAAAGAATCGCGGAACCGATTCTGAATCCGACAGTGAGTGTGACACAGAGGATGAGAAAAGAAAGTCCACTGATGTCAGAAGCAGAAAGAGAGTAAAGTACAACGCAAAGTGGAAGGCTGAGTGAAAATCCGAATTCCCGGCATTTCGCCCATCGTCTAAATCGCAATCACGCGGGTTTTGCACGTTCTGCAAAAAAGACATCAACGTGAGCCACGGAGGCAAGAATGAGAGAGAGAGAGAGAGAGAGAGAGAGAGAGAGAGAGAGCGAGAGAGAGAACTTGTGCGCGCACGAGAGAGAGAACTTGCGCGTGCGCGCGCGAGAGAGAGAGCGCGCGAGAGAGAGAGCGCTCGAGAGAAAGAGAGCGCGCGCGTGCGAGAGAGAGAGAGAGCGAGCAAGCGAGAGAGAGAGACAGCGCGCGCGCACGAGAGAGAGAGTGAGCGCCGGCGCGCGGAAGAGAGAGAATTTGACTTTTCGCCTCCCTGATCAGAGATGGGACTTATTGGCGTTTCAGCTGATTTCTGAGTTTTTTATTCCACTTTCAGCTGATTTGTATTCAATTGTTATGAAGTTTGTGACCTGGGATGGTACACATATCTAAAAATAAAAATCTCCCGCTTTTTATTGAAATCTCCCGATTTTTGAGTCGCCATCTGCCTATTTTGCACAACTTAAGGTAAACAGGTCTGGGAGAGAGAGAGAGAGAGAGAGAGAGAGAGAGAGAGAGAGAGAGAGAGAGAGAGAGAGAGAGAGAGAGAGAGAGAGAGAGAGAGAGAGAGAGAGAGAGGGAGGGAGGAGGGAGGGAGGAGGGAGGGAGGGAGGGAGGGAGGGAGGGAGGGAGGGAGGGGGAGGGAGGGATAGGGAGGGAGGGAGGGAGGGAGGGAGGGAGGGAGGGAGGGAGGGAGAGAGAGAGAGAGAGAGAGAGTATGCAATATGTCAAGGGACACAATCCATAACAATTCAGCGCATGTATGCTGTATTCACTGATGTGTTTGTTGTCTGCTGGTATCCAGAAACTGTGCAATGTGTGTGTGTGTGCGTGTGCATGCGCACACGTGTTTGTGTGTGTGTTTGTATGTGGTGTGTGTGTGTTTGTATGTGGTATATGTGTGTGTGTTTGTATGGGAGAGGGAGAGATTTGCTGAGTGCCAATGCTGTGTAAGAACAGGATATACTTTTCTGAGCTAAATGTGTGAAGGTGACAACTAACAGCTTGACAGAGGAGAGGTGTGGAATGTGGAGTTGAGGTGTGAAACAGATGGTGACAGCTGAAGACTGGGAGACGTAAAGGAGTGAGAGTGAAGACAAGATGTGTGCTTGTTGGTGTACTCTTTGCATCATACTTATCCATATGATGGCATTGACATTTTTAATTTGGATGTTGATGGGTAAATAATACTGGACTATCTCAAGTGCGATAGGAAAATTGACCCACCTCCCCATCAATTTCATGAATTAAATGAAATAAATGAACATGTTCTGACATTTGGAGAACTTTGTAAAACACATTTGAAATGGAAAATAGTTTCAGCGAGTGATAAAAATGCTAAAGAACTTGACAGAACTGCCGTCCCATCACTGATCCTGTTCTGTAACAGCTGCTGAGGACGCTGCCAAACATTCCGCCATTGGTGAGCGAAACGACCGGCCGCGGCTCAACTCCGCAGATGCTGGACCGTACAAGCCACAGGACCGACAGCCCTTGTTGGACATGCCGCGGCCCTTCATGCACCCCTCCTCCAGCCAGGGGCGGGACGTTCCCCTTAACTCTTCTTCCATGTCTTCTGCAAGTGCTGCACAAAGGACTCCTAACGCTAACCACAGGAGCGCTCCTGGTGACAGTGGCTATAATAAGGAGATGGGCTTGCATCCAGACCTTAGGAAAAACAGTGGCTATCCCTACAGTGCTGTGGACCCAAGCAGAAAAAGGCCACGCCTGGACAGTGAGGGTACCCGGACTATGTATCCTGGGCAGTCTTCATCGCATCACAAACTGGAAGGAGAACGTGAGTAGCCTCCCTTTGATTTGGCATGTTGTTGAAATGTACTTTTGTGCGTAAGATGGCATGTCTGCGTGATGTGATTGTGAGTGCGTCGTGAATCTGGTGTGGGGTTGTTTCTGCGTAGCTAGCTGCATGTTATCCAGTTTTGAAAAAGTGGACATGGTGAGTGATTTTTGACTCACATGCGAAGCAAAAGTGAGTCTATGTACTCACCCGTTTCGTCCGTCTGGGCGTCCGAGCGTCCGGGAGTCCGGGCGTCCAAAAACTTTAACATTGGAATTTTCTCGGAGACTATTAATTTAAGTCTATCAACACCAAATGTGGCATGATGGTGTATGGTGACAAGACCTCAAAAAACACACATAGTGACTTAACCTTGCTTCAAGGTCAAGGTCGCAGGGGCCATAAATGTTGTCTAAAAAACAGCCATTTTTCACATTTTCTCAATTTTCTCTGAAGTTTTTGAGATTGGATACCTCACCTATACATGGTATATAGGGCAAAGTAAGCCCTATCTTTTGACACCAGTTTGACATACCTTGATTCAAGTTCAAGGTCACAGGAGCTCTTCAAAGTTGGATTGTATACATATTTTGAAGTGACCTTGACCCTGAACTATGGAAGATAAATGTTTCAAACTTAATAATTATGTGGGGCACATGTTATACTTTCATCAAGAGACACATTTGGTCACATATCATCAAGGTCAAGGTCACTTTGACCCTTATGAAATGTGACCAAAATGGGGTAGTGAACCATTAAAAGTGACCATATCTCATGGTAGAAAGTGCCAATAAGCATCATTGTGCTTCCTATGTCTTGAAATAGCAGCTTTGTGTTGCATGACCTTGGATGACCTTGACCTTGGGTCAAGGCCACGTATTTTGGTATAATAAATTTGTAAAGCATTTCTTAGTTTAGTGTATGGTGTCATTGCTAGGTGTAGTTGATTGGCCTTGACCTTGAAGGTCACCCGAAGGTCAAGGTCATGTAAAGGTCAAGGTCAAGCATGTGAGTCGTATGGGCTTTGCCCTTCTTGTGCATTAAGTACTCTCTTTCAGTGTTGATGTGTAGATTGCTATTTTGCATCTGTTAGCTTTGCTGTTTCCGCATGAACTCGTTTTGTAAGCATCTTGCTTGTGGGGTTGAGAAGTGCTTCCAGGACAAGTGTAGCATGCGATGTAAAAGGCTCAGACCTGTGCACTTGTACGATAAAATCGTAGTTTTTACGATTTTCGCCTGGCATGAACGATAAAATCGTAATTTTTACGATTTTCGCCTGGCATGAAAAATCTTCTGATTTTTTCACTCTACGGACCGGCATTACTTTTTTCTGTACAATTTCGGCCAGTTTCGGCAATTGCCGCGCTCGCCTTCGTGGTCCGCCAGTGGCAAGCGCGGCCAAAGTACAAGCCTATCATATAACTCTACGTTTACTGACTCCAGTTCATGCAGAAGAGGTTTCTCTACAGTCTTCAGCTTGGCCAATCAAAAATCAGGGCGATTTTATGTGCGGTATTGTAGAAATTATGGGCTATCCTGTGGACGCTCGAGGCAACATGTCGGGATCGCAAAATCTGTTTGAGGATTTTAATCCTTCAGCTGCCGAAGATGAAGATGATGAGGAAACTTTAGATGAAATCATGAAGTGATCAGGCAAGCTGTAATTAGCTCAAGAATGCCGACCTCTCAAGCTGCGAGTGATCGAGAGGTGGGAGAGGATGACAGTGAGGGTTGGATGCGAACAGCTGATGACCCGCTAATTGCACCGTTCACGGGCGAGTCGTTTAAATCTTACGATTTTTCCAAAAATCTTACGATTTTTATCTTCTTGTCTTACGATTATTCCAATGGAGGGTGCACAGGTCTGAAGGCTGCAAGGGAATAGTCCCAAATGTATACAGAGGGAAATGTCCAAGGACATTAAATCCAACTTGAAAGACAAAATGAGTAGTGGGCCTTTCAGTGTGACAACTGATGGATCGAATGACCAAATATTTTTTTGTCTCGCTGACTGGGGAGTATCATGTGTGCAAACCAAAAGCTGCATTATTGAAATTGTCGGTCCGCACAAAAAATACGCACAGTTTAAAAAACCCCCCACATATCTGAACCAGTGAGTACGCAGAGGCAAAATTTGGGGTACCCAGGTCTGGTTGGGGGTAAGAATAGACCCACTGTGGGTTGGGGGTAAGAACACCCCCTGTGGGTTGGGGGTAAGAATAGAACCAGTGTGGGTTGGGGGTAAGAACAGACCCCTGTGGGTTGCGGGTAAGAATAGACCCCCTGTGGGTTGGGGGTAAGAATAGACCCACTGTGGGTTGAGGGTAAGAATAGACCCACTGTGGGTTGGGGGTAAGAATAGACCCACTGTGGGTTGGGGGTAATAATAGACCCCCTGTGGGTTGGGGGTAAGAATAGACCCACTGTGGGTTGGGGGTAAGACTAAGAATAGACCCACTGTGGGTTGGGGGTAAGAACAGACCCCTGTGGGTTGGGGGTAAGAATAGACCCCCTGTGGGTTGGGGGTAAGAATAGACCCACTGTGTCTCCCCATGCAGTTTGTAAGAGGTGAATAAGTAAGGAAATGAACACTTGCTCAAGATTACTATAAGCAGTTCCAATGAGTTTTAGTGATAGTGGCCTTTACTAGCCTGCAGAGGCTGATAGGCTGAAAAAATCCATCCACCCATCCATCCATCCATCCATCCATCCATCCATCCATCCATCCATCCATCCATCCACCCATCCATCCATCCATCCATCCATCCATCCATCCATCCATCCATCCATCCATCCATCCACCCACCCATCCATCCATCCACCACTCCATCCCTCCATCCATCCACCCCTCCATCCCTCTACCCATTCATCCATCCACCCATCCATCCATCCACCCATCCATCCATCCATCCATCCTTCATCCATCCACCCATCCACCCATCCACCCACCCATCCATCCATCCATCAATCCATCCATTCATTCATCCATCCATCCTTCCTTCATCCATCCATCCACCCATCCATCCACCCACTCATCCATCCACCCACCCATCCATCCATCCACCCAGCCACCCATCCACCCATCCACCCATCCATCCACCCACCCATCCACCAACATACCCACCCACCCACCCATCCATCCATCCATCCATCCATCAATCCATCCATCCATCCATCCATCCATCCATCCATCCATCCTTTATCCATCCTCCATCCACCCCTCCATCCACCCCTCCATCCATCCATCCATCCTTCCTTCCTTTATCCATCCACCCATCCATCCATCCATCTTGGGAGGTCATAAAGCAGAGTTCAAAAGCTGGGAATATGAATTTATAAATGAGAACTGGGGTTTCTGGTAACTGGACAAATTGAGCTGGCACTTGCAGAATGTCCAGATTCTCTGACTTGCAGAAGTTTAGGTTCATGAATCCAGTGAGTGAAGGAGATGCCACTGCCTTTGATTCTTGCTGCAGGGGGTCAAAATAGACCCACCCCGTCTCCCTACGCGATTTGTAAGAGGCGAATAAACAGGGATATCATGACTTGATTTGCGTTTACTAACTGTTCTAGTGATTTTTGTGCTGATGGCCTTACATGGCCTACAAAGGCTGATAGTGATAGCCCAAAATCCACCCACCCATCCATCTATCCATCCATCCATCCATCCATCCACCAACCCACCCATCCATCCACCCACCCATCCATCCATCCACCAACCCATCCATCCATCCACCCACCCATCCATCCATCCACCAACCCACCCATCCATCCACCCACCCATCCATCCATCCACCAACCCATCCATCCATCCACCCACCCATCAACCCATCCATCTATCCATCCATCCATCCATCCATCCATCCATCCATCCATCCATCCATCCATCCATCCTCCCATCCATCCATCCACCCATTTTCCATCCATCCACCCACCCACCCACCCATCCATCCATCCACCCACCCATCCATCCATCCACCCACCCATCCATCCACCCACCCATCCATCCATCCATCCATCCATCCATCCATCCATCCATCCATCCATCCATCCATCCATCCATCCATCCATCCATCCATCCATCCATCCATCCATCCATCCATCCTCCCATCCATCCATCCACCCATTTTCCATCCATCCACCCACCCACCCACCCATCCATCCATCCACCCACCCATCCATCCACCCACCTACCCATCCATCCATCCACCCACCCATCCATCCATCCACCCACCCATCCATCCACCCACCCACCCATCCACCCACCCATCCACCCATCCATCCTTGCTGCAGAATGCCTTTAGTTCTCACAGCACTGCAGTTCTGCAGAGGTGAGGGGTCATGTGTGCGCAGCCATTGCCAGGACTGAGTCAGACATAATGATTGTGATTTGTACAGGTCTATAAGCAGAATTTGATTGAAACTGGGTTTACCACATGAATCCCAATTGGCAATGTGATTCCTGCTCCTTGTATAAATCATTGGGACAATGTTTGAAGTCTTATTGTTCTCTCCCAATGACTTACATCAACATGAATCTTTCCACGTTCTGTCAGCAACCAACCCTTTACCCCTTATGCATTCGGCATGGAGTTAGGTTAGGATAGTTGACTGCCTTCAAGTTTCTTAGACAGATTTTGCTCTGAATTGGGGATATGTGCAGTCTCTGGCTCTGTGAAACTGGATCGCCAGACAGTCGTAAACATCCCAGTACTTGTCACCAGGTTAGGCGGAGGGTGCCTGAAAGTGAAAGGGTTAAGTGCAAGGAAGGCAGATCCTTATAGTGGAGTGGGCATCCATCAGGGCGATTCATTCAGCTTGTTTTTTGACTCACATGCGAAGCAAAAGTGAGTCTATGTACTCAGCCGTGTCGTCCGTCCGTCCGTCCGTCCGTCCGGGCGTAAAAAACTTAAACGTTGGATTTTTCTCGGAGACTATTAAGTCTATCAACACCAAATGTGGCATGATGGTGTGTGATGACAAGGCCTCAAAAAACATACATAGTGACTTGACCTTGCTTCAAGGTCAAGGTCACAGGAGCCATAAATGTGGTCTGAAAAACAGTCATTTTTCACATTTTCCCAATTTTCTCCCACGTTATTGAGAATGGCGACCTTAGCTACAAGTGGTATATAGGTCAAAGCAAGCCCTATCTTTTGATACCAGTTTGGTTGACCTTGCTTCAAGGTCAAGGTCACAGGAGCTCTTCAAAGTTGGATTGTATACATATTTTGAAGTGACCTTGACCCTGAACTATGGAAGATAACTGTTTCAAACTTAATAATTATGTGGGGCACATGTTATACTTTCATCATGAGACACATTTGTTCACATATCATCAAGGTCAAGGTCACTTTGACCCTTATGAAATGTGACCAAAATGGGGTAGTGAACCACTAAAAGTGACTATATCTCATGGTAGAAAGTGCCAATAAGCACCATTGTGCTTCCTATGTCTTGAATTAACAGCTTTGTGTTGCATGACCTTGACCTTGGGTCAAGGCCACATGTATTTTGGTAGGAAAAAAGTGTAAAGCATTTCTTAGTGTATGATGTCATTGCTAGGTGTAGTTGTTTGACATTGACCTTGAGGGTAACCTGAAGGTCAAGGTCATGTAAAGGTCAAGGTCAAGCATGTGAGTCGTATGGGCTTTGCCCTTCTTGTTCTCCCATGTTACTATGTTCATTCAGACATATCTTTTTCATTTCTCCCCTTATTCAAACCAATTTAAGTTTGTTGTCTCTTTCTTGTCATTTCCTACATCTTCATGAGTGGTTTGTTTGTTTGTTTGTTTGTTTATTTATTTATTTTTGTTTTGCAGTGGTGGGTCACATCTTCATATGCATTTGTATGGTTGTGTGTGTGTGTGCTGTGTGTGTGTGTGTGTGTGTGTGTGTGTGCTGTGTGTGTGTTTGTGTTTGTGTGTGTGTGTGTGTGTGCGTTTGTGTGTGTGCATTTGTGTGTATATGTATGTATGTGTGTATGTGTATTGTAAGCGCACCTACTCGTGTGTGTGTGTGTGAACAAATGAATGAACGAATAAAATCTGTATTGTTAGGCCTCTGGCCCTTCACAAGGGTTAATAAGCAATACAATACGATCAAAGTGTTGGTCAATTTTAGTCACGTGTGTGTGTGTGTGTGTGTGTGTGTGTGTGTGTGTGTTTGTGTGTGTGTGTGTGTGTTTGTGTGTGTGTGTGTGTGTGTGTGTGTGTGTGTTCATCATCAGCACAGATAGCTATGGCCAGCACTGCTTCACTTCTCCAGTCATTGGCATGCACGCATGAATAGAATCATCAGAGCATTGTTAGCACATGTTGTAACCAATAGGATTTACTAGACCTATCTAAACCCAAAGAAGGTGATTTTGTATTTTCAGCTTGTGCCTTGTAGCTGCTGTGTCATTATGTGGAGATGGACATGTACAGGGATTCTGACCGCAGGTGAACCTGAATGGTGATGACCTTGTGCATTGGAAGTCAGTTTCCGCCATGCTTCTACAGTAGTTGTTGTTGCTGCTGCAGACGGCGGCCATGCGGAGGACATGGACATCTCTCCAGGCAGCACCCCCACCTCCAGAAACTGCTCCTCCTCGCTGACGCCAGGTAGGAAACATACAGACAGAACACACGCACACACACACACACATTGTCCAACATGTGCACACAGAAGAATGCACATGCGCAGGCATGCATGCACTCACACCACCTAACATATATATACACACACACACACACACACACACACACACACACACACACACACACACACACACACACACACACACACACACAGTCGCCACATGAAGCATGCATGCACATGCATACACACACATATGCATGCACACAAACATTTGTACACACATTTATTCACACTCTTGCCAACGCGCACACACACACATGCACACACACACACACACACACACACATATGTACACACACATGTACACACACACACATGTACACATACTCACACATGTACAACCATTTGTATGCACAAACGTACATACACACACACATTTGCATGCTTGCTCTCTCTCTCTCTCTCTCTCTCTCTCTCTCTCTCTCTCTCTCTCTCTCTCTCTCTCTCTCTCTCTCTCTCTCTCTCTCTCTCTCTCTCTCTCACACACACACACACACACACACACACACACACACACACACACATGTATACACATGTATACACACACACACACTCACATATGTATAGACACACATGTATTCGCACACATACACACACACACACACACACACACACACACACACACACACACACACACACACACACACACACGTAGACACACATACACACACATTCGTTTAACCCCCACCCCACCCCAGACCAGTGTAGAGTGGGACAGTATGGTGTTACTGGCTGCAAGACCTGTCAGTCTCTGAGGACTGGGAGTTGTGAACGTTCCACCAGGTGAATTGTGAATCATGCAGTACTCTTGAGACACCACTGCCCTTCTGGCATTTGGAATGTCTGTCCACTTGTCTTGTCAATGTTGTGAAGCTGGTTTCGCATTTTGTGATGCTTCTTGTGTCCGATTCAAAGTTACACTTTTTTTTCTTCCCCCCAAATATCACTCATCATCAACATTCTGAAATTGTAGTAAGTTGCACACTATTCAGTCAGTTTTTAGTGTAATAAGGTATGTGTCTTATCCTCTTAGGACAGTTTTCTTTCTTTCTTAATTCACATACCCTTAACTTCTTCTTGGCATAAAACAATTGTTAAAATAGAGATAATGAAATTTAGTTTTTTGACCAAAAAATTTCACTTACTCGTTACTTCATTTTGGCAATAAAATCTTATTAGAAATGCTTATCATGGAAGATCTGTTTTCCCACCAAAAAAGAGCTTGTTTTTGTTATTAAGTTTCATAGGATTGCAGATCATGAAATTATGTTTTTCCAACCCCAAAAATCCACTTTTTTTCTTTTGTAGCATTAAAGAAATTATTTGGAAAACATTTCTCTCCCCCCTCCCCCCCCCCCCCCCCCCTCCCCCCCCTTTCCCCTCCCCCCCCCCCCCCCCTCCCCCCCTTTCCCCTCCCCCCCCCCCCCCCCCCCCCCCCATTGTTGGCATCCTTGTTGTGGCTTTGCTTGTTGTTGTTTGTTTATGTTTGCTGTTGTTTGTGATGCGTGACGTTGGGTTGTGATGAACAGTGGACTTTGTGTACCTGTAGGGACTTCTTCCCCTGCTTCAGCCCTGCAGACCCTACAGAAACTGCAGGAGGCCCTGAACATGCACATCGTCCGCGCTCAGAACAACATGGGTGAGTAGAGGGTACCTGCCACCCATTCTCCTCAAGAAATGCTAGTGGTTTCAGTAGCTGTCTAGAACAGATGGGATTCCTGTGTTTATGTGGAGGATAGGATTTCACATCAGTAGCTTCTAGAACAGAGAGGATTGCTGCGTTTATGCGGAGGATAGGATTTCACATCAGTAGCTGTCTAGAACAGAGAGGATTGCTGCGTTTATGTGGAGGATAGGATTTCACATCAGTAGCTGTCTAGAACAGAGAGGATTGCTGCGTTTATGTGGAGGATAGGATTTCACATCAGTAGCTGTCTAGAACAGAGAGGATTGCTGCGTTTATGTGGAGGATAGGATTTCACATCAGTAGCTGTCTAGAACAGAGAATTCCTGCGTTTATGTGGAGGATGGCATTTCACATCAGTAGCTGTCTAGAACAGAGAGGATTGCTGCGTTTATGTGGAGGATAGGATTTCACATCAGTAGTTGTCTAGAGCAGATGATTCCTGCGTTTATGTGGAGGATAGGATTTCACATCGGTAGCTATTAAGAACAGAGGGGATTTCTGTGTTTATGTGGAGGATGGCATTTCACATCAGTAGCTATTAAGAACAGAGGGGATTTCTGTGTTTATGTGGAGGATGGCATTTCACATCAGTAGCTATTAAGAACAGAGAGGATTGCTGCGTTTATGTGGAGGATAGGATTTCACATCAGTAGCTTTTAAGAACAGAGGGGATTTCTGTGTTTATGTGGAGGATGGCATTTCATATTAGTAGCTATCACAATGAGAGAGGATATCTGCATTTATGTGGAAGACAGCATTCCATGTCTGTAGCTGTCAAGAATAAAGAGGGTTCCTGCCTTTTTGTGGAGGACATTGTTTGGACAGTGTTTCATATCGGTAGCTGTCATGGGTGCTTGTGGAGGAAGGCATTTCATATCTGTAGCTGTCATGGGTGCTTGTGGAGGACGGCATTTCATATCGGTAGCTGTCATGGGTGCTTGTGGAGGACGGCATTTCATATCGGTAGCTCTCATGGGTGCTTGTGGAGGACGGCATTTCATATCTGTAGCTCTCATGGGTGCTTGTGGAGGACGGCATTTCATATCGGTAGCTCTCATGGGGTTCTTGTGGAGGATGGCATTTCATATTGGTAGCTCTCATGGGGTTCTTGTGGAGGACGCCATTTCATATCGGTAGCTCTCATGGGGTTCTTGTGGAGGACGGCATTTCATATCGGTAGCTCTCATGGGGGTCTTGTGGAGGACGGCATTTCATATCGGTAGCTCTCATGGGGTTCTTGTGGAGGACGGCATTTCATATCGGTAGCTCTCATGGGGTTCTTGTGGAGGATGGCATTTCATATTGGTAGCTCTCATGGGGTTCTTGTGGAGGATAGCATTTCATATCGGTAGCTCTCATGGGGTTCTTGTGGAGGACAGCATTTCATATCGGTAGCTCTCATGGGGTTCTTGTGGAGGACGGCATTTCATATTGATAGCTCTCATGGGGTTCTTGTGGATGACGGCATTTCATATCGGTAGCTCTCATGGGGTTCTTGTGGAGGACGGCATTTCATATCGGTAGCTCTCATGGGGTTCTTGTGGAGGACGGCATTTCATATTGGT
The DNA here is from genome assembly GCA_034096865.1 of Theodoxus fluviatilis. NCBI lineage: Eukaryota > Metazoa > Mollusca > Gastropoda > Cycloneritida > Neritidae > Theodoxus > Theodoxus fluviatilis. The sequence goes on along the minus strand of JAWQFJ010001822.1, from coordinate 39,546 downwards.
AGCTCTCATGGGTGCTTGTGGAGGACGGCATTTCATATCTGTAGCTGTCATGGCTTTTTGTGGAGGACAGCATTTCATATCGGTAGCTGTCATGGGTGCTTGTGGAGGACGGCATTTCATATCGGTAGCTGTCATGGGTGCTTGTGGAGGAAGGCATTTCATATCGGTAGCTGTCATGGGTGCCTGTGGAGGACGGCATTTCACATTGGTAGCTCTCTTGTGGAGGACGGCATTTCATATTGGTAGCTCTCATGGCTTCTTGTGGAGGACGGCATTTCATATCGGTAGCTGTCATGGCTTCTTGTGGAGGACGGCATTTCATATCGGTAGCTCTCATGGGGTTCTTGTGGAGGATGGCATTTCATATGGGTAGCTCTCATGGGGTTCTTGTGGAGGACGGCATTTCATATTGGTAGCTCTCATGGCTTCTTGTGGAGGACGGCATTTCATATCGGTAGCTCTCATGGGGTTCTTGTGGAGGATGGCATTTCATATCGGTAGCTCTCATGGGGTTCTTGTGGAGGATGGCATTTCATATCGGTAGCTCTCATGGGTGCTTGTGGAGGACGGCATTTCATATCGGTAGCTCTCATGGGGTTCTTGTGGAGGACGGCATTTCATATTGGTAGCTCTCATGGGGTTCTTGTGGAGGACGGCATTTCATATCGGTAGCTCTCATGGGGTTCTTGTGGAGGATGGCATTTCATATCGGTAGCTGTCATGGGGTTCTTGTGGAGGACGGCATTTCATATCGGTAGCTGTCATGGGGTGCTTGTGGAGGAAGGCATTTCATATCGGTAGCTCTCATGGGGTTCTTGTGGAGGATAGCATTTCATATCGGTAGCTGTCATGGGGTGCTTGTGGAGGAAGGCATTTCATATCTGTAGCTGTCATGGGTGCTTGTGGAGGACGGCATTTCATATCGGTAGCTCTCATGGGGTTCTTGTGGAGGACGGCATTTCATATCGGTAGCTGTCATGGGGTTCTTGTGGAGGACGGCATTTCATATCGGTAGCTGTCATGGGGTGCTTGTGGAGGAAGGCATTTCATATCGGTAGCTCTCATGGGGTTCTTGTGGAGGATAGCATTTCATATCGGTAGCTGTCATGGGGTGCTTGTGGAGGAAGGCATTTCATATCTGTAGCTGTCATGGGTGCTTGTGGAGGACGGCATTTCATATCGGTAGCTGTCATGGGGTTCTTGTGGAGGACGGCATTTCATATCGGTAGCTGTCATGGGGTTCTTGTGGAGGAAGGCATTTCATATCGGTAGCTCTCATGGGGTTCTTGTGGAGGATGGCATTTCATATCGGTAGCTCTCATGGGTGCTTGTGGAGGACGGCATTTCATATCGGTAGCTGTCATGGGGTTCTTGTGGAGGACGGCATTTCATATCGGTAGCTGTCATGGGGTTCTTGTGGAGGAAGGCATTTCATATCGGTAGCTCTCATGGGGTTCTTGTGGAGGACGGCATTTCATATTGGTAGCTCTCATGGGGTTCTTGTGGAGGATGGCATTTCATATCGGTAGCTCTCATGGGGTTCTTGTGGAGGACGGCATTTCATATTGGTAGCTCTCATGGGGTTCTTGTGGAGGACGGCATTTCATATTGGTAGCTCTCATGGGTGCTTGTGGAGGAAGGCATTTCATATCGGTAGCTCTCATGGGGTTCTTGTGGAGGACGGCATTTCATATTGGTAGCTCTCATGGGGTTCTTGTGGAGGACGGCATTTCATATCGGTAGCTGTCATGGACAGAGAGGGGTCCTTCCTTTATGTGGAGGACAGTGTTTCGCATCCATAGCTGTGAAGAGGGATCAGTGAAGAGAGTTATGTGGAGGACAGTGTTTCGCATCCATAGCTGTGAAGAGGGATCAGTGAAGAGAGTTATGTGGAGGGTCATTCTAGTTCACTAGAGACTTTGCCCACCCGCGAAAGTGTCTCTAGCCCAGATGACATCACGTGATGGAAGGTTTTTGTCCGAAATATGCAAATGGAGGTCACACGAGAGGCTTGTGGGATAGCCGATCTGCTCCCTGACATACGAGGTTAAAGTAGTTCTGAGACTATTTCGCACAAAACTCTTAACTTTCTCTTGTTGAGGCAATAAACAAGCATTTATTCAATAAAATAAAATGTTTGTGTTGAAATGGAAACAAGTTTTGACATCTGAATGATTTCTGTAAAAAGTGGAGAGAAAATAAAGTATTGGAACGAACTATTTTTGGCTCAATGCTGTAATGCGAAGGGTTAAGTCTATAACACATTCATTGCAAGCTGTGCCAGAGTCACTACCCATTCGGGTTCACAGAATGGTGGAGGGTAGCATATCTCAACAGAAGCTATTTGGTTTAAATGGAGTGTTTGCTGAGTGGCTGCAAGGACAAATTCACCCCCAAGGAAAGTTCTAGGCATCCTGAGCATTGGTTGCTTGTGCACCTCGATGGTTGGTTGGTTGGTGGGTTAGTTGGTTGATGTCTGTGTTGGTTGTTTGGTGGGTGGTTGTTGGGTTGGTTGGTTGATGTGTGGTGTGGTTGTTCGTTGGGTAGTTGTTGGGTTGGTTGGTAAATGGGTTGGTTGATGAGTGGGTGGATTGGTTGGTTGGTTAGTTGTTTGATGAGTGATGGGTTAGTGGGTTGGTTTGTGGATGAGTGAGTGGGTTAGGTTGGGTCGGATTTGGGATGGATTTGGATTGGTTTTGATTGATTTGGATTTATTTGGAGTGAGTTAGTGATTTTGGCCTGTCAGCCTTTGTAGGTTGAGGCAATGGATGAGGCAAAGTACTGGTGTTGGCTGTCAGCCTTTGTAGGTGAAGGCAATGGATGAGGCAAAGTACTGGTGTTGGCTGTCAGCCTTTGTAGGTGAAGGCAATGGATGAGGCAAAGTACTGGTGTTGGCTGTCAGCCTTTGTAGGTGAAGGCAATGGATGAGGCAAAGTACTGGTGTTGGCTGTCAGCCTTTGTAGGTGAAGGCAATGGATGAGGCAACGTACTGGTGTTGGCTGTCAGCCTTTGTAGGTGAAGGCAATGGATGAGGCAAAGTACTGGTGTTGGCTGTCAGCCTTTGTAGGTGAAGGCAATGGATGAGGCAACGTACTGGTGTTGGCTGTCAGCCTTTGTAGGTGAAGGCAATGGATGAGGCAAAGTACTGGTGTTGGCTGCAGCGTTTGTGAGTCAGTATCTATGAGACCTCACTAAATGACTCACTCGCTAAAAACTTGCAGCTCAAAGTCCAGTCTCCGTTTCTCTAGTTAATAGCCTTGAGCAAACTGTATAGGTAAATGCAGTATATATGTCCTTGTCCTTCACTGTCAGACAGAACACCCTCTGTGTACTTAGTTTCTGAATCCCACAAAGTATTGCTACACTCCGAACAAGTAACTCAGCTCCCAGTTGATGGTGGAAGGATTTTCTTCCAGTACCTCAGAACTGTTCTGGTTTGGAGTTGAGTTTGGAGTTGGTTGCATTTCGCTGCTCTTTGTGTAGTGAGTGACCTCAAAGTTAATAGATTTATTGATTCTTGCAGTTAGTTACTAACGTGTTCTCACTACAGTCTTTTTGTTTTGGAGGATTTTGTTTTGAAAATAATTTTTCTGGGATGACTTGTAATTTCTAGTGACTGCTGACTAACTTGTCTAGTTGGGGGTGAGCATCACACTGTACTTTGATGATCTGAGCAAGATGGCAGCTGCACTGCTTCTCCTGTGATGCTGTATCCTCTGTCACCCAAGAAGTGCTCTGTGGCAGATCTTTAGCCTCCTTTTCTGTGCAGCAGTTCCTATTGTGAACTGTAGAAGTGCCTAGCTTGAGTGGTGCTGGATGAAGCCGAGGGATATTGGGGGGTCATAGCAACTAAGCCAGGCTGAATGGCAGCCTTTCAACACCTCTCGTGTTAACATGTATGTAACCCAGGCCTGAATGATGTGACCCCGCCCTGATGCCTTCCAGCAGCCTCTGCGTCTCCCTACAACATTCATAAGAGGCAAATCAATAGGAACATAGTGATTTGATGTGCTCTTACTATAAACCTTTATTGGCCTTTCATAGTCTACAAAGGCTGATGGGCCTAACTTCATCCGTCCATCCATCCATCTGTCCATCCATCCATCCATCCATCCATCCATCCATCCACCCCTCCATCCACCCCTCCATCCATCCATCCATCCATCCATCCATCCATCCATCCATCCATCCATCCATCCATCCATCCATCCATCCATCCATCCATCCATCCATCCATCCATCCATCCCAGCAGCCTCTTTGGCTGCTTGGGGCAGCCCTTGGCTGAGCTATTGGAGCAGGCCCTGAAAACCCAGTAGCCAGGGGTTCCAGCTGCATTGAGCAGTTCTGGCTGTGTGACGTGAACTTCTCAGTCTAAGTCTTGCCTCTATGTTGGTTTCAGGTGCACAGCCCCCCCACAACTCCCACCACCACCACCCTGCTCACCAGCAAAGCCCACACTCCCACCCCCAGCCCCAGCCCCACCCACAGTCACACTCCTACCCCCACCAGCACCCCCACCCTCACCAGCACCCCCACCCCCACCGACCCCCCACCAGTACACCCACATCCCAACCCCTCCTTCCGTACCCTTCCTCTGCCTCCTCCACCCCCACCTCTGCCCCCTCCACTTCCGCTTCCATGCTCCACTCCACACCACAATCGGCAGAGCCGGAAGAGAGAACAGGACAGGAGAGTCCCGTGTCAGAGATGAGTCCGAGATCCTGCAGGTGAGATGATTAAAAACTTGGACTTAGCTCTTGTTCATGTTTTAAATGTGTGTCTTCCTGTAATGACTGATGCTTTGCAGATGTCATGCTCTTATTAGATATTGTGTCTTAGAGACTTGTTGAAGTGTGTGTGTGTGTGTGTGTGTGTCTATCTGTGTGTCTGTGTGTGTCTGTCTGTGTAAAAACAGGCTCAATGATGTGCTAGTGTAGCTTCCTAAAGGCATTGATAGCTTTTTGAAAGGTTGACTAGATCAGGAGATGGGGGGGGGGGGGGGGGGGGGGGGGGGAATGAAAAAATAGGAATGAGGAGAAAATCTGCCTACCAGAGCTGCACATTTAAAAGGCCCTTTATCTGACAAGTGCTTGTTTTCAGTGTGCACATATTGAAACAGGATTAAATCCACAACCACTGCACAGATCTTGTTAATTGTAGCACCATTTTGAAGGAAATTAGGGCAGTTTTTTTACCGCTCTGTCAGGTGTCTCAGAACTTGGATAGTCACCTCTATGAAGGAGGTAATGTTTTTCCCTTGGTTTGTTCATTCGTTCATTTGTTATTTGGCAAAATAACTAAGAAAAGTTCACAACAGACTCCGGTGGATTTTGGAGCAAGGTCAGCGTTTCCACCCAAGGAACAGTCGTTAAATTTTAGATTCCATCTTTTATCTTGTTTTAGAATTCAACCATTCAGATAAATGTTATCGCACATCATGATGTTGATGACGACAAACGATTGATGTCACCAGCATGTGTGTGCTGCACTGAGAGACCTCCAGCAGACGCTGGAGTGAACTAAACTCTACAGGTCTTGGAAGAGAATTTGAATCGTCCTTGGTGGACGTTTTGCACTCTCAGGGTGCTCTCTAGATTTAGTAACATTTTGAAGGGAACTGGAGGCAGTAGATTTTAGTAACATTTTGAAGGGAACTGGAGGCAGGAGATTTAGTAACATTTTGAAGGGAACTTGAGGCAGTAGATTTTAGTAACATTTTGAAGGGAACTGGAGGCAGGAGATTTAGTAACATTTTGAAGGGAACTGGAGGCAGTAGATTTAGTAACATTTTGAAGGGAACTGGAGGCAGGAGATTTAGTAACATTTTGAAGGGAACTGGAGGCAGTAGATTTAGTAACATTTTGAAGGGAACTGGAGGCAGGAGATTTAGTAACATTTTGAAGGGAACTGGAGGCAGTAGATTTAGTAACATTTTGAAGGGAACTGGAGGCAGTAGATTTTAGTAACATTATGAAGGGAACTTGAGGCAGTAGATTTTAGTAACATTTTGAAGGGAACTGGAGGCAGGAGATTTAGTAACATTTTGAAGGGAACTTGAGAGAGTAGATTTTAGTTACATTTTGAAGGGAACTGGAGGCAGTAGATTTTAGTAACATTTTGAAGGGAACTGGAGGCAGGAGATTTAGTAACATTTTGAAGGGAACTTGAGGCAGTAGATTTTAGTAACATTTTGAAGGGAACTGGAGGCAGGAGATTTAGTAACATTTTGAAGGGAACTGGAGGCAGTAGATTTAGTAACATTTTGAAGGGAACTGGAGGCAGTAGATTTTAGTAACATTATGAAGGGAACTTGAGGCAGTAGATTTAGTTATATTTTGAAGGGAGCTCCAGGCAGTAGATTTAGGAACATTTTGAAGGGAACTCGAGGCAGTAGATTTTAGTAACATTTTGAAGGGAACTCGAGGCAGTAGATTTTAGTAACATTTTGAAGGGAACTCAGAGGCAGTAGATTTTAGCAACATTTTGAAGGGAACTGGAGGCAGTAGATTTAGTAACATTTTGAAGGGAACTGGAGGCAGTAGATTTAGCAACATTTTGAAGGGAACTGGAGGCAGTAGATTTAGTAACATTTTGAAGGGAACTGGAGGCAGTAGATTTAGTAACATTTTGAAGGGAACTCAAGGCAGTAGATTTAGTAACATTTTGAAGGGAACTGGAGGCAGTAGATTTAGTAACATTTTGAAGGGAACTGGAGGCAGTAGATTTAGTAACATTTTGAAGGGAACTCGAGGCAGTAGATTTAGTAACATTTTGAAGGGAACTGGAGGCAGGAGATTTAGTAACATTTTGAAGGGAACTGGAGGCAGGAGATTTAGTAACATTTTGAAGGGAACTGGAGGCAGTAGATTTAGTAACATTTTGAAGGGAACTGGAGGCAGGAGATTTAGCAACATTTTGAAGGGAACTGGAGGCAGTAGATTTAGTAACATTTTGAAGGGAACTGGAGGCAGTAGATTTAGTAACATTTTGAAGGGAACTCGAGGCAGTAGATTTAGTAACATTTTGAAGGGAACTCGAGGCAGTAGATTTAGTAACATTTTGAAGGGAACTGGAGGCAGTAGATTTAGTAACATTTTGAAGGGAACTGGAGGCAGTAGATTTAGTAACATTTTGAAGGGAGCTGGAGGCAGTAGATTTAGTAACATTTTGAAGGGAACTGGAGGCAGTAGATTTAGTAACATTTTGAAGGGAACTGGAGGCAGTAGATTTTAGTAACATTTTGAAGGGAACTCGAGGCAGTAGATTTAGTAACATTTTGAAGGGAACTTGAGGCAGTAGATTTAGTAACATTTTGAAGGGAACTCGAGGCAGTAGATTTAGTAACATTTTGAAGGGAACTTGAGGCAGTAGATTTAGCAACATTTTGAAGGGAACTGGAGGCAGGAGATTTAGCAACATTTTGAAGGGAACTCGAGGCAGTAGATTTAGTAACATTTTGAAGGGAACTTGAGGCAGTAGATTTTAGTAACATTTTGAAGGGAACTGGAGGCAGGAGATTTAGCAACATTTTGAAGGGAACTGGAGGCAGTAGATTTAGTAACATTTTGAAGGGAACTTGAGGCAGTAGATTTTAGTAACATTTTGAAGGGAACTCGAGGCAGTAGATTTAGTAACATTTTGAAGGGAACTCGAGGCAGTAGATTTAGCAACATTTTGAAGGGAACTGGAGGCAGTAGATTTAGTAACATTTTGAAGGGAACTTGAGGCAGTAGATTTTAGTTACATTTTGAAGGGAACTGGAGGCAGTAGATTTAGTAACATTATGAAGGGAACTGGAGGCTGGAGGCAGGAGATTTAGCAACATTTTGAAGGGAACTGGAGGCAGTAGATTTAGTAACATTTTGAAGGGAACTTGAGGCAGTAGATTTTAGTAACATTTTGAAGGGAACTCGAGGCAGTAGATTTAGTAACATTTTGAAGGGAACTCGAGGCAGTAGATTTAGTTATATTTTGAAGGGAGCTCCAGGCAGTAGATTTAGGAACATTTTGAAGGGAACTCGAGGCAGTAGATTTTAGTAACATTTTGAAGGGAACTCGAGGCAGTAGATTTTAGTAACATTTTGAAGGGAACTCAGAGGCAGTAGATTTTAGCAACATTTTGAAGGGAACTGGAGGCAGTAGATTTAGTAACATTTTGAAGGGAACTGGAGGCAGTAGATTTAGTAACATTTTGAAGGGAACTGGAGGCAGTAGATTTAGTAACATTTTGAAGGGAACTCGAGGCAGTAGATTTAGTAACATTTTGAAGGGAACTGGAGGCAGGAGATTTAGTAACATTTTGAAGGGAACTGGAGGCAGGAGATTTAGTAACATTTTGAAGGGAACTGGAGGCAGTAGATTTAGTAACATTTTGAAGGGAACTGGAGGCAGGAGATTTAGCAACATTTTGAAGGGAACTGGAGGCAGTAGATTTAGTAACATTTTGAAGGGAACTGGAGGCAGTAGATTTAGTAACATTTTGAAGGGAACTCGAGGCAGTAGATTTAGTAACATTTTGAAGGGAACTCGAGGCAGTAGATTTAGTAACATTTTGAAGGGAACTCGAGGCAGTAGATTTAGTAACATTTTGAAGGGAACTGGAGGCAGTAGATTTAGTAACATTTAGAAGGGAACTGGAGGCAGTAGATTTAGTAACATTTTGAAGGGAACTGGAGGCAGTAGATTTAGTAACATTTTGAAGGGAACTGGAGGCAGTAGATTTAGTAACATTTTGAAGGGAACTGGAGGCAGTAGATTTTAGTAACATTTTGAAGGGAACTCGAGGCAGTAGATTTAGTAACATTTTGAAGGGAACTTGAGGCAGTAGATTTAGTAACATTTTGAAGGGAACTCGAGGCAGTAGATTTAGTAACATTTTGAAGGGAACTTGAGGCAGTAGATTTAGCAACATTTTGAAGGGAACTGGAGGCAGGAGATTTAGCAACATTTTGAAGGGAACTCGAGGCAGTAGATTTAGTAACATTTTGAAGGGAACTTGAGGCAGTAGATTTTAGTAACATTTTGAAGGGAACTGGAGGCAGGAGATTTAGCAACATTTTGAAGGGAACTGGAGGCAGTAGATTTAGTAACATTTTGAAGGGAACTTGAGGCAGTAGATTTTAGTAACATTTTGAAGGGAACTCGAGGCAGTAGATTTAGTAACATTTTGAAGGGAACTCGAGGCAGTAGATTTAGCAACATTTTGAAGGGAACTGGAGGCAGTAGATTTAGTAACATTTTGAAGGGAACTTGAGGCAGTAGATTTTAGTTACATTTTGAAGGGAACTGGAGGCAGTAGATTTAGTAACATTATGAAGGGAACTGGAGGCTGGAGGCAGGAGATTTAGCAACATTTTGAAGGGAACTGGAGGCAGTAGATTTAGTAACATTTTGAAGGGAACTGGAGGCAGTAGATTTTAGTAACATTTTGAAGGGAACTGGAGGCAGTAGATTTAGTAACATTTTGAAGGGAACTCGAGGCAGTAGATTTAGTTATATTTTGAAGGGAGCTCCAGGCAGTAGATTTAGGAACATTTTGAAGGGAACTCGAGGCAGTAGATTTTAGTAACATTTTGAAGGGAAATCGAGGCAGTAGATTTTAGTAACATTTTGAAGGGAACTCAGAGGCAGTAGATTTTAGCAACATTTTGAAGGGAACTGGAGGCAGTAGATTTAGTAACATTTTGAAGGGAACTCAAGGCAGTAGATTTAGTAACATTTTGAAGGGAACTGGAGGCAGTAGATTTAGTAACATTTTGAAGGGAACTGGAGGCAGTAGATTTAGTAACATTTTGAAGGGAACTCGAGGCAGTAGATTTAGTAACATTTTGAAGGGAACTGGAGGCAGGAGATTTAGTAACATTTTGAAGGGAACTGGAGGCAGGAGATTTAGTAACATTTTGAAGGGAACTGGAGGCAGTAGATTTAGTAACATTTTGAAGGGAACTGGAGGCAGGAGATTTAGCAACATTTTGAAGGGAACTGGAGGCAGTAGATTTAGTAACATTTTGAAGGGAACTGGAGGCAGTAGATTTAGTAACATTTTGAAGGGAACTCGAGGCAGTAGATTTAGTAACATTTTGAAGGGAACTCGAGGCAGTAGATTTAGTAACATTTTGAAGGGAACTCGAGGCAGTAGATTTAGTAACATTTTGAAGGGAACTGGAGGCAGTAGATTTAGTAACATTTTGAAGGGAACTGGAGGCAGTAGATTTAGTAACATTTTGAAGGGAACTGGAGGCAGTAGATTTAGTAACATTTTGAAGGGAACTGGAGGCAGTAGATTTAGTAACATTTTGAAGGGAACTGGAGGCAGTAGATTTTAGTAACATTTTGAAGGGGACTCGAGGCAGTAGATTTAGTAACATTTTGAAGGGAACTTGAGGCAGTAGATTTAGTAACATTTTGAAGGGAACTCGAGGCAGTAGATTTAGTAACATTTTGAAGGGAACTTGAGGCAGTAGATTTAGCAACATTTTGAAGGGAACTGGAGGCAGGAGATTTAGCAACATTTTGAAGGGAACTCGAGGCAGTAGATTTAGTAACATTTTGAAGGGAACTTGAGGCAGTAGATTTTAGTAACATTTTGAAGGGAACTGGAGGCAGGAGATTTGGCAACATTTTGAAGGGAACTGGAGGCAGTAGATTTAGTAACATTTTGAAGGGAACTTGAGGCAGTAGATTTTAGTAACATTTTGAAGGGAACTCGAGGCAGTAGCTTTAGTAACATTTTGAAGGGAACTCGAGGCAGTAGATTTAGCAACATTTTGAAGGGAACTGGAGGCAGTAGATTTAGTAACATTTTGAAGGGAACTTGCAGTAGATTTTAGTAACATTTTGAAGGGAACTGGAGGCAGTAGATTTAGTAACATTATGAAGGGAACTGGAGGCTGGAGGCAGGAGATTTAGCAACATTTTGAAGGGAACTGGAGGCAGGAGATTTAGCAACATTTTGAAGGGAACTGGAGGCAGTAGATTTAGTAACATTTTGAAGGGAACTTGAGGCAGTAGATTTTAGTAACATTTTGAAGGGAACTCGAGGCAGTAGATTTAGTAACATTTTGAAGGGAACTCGAGGCAGTAGATTTAGTAACATTTTGAAGGGAACTTGAGGCAGTAGATTTAGTAACATTTTGAAGGGAACTTGAGGCAGTAGATTTAGTAACATTTTGAAGGGAACTGGAGGCAGTAGATTTAGTAACATTTTGAAGGGAACTTGAGGCAGTAGATTTAGTAACATTTTGAAGGGAACTGGAGGCAGTAGATTTAGTAACATTTTGAAGGGAACTGGAGGCAGGAGATTTAGCAACATTTTGAAGGGAACTGGAGGCAGTAGATTTAGTAACATTTTGAAGGGAACTGGAGGCAGTAGATTTAGTAACATTTTGAAGGGAACTCGAGGCAGTAGATTTAGTAACATTTTGAAGGGAACTCGAGGCAGTAGATTTAGTAACATTTTGAAGGGAACTCGAGGCAGTAGATTTAGTAACATTTTGAAGGGAACTGGAGGCAGTAGATTTAGTAACATTTTGAAGGGAACTGGAGGCAGTAGATTTAGTAACATTTTGAAGGGAACTGGAGGCAGTAGATTTAGTAACATTTTGAAGGGAACTGGAGGCAGTAGATTTAGTAACATTTTGAAGGGAACTTGAGGCAGTAGATTTAGTAACATTTTGAAGGGAACTGGAGGCAGTAGATTTAGTAACATTTTGAAGGGAACTGGAGGCAGTAGATTTAGTAACATTTTGAAGGGAACTCGAGGCAGTAGATTTAGTAACATTTTGAAGGGAACTGGAGGCAGTAGATTTAGTAACATTTTGAAGGGAACTTGAGGCAGTAGATTTAGTAACATTTTGAAGGGAACTGGAGGCAGTAGATTTAGTAACATTTTGAAGGGAACTTGAGGCAGTAGATTTAGTAACATTTTGAAGGGAACTTGAGGCAGTAGATTTTAGAAACATTTTGAAGGGAACTCGGCAGTAGATTGAGGAACATTTTGAAGGGAACTGGAGGCAGTTTTTTTTCTCAGGACTTGGATAGTGTATGGAAATTGAATGTTCACCAGGATGCCACAGGTGCTAATCTAGGCTGGGATCCCAGAATGTTTTTTGTCCCCTGTAGCGTTTCCTCTTGGCACGAGGAATCCTGTGGATGGCTCTGTACATGTGTCTGTGTTTCTCTGTGCAGTGGTAGTCCAGCGCTGAGCGAGGGCAGTTCCCAGAATGTGGCCCTGGGTACCAGCGCTCTGTCCGGTGCTGCTATCAAGAAGGAACAGTCGGTGGAACTGACGCCCAGCCTGGCCAACTACTACAACGAGCGGCTCATCGGCCACGTCATGGGCTGGCAGGCGGACTATGCAGAGAGACAGGTAGGTTGGCGAGGATAATGGGATGAATAGATGACAAGATTGTATGGAGTAAATGGATAAGCTGGTGGACAGATATGCTATCAGACACTCCGACGAGGAGTTACCCAGATCAACTTGTGGATAGAGATAATGGCACTGCTTTGGAAAAAAAAAAGAGAAAAACATTTGAAATATTTTATTAAATACTTTTATTTTTCTCAAGCATAATATTTCAGATGTATGTATGCATGAGTGTTTAATGTGTTGTTGTGTTCATGCATTGTCATTTTGTATGTGTGGGAATTTTCTGAATTCATACATCTTCATTTTATGCTGTCACTATTTTAAACACATGTTGAGCCTTTACATTGTCACATGAGGCTGTTAGGCCCCTAAACAATATTCATTCATCCGTTCATTCATTCATCCATCCATTTATTCATCCATTCATTCATTTATTCATGTATCAGTGATGCAGTGGCTTTTTTGACGAGGAAATTTCTATGTTGCTCTAAGCAGAATATTCCCAAAACATGTTTCTCCGTGTATGAATTTCACCCAACCTCATCAAAATGTTCTGATCACTGGATTTGGCCAGGCCCTCCCCCTGTGGGTTCGGGGTAAAAATTGACCCACCGCGCCTCCCTATGCGATTCGTAAGATGCGAATAACTAGGGACACCGTGACTTGATTAGCGTTTACTCTAGACTGTTCTAGTGATTTTCGTGCTAAATGGCCTTACATAGCCTACAAGGCTGATAGGCTGTAAAACACTGTCCATCCATCCATCCATTGGCCAGGCCCAGGAGGCCCAGCAGCCAGGGAGTCCAGCTCACGAGGAGGGCATGGCATATAACAATTGGAGCCATGTTACTCACTCCATAAGCTTGATGTTTTTCTCCTGTTCATTTTCAATTGTGTTTAGTTGGATGTCAAGTTGATAGCAGATTTGGGGCACGTTGCATGGACGCAAGGAGAGCCAAGATCCTGTGAGGAATAGGCCGGTGTCAACATGGGTCAACATGGTGAAAGCAGGTGTAAAGGCAGTGTAAAGGCTGCTTGGGGCTGGCTGTGCAGGTGTAAAGGCAGTGTAAATGCTGCTTGGGGCTGGCTGTGCGGCTGCTACTGGAGCAGGCCCTGAAAATACAAAGACCGCAGCGTTCCAGCAGATGAGGGAGGTGTGCGATTCTTGACTCATGTTGACATTGGCCTTATTCCTCACAGGACCTTGTGTCTATGCAACGTGACCTCATTCTGTAGCAGTGCACAGGTTGTTTTCAAGGGAAGTAATCCGAGTTGCCTCCCTTCCTTGTATATGTTGAACTTCTGTGTTAGGACAGGTGAGAGCTTCTTGCATTGCTTTGTAAAACCTGGTGCTGAAGATTCTACCAGACACATACATACACCTGGATAATTTCTGTGCTGCTAATTATTCTCCAGTTTCATCAGAAGGCAGAAAATGTATTGTCAGGAGTAGCCTCTGTTGAAGGTGTCCAATTGTATGTAGTCCCACTTGACCAGCTGCAGCCTTGCGTGTCCACTGAATGAATGGATTTTGTTGTTAGTTTATTTGTAGCTGTCACGATGGTCAGAGTTTATTTGTGGCTGTCGTGATGGTCCAAGTTTATTTGTGGCTGTCGTGATGGTCAGAGTTTATTTGTAGCTGTTGTGATGGTCCGATTTTATTTGTAGCTGTCGTGATGGTCAGAGTTTATTTGTAGCTGTCAGGATGGTCAGAGTTTATTTGTAGCTGTCAGGATGGTCAGAGTTGCCAGCCTATCAGCTAGATCGGTTACTTGGTCCACTGGTGTGGAAGTCATCCGGCCTTTCTAAGACAATGATGCAAGGCACTGTGCCAGCAAAAAGGAAGGCAGACAGAGAAAGAGGTGGGAAGATGACATCAGAGTGCAGAGGCCTGTCCTTCGGCAGTTGCCAGAGGGCAGTGGAAGATGGAGGAAGTTGACATCAGAGTGCAGAGGCCTGTCCTTCGGCAGTTGCCAGAGGGCAGTGGAAGACGGAGGAAGATGACATCAGAGTGCAGAGGCCTGTCCTTCGGCAGTTGCCAGAGGGCAGTGGAAGACGGAGGAAGTTGACATCAGAGTGCAGAGGCCTGTCCTTCGGCAGTTGCCAGAGGGCAGTGGAAGATGGAGGAAGTTGACATCAGAGTGCAGAGGCCTGTCCTTCGGCAGTTGCCAGAGGGCAGTGGAAGACGGAGGAAGATGACATCAGAGTGCAGAGGCCTGTCCTTCGGCAGTTGCCAGAGGGCAGTGGAAGATGGAGGAAGTTGACATCAGAGTGCAGAGGCCTGTCCTTCGGCAGTTGCCAGAGGGCAGTGGAAGATGGAGGAAGTTGACATCAGAGTGCAGAGGCCTGTCCTTTGGCAGTTGCCAGAGGGCAGTGGAAGATGGAGGAAGTTGACATCAGAGTGCAGAGGCCTGTCCTTCGGCAGTTGCCAGAGGGCAGTGGAAGACGGAGGAAGATGACATCAGAGTGCAGAGGCCTGTCCTTCGGCAGTTGCCAGAGGGCAGTGGAAGACGGAGGAAGTTGACATCAGAGTGCAGAGGCCTGTCCTCGGCAGTTGCCAGAGGGCAGTGGAAGACGGAGGAAGATGACATCAGAGTGCAGAGGCCTGTCCTTCGGCAGTTGCCAGAGGGCAGTGGAAGATGGAGGAAGTTGACATCAGAGTGCAGAGGCTTGTCCTTCGGCAGTTGCCAGAGGGCAGTGGAAGACGGAGGAAGATGACATCAGAGTGCAGAGGCCTGTCCTTCGGCAGTTGCCAGAGGGCAGTGGAAGATGGAGGAAGTTGACATCAGAGTGCAGAGGCCTGTCCTTCGGCAGTTGCCAGAGGGCAGTGGAAGATGGAGGAAGTTGACATCAGAGTGCAGAGGCCTGTCCTTCGGCAGTTGCCAGAGGGCAGTGGAAGATGGAGGAAGTTGACATCAGAGTGCAGAGGCCTGTCCTTCGGCAGTTGCCAGAGGGCAGTGGAAGATGGAGGAAGTTGACATCAGAGTGCAGAGGCCTGTCCTTCGGCAGTTGCCAGAGGGCAGTGGAAGATGGAGGAAGTTGACATCAGAGTGCAGAGGCCTGTCCTTCGGCAGTTGCCAGAGGGCAGTGGAAGATGGAGGAAGTTGACATCAGAGTGCAGAGGCCTGTCCTTCGGCAGTTGCCAGAGGGCAGTGGAAGATGGAGGAAGTTGACATCAGAGTGCAGAGGCCTGTCCTTCGGCAGTTGCCAGAGGGCAGTGGAAGATGGAGGAAGTTGACATCAGAGTGCAGAGGCCTGTCCTTCGGCAGTTGCCAGAGGGCAGTGGAAGATGGAGGAAGTTGACATCAGAGTGCAGAGGCCTGTCCTTCGGCAGTTGCCAGAGGGCAGTGGAAGACGGAGGAAGATGACATCAGAGTGCAGAGGCCTGTCCTTCGGCAGTTGCCAGAGGGCAGTGGAAGATGGAGGAAGTTGACATCAGAGTGCAGAGGCCTGTCCTGCGGCAGTTGCCAGAGGGCAGTGGAAGATGGAGGAAGTTGACATCAGAGTGCAGAGGCCTGTCCTTCGGCAGTTGCCAGAGGGCAGTGGAAGATGGAGGAAGTTGACATCAGAGTGCAGAGGCCTGTCCTTCGGCAGTTGCCAGAGGGCAGTGGAAGATGGAGGAAGTTGACATCAGAGTGCAGAGGCCTGTCCTTCGGCAGTTGCCAGAGGGCAGTGGAAGATGGAGGAAGTTGACATCAGAGTGCAGAGGCCTGTCCTTCGGCAGTTGCCAGAGGGCAGTGGAAGATGGAGGAAGTTGACATCAGAGTGCAGAGGCCTGTCCTTCGGCAGTTGCCAGAGGGCAGTGGAAGATGGAGGAAGTTGACATCAGAGTGCAGAGGCCTGTCCTTCGGCAGTTGCCAGAGGGCAGTGGAAGATGGAGGAAGTTGACATCAGAGTGCAGAGGCCTGTCCTTCGGCAGTTGCCAGAGGGCAGTGGAAGATGGAGGAAGTTGACATCAGAGTGCAGAGGCTTGTCCTTCGGCAGTTGCCAGAGGGCAGTGGAAGACGGAGGAAGTTGACATCAGAGTGCAGAGGCCTGTCCTTCGGCAGTTGCCAGAGGGCAGTGGAAGATGGAGGAAGTTGACATCAGAGTGCAGAGGCCTGTCCTTCGGCAGTTGCCAGAGGGCAGTGGAAGATGGAGGAAGTTGACATCAGAGTGCAGAGGCCTGTCCTTCGGCAGTTGCCAGAGGGCAGTGGAAGATGGAGGAAGTTGACATCAGAGTGCAGAGGCCTGTCCTTCGGCAGTTGCCAGAGGGCAGTGGAAGATGGAGGAAGTTGACATCAGAGTGCAGAGGCCTGTCCTTCGGCAGTTGCCAGAGGGCAGTGGAAGACGGAGGAAGATGACATCAGAGTGCAGAGGCCTGTCCTTCGGCAGTTGCCAGAGGGCAGTGGAAGATGGAGGAAGTTGACATCAGAGTGCAGAGGCCTGTCCTTCGGCAGTTGCCAGAGGGCAGTGGAAGATGGAGGAAGTTGACATCAGAGTGCAGAGGCCTGTCCTTCGGCAGTTGCCAGAGGGCAGTGGAAGATGGAGGAAGTTGACATCAGAGTGCAGAGGCCTGTCCTTCGGCAGTTGCCAGAGGGCAGTGGAAGATGGAGGAAGTTGACATCAGAGTGCAGAGGCCTGTCCTTCGGCAGTTGCCAGAGGGCAGTGGAAGATGGAGGAAGTTGACATCAGAGTGCAGAGGCCTGTCCTTCGGCAGTTGCCAGAGGGCAGTGGAAGATGGAGGAAGTTGACATCAGAGTGCAGAGGCCTGTCCTTCGGCAGTTGCCAGAGGGCAGTGGAAGATGGAGGAAGTTGACATCAGAGTGCAGAGGCCTGTCCTTCGGCAGTTGCCAGAGGGCAGTGGAAGATGGAGGAAGTTGACATCAGAGTGCAGAGGCCTGTCCTTCGGCAGTTGCCAGAGGGCAGTGGAAGATGGAGGAAGTTGACATCAGAGTGCAGAGGCCTGTCCTTCGGCAGTTGCCAGAGGGCAGTGGAAGATGGAGGAAGTTGACATCAGAGTGCAGAGGCCTGTCCTTCGGCAGTTGCCAGAGGGCAGTGGAAGATGGAGGAAGTTGACATCAGAGTGCAGAGGCCTGTCCTTCGGCAGTTGCCAGAGGGCAGTGGAAGACGGAGGAAGTTGACATCAGAGTGCAGAGGCCTGTCCTTCGGCAGTTGCCAGAGGGCAGTGGAAGATGGAGGAAGTTGACATCAGAGTGCAGAGGCCTGTCCTTCGGCAGTTGCCAGAGGGCAGTGGAAGATGGAGGAAGTTGACATCAGAGTGCAGAGGCCTGTCCTTCGGCAGTTGCCAGAGGGCAGTGGAAGATGGAGGAAGTTGACATCAGAGTGCAGAGGCCTGTCCTTCGGCAGTTGCCAGAGGGCAGTGGAAGATGGAGGAAGTTGACATCAGAGTGCAGAGGCCTGTCCTTCGGCAGTTGCCAGAGGGCAGTGGAAGATGGAGGAAGTTGACATCAGAGTGCAGAGGCCTGTCCTTCGGCAGTTGCCAGAGGGCAGTGGAAGATGGAGGAAGTTGACATCAGAGTGCAGAGGCCTGTCCTTCGGCAGTTGCCAGAGGGCAGTGGAAGATGGAGGAAGTTGACATCAGAGTGCAGAGGCCTGTCCTTCGGCAGTTGCCAGAGGGCAGTGGAAGATGGAGGAAGTTGACATCAGAGTGCAGAGGCCTGTCCTTCGGCAGTTGCCAGAGGGCAGTGGAAGACGGAGGAAGATGACATCAGAGTGCAGAGGCCTGTCCTTCGGCAGTTGCCAGAGGGCAGTGGAAGATGGAGGAAGTTGACATCAGAGTGCAGAGGCCTGTCCTTCGGCAGTTGCCAGAGGGCAGTGGAAGATGGAGGAAGTTGACATCAGAGTGCAGAGGCCTGTCCTTCGGCAGTTGCCAGAGGGCAGTGGAAGATGGAGGAAGTTGACATCAGAGTGCAGAGGCCTGTCCTTGGGCAGTTGCCAGAGGGCAGTGGAAGATGGAGGAAGTTGTGGAGAACTCGTCAGAAGGTCATTAGTGGTGCCTTAACATCCCTGTCTAGGGAGTAGCAATAGTAGTAGCAGCAGTATTAGTAGCAGTAGTCGCAGCAGTAGTAGGAGTAGTATTTTGTTGCTCTAGAATTGTGTGTTCTACTGCTCTGGTTATGTGCATTGATGTTGCATTTCATATGTTTGAGTCACTGAAGTACTGATGTGGCCTCTCCCTGTGGGATGGGGTAGTACTGGACCCACCTTTCTCCCAATGCCATTCCTACAGCTGCATAGCTAGGGAAGTGGGGATGCCTTTCTCTTATTCGATCCAGTTCTGGTGATGCTCATAATGCAAGGCCTTGCATTGCCTACAAAGGCTGATGGGCTGTAAGACTTCATTCATTCATTCATTCATTCATTCATTCATTCATTCATTCACATCATTCAATCATTCATTCATTCATTCATTCATTCATTCACATCATTCATTCATTCATTCATTCATTCAGTGATGTGCCCACCATTGCATCAGAGGTGTGCATTGCATATCAATGCATTGCAGGCACAAATCTACCGAGAGGAGGCGTTGAACACCGCGGGTGTTCACTGCAGCCAAGTATCGGTGGACCTCAAGAAGGCGCGCTCCCTGGTCCGGGTGGCTGAAATCCAAGCCACGCTCCACGAACAACGGTGAGCTGAGTTGCGCTGCCTTCAAGTCCTCTCTCCTGTTCTGTCCGCCTGTCACTGTCCGCCTGTCACTGTCTGCCTGTCACTGTCCGCCTGTCACTGTCCGCCTGTCACTGTCCGCCTGTCACTGTCCGCCTGTCACTGTCTCCGCTATGCGCCGCGGGCCAGTCTTCACGCTGGTGATGTTTGATCTCGGTGTCCGCCTTGCACAAGTGCAGCATGGTTGACCAGGCTTTCTGCAGTACTTGCAGTGCTTTCAAATGAGCCAAAGCAACTGTTTGTCACACACAGGCAAGTAGATACAATTCTTCATGCACACACTTGACTTGCAACCAAGTGCTCTTTCTCACTCATTCACACTTACTTAGTCCACGCACTGGGTCTCCTGTGGATTTAGAGTGAGAGTAGACTCACTGCGTCTCTCTACGTGGTTTGGAAGGGGAAGGGGGTGTGTGTGGATGATGATGGAAGCTTTATATCCGACTTGCTCTTGCTCCCTTCAGCTCTAGTGACTTGTGTGATCAGTGGCTTTATACAGCCTGCAAAGTGACTTGTGTGATCAGTGGCTTTATACAGCCTGCAAAGGCTGAGAGGCCATTAAGATCCATTCATTCCACTCATTCCACTCTCTTGCATATGCACACACAGAACAGGAATGCTTGCACACATGTACAACACGTGCATATACACACACACAATGCGCTCACTCGTATGCACATACACACACACACACACACACATGCGCACACACACAATGCGCTCACACGTATGCACATACACACACACACACACACTCTAGCACATCTCTGCCTTGCATGTGCAGAAAACTTTTCTTGTCCCTGTTCTTTCACGTTTCCACCTCTTTTTGCAGGTTGATGTTTCTGGATAGTCAGATCAAGACGATGGACACGATGAAGATTCCCTCCTCTTTCCTCCCTCCATGACCTTTACAGGAACGGCTTGGGTCCTGACTGGCTTGGGGTTGCCGCAACCAGGGGAGAAGGCACTTCTTGTCCTGGGGGATGGGAGGACAGAGCAGGGAATGAGACGGACTGAAGGCAAGCGGGACAGACAAAGTCGGAGAAGTCTGAGCAGCACCACTCTTGGTGTAGAAACGCCCTTGAAAGGCCCACATCCTTCTTTGCTTCGCGGACCATCGCATCACTCCACTCGCCTTAGCAGCAGCCAAGAATCTAGTGTGAACATCAGAGTGTGGTTGGTCCCAGTGTGTCTGTGAAGGTGCCACAAAGTGAGCTCACTGGCAATCCTGCTTGTGTGACCAGAGCCTAGCCTCGACAGCCCAGGGTTGCATGCATTTTCAGGCAGGGACAACTTCAAGAAGTGGTCACAGCACCAGTAGGACTACATCGGGGAATCGTTGTCAAGTCTACACTTGTGCTAGTTTGCCGAGACAGTGTGTGATCTGGTGCCACATGGTCAGCTTCTCGTGGAAGGAGCTTGAAGTAGTACGGCTCCATAAGGATTTCGAATTTCCCCAGGCTCCCTCAGGCTTTTGGCCAGAGTGTATAGGAAGGAGAGCGAACATGCTCGTTGGGTTTAGGCATTGATGTGTGGGTTTAAGGCATGATGTGTGTGAGATTCTGGACAAATCATGTTGGCATTTGGCACACAACCGACGTGGCATGTAGTAGAGGAATCGGTGTGTTGCTGGGGGTGAAGCGGGCAACTGTGTAGTGGCAACGGGTTGTTTTCTGCTGTGCAGATGACTGGATGATGAAGGGGAGGACAAACTGAAACCTGCAGATGCACGGACTGCACCGTGCATGTGCGCTGCATATTGCTGTGTTGGCTCTGGCTCTCGTGAATGTGGCTTGGTAGTCTTGGCTTGTCTGATGGTCTGCTAGTGCACCATTCTTGCTGTGTATGCATGGTGTCGGCTGTTCGTGTTTGTCTGCCTGTCGGTCTGTCTGCCTGTCTGTTGGTCTGTCCACGTGTCCATCTGCAAAGTGCCAATGATATCCTTTTCCCGTTTATTCCATCTCAACATGTAACATATTGATGAAAAAAGTTTTTGGGTAGCTTCATCGTTTGATATTTTTTATTCTCTTTTTTTTCTCCATTAGTCCATGTTTGGCAAGGCTTGTTACTGGATAGTGCATTTTTTGTTTGTGGTGTGTGTGAACCCTGACATTTGCAAACTGAGTGTGTCTGGCCCAAGATTATTGTGACTGTGAGTGAAGGATGACCACTCTGCCTTCTTCTCAGTAGGCTTGTTTCCTCTGTAGAGGACCTGCGTGGAAACAGCCTTGTTCCCTCTGTAGAGGAACTGCGTGGAAACAGCCTTGTTCCCTCTGTAGAGGAACTGGGTGGAAACAGGCTTGTTCCCTCTGTAGAGGAACTGGGTGGAAACAGGCTTGTTTCCTCTGTAGAGGAACTGGGTGGAAACAGGCTTGTTCCCTCTGTAGAGGAACTGCGTGGAAACAGCCTTGTTCCCTCTGTAGAGGAACTGGGTGGAAACAGGCTTGTTCCCTCTGTAGAGGAACTGGGTGGAAACAGGCTTGTTTCCTCTGTAGAGGAACTGCGTGGAAACAGCCTTGTTCCCTCTGTAGAGGAACTGGGTGGAAACAGGCTTGTTCCCTCTGTAGAGGAACTGCGTGGAAACAGCCTTGTTCCCTCTGTAGAGGAACTGGGTGGAAACAGGCTTGTTTCCTCTGTAGAGGAACTGGGTGGAAACAGGCTTGTTTCCTCTGTAGAGGAACTGCGTGGAAACAGCCTTGTTCCCTCTGTAGAGGAACTGCGTGGAAACAGGCTTGTTCCCTCTGTAGAGGAACTGCGTGGAAACAGCCTTGTTCCCTCTGTAGAGGAACTGCGTGGAAACAGCCTTGTTCCCTCTGTAGAGGAACTGGGTGGAAACAGGCTTGTTTCCTCTGTAGAGGACCTGCGTGGAAACAGGCTTGTTCCCTCTGTAGAGGAACTGCGTGGAAACAGCCTTGTTCCCTCTGTAGAGGAACTGGGTGGAAACAGGCTTGTTTCCTCTGTAGAGGACCTGCGTGGAAACAGGCTTGTTCCCTCTGTAGAGGAACTGCGTGGAAACAGGCTTGTTCCCTATGTAGAGGAACTGCGTGGAAACAGGCTTGTTCCCTCTGTAGAGGAACTGCGTGGAAACAGCCTTGTTCCCTCTGTAGAGGAACTGCGTGGAAACAGGCTTGTTCCCTCTGTAGAGGAACTGCGTGGAAACAGGCTTGTTTCCTCTGTAGAGGAACTGCATGGAAACAGGCTTGTTCCCTCTCTAGAGGAACTGCGTGGAAACAGGTTTGTTCCCTCTGTAGAGGATCTGCATGGAAACAGGCTTGTTCCCTCTGTAGAGGACCTGCGTGGAAACAGGCTTGTTCCCTCTGTAGAGGACCTGCGTGGAAACAGGCTTGTTCCCTCTGTAGAGGAACTGCGTATAAACATGCTGTCTACTCCTGCATAGGTGCACTTAAGGCATAGCGCTTTGTCTTCAGGTCTGTGGGCTGTGGTTGATTCATGCATTAGGGATTTGTACTTGGGCTGCATGAGTCTATTCCACATGGTTCACACAGGTTCTTGAAAACGAGAGAAGTCGACCTATTTAATAATAAAAATTCCACACCTGGAGGAGTTCAGGAATTTCTGTTTTATGCCTAAGGCTTGGGGGGGGGGGGGGGGGGAGAACCTAAAAAATGCATACAAGTCTTTAAAATATATGCAATGAGTGTTGATTAAAGGTAAGTCTTCTTTGAAAGTCACATAAGCAAAGTCAGAGCTATAGCAGTTAACTGAAAAAAATCAGTTTTAAAGCTGGAAGAATAGTGGAAAATATGTACAAGGTTTGTGTAAAAGTTGGCTAAAGTCCTTGGATTGTGTTATCCAAAACCTGTGTGAACCGCGACGCTAGCAGCTCAGCCAGCGATGGCCCCCGACAGCCAACAGTGCAACCATGTTGTATAGGGACTGCTTCAGGACATGAAGACAGTGGTTTTTGTGTAGGATTCATTGAGGGATGTACAGAAAATATGGAAAGAGAATGTTTACAAAGATGCATATATATGCCAATGTAGAGACAAATATAATCATAAAGACAGATGTGCATACATTGAAAAAAGTGAAATGTTGGCCAACGTGGATATACAGACCAACATAGAGATGGGCAGAACGGGTAGCTGTGACAAAAATTGGTTGGACTTCAGCGTATAACTTACTGGGAGGGGGGAAGTTATCCTTGGATCCCAAGATCTGGCTTGAGATATGTGTTGTATAGCTGAGAACCAGTTCCTATTGAGCAGCAGTGTGTACCTCATAGTCGTAGCTTGCAATTTGACAGAATAGTTTGGGCCTGCTCTTTCAGTCATCCTCTGCATATTTCTGAGTGGGATGACTGCAAACTGGCATGACATGGTGGGAAACTCTGACATAGGGTTCTGCACTCGCTATGTTGGTGGTCTGTTTCATTCACCCACAGGTGTGTAAAGTTCTGTTTGGCCTTGCTTGGACTAGTTGTGTATCCCTCACCATGACTGAAGTGCTGAAATTGATGTTTAAATATGAAAAAAATGGAGGTGAATACCCAAATGTTGAGAACTTGCATTTGGTCATGCAGAAAGTTGATTAGCCTGAAATTTGTATTGAATAATTAATGACAGTTTCTGTAAGAGTGTATGATGATATCATAACAGACTTGTTAGTATATTCTCACAAAGAAACAGGACTGATATAGTTTTTTATAACTATTTTCTTTTTCAGCAGCTTTGTGCATGTAGTTAATTTTTTAATACTTAAAAAATAATCTTTGTGTATTAGTTTTCAATCCTAAGGCAAGGATTTCATTTCTCAAAAGCTGTAACCAGACAGTAATGAGGTAAACAATTATGTATAAACCAAAGCTGATTTGGCATATTTCATTGCAAGCATAGGAGCTGCTGCAGCGCTTTTTCAGAAAGTGTGTCATCTTAAACATTCATCTGTGCCGTCATGTTCTCTGTCGATCTTGAATTGACGAAGTCCAGGAGATTGCAAAAGCCGTGAGAACAAAGGAGTGGGTGGGGGTAAGCCTGATTTCTCTTATCTACTTGGAACATAGAGCCATTTTGCAAGGCTATTGCACAGATTGAGAACATCTGCATCGGGTAAGAAAACTTGTTTGGAAGCTGTTACTGGTCAAGACTGAGTTAGAAGAGATAGGGTGTGGAGATGTATTACTTCAATATAGTTGCAAGATAGCAGCCAACCTTGTGTCTCGTGTTTTCATGCATCGTGTGTGTGGGTTGAATGAGGCAGGCTTGTTTGTGGAGGGTGGAGCGGAGTGGAGGGACGTGTACCAAGGGAGACCACTCTGTGGAGATGGTGGTGTGTGAGTTCCTTGGCGTCCTGGTGGGGAGTTACGGCAGCTGAACAGGTGATGGAGGCGCAGTGTTTTTAGCAGCTGTGTGGAAGATGAGTACATTGCATCCTCTTCTTCTTTTCCCTTTCATCACTGGATCATTTTGCATCTGTGTGTTTTCAAACCCTCGTTGCCTTTTCTTATTCCTGCTTGTCCTCTTGTCTCTCTGTCTCCATTGATTTCTGTGCTGTTTCCGTCTTCCTCCTCCTGTTCCATCCATTTTCCAGCTTCACCTTCACAAGCGCGCCCGGCCGTGCACGTGCACGCGCACACGCACAGACACTTACACACACATGCTCACTTTACCTTTGGATGTATCTCTTTTTGTTATTTATGCCATCATTTTCCATAAAGTGATGAAAATCATGTTCAATGCTCTTGTGAAAAACATTGTGCAAATATGTGTTGATAGGGCACAGTTAGAACTCATGGGAATATTTTTATTTGTGGTTTGCATACTTATACTGGGTTGCGTCTGCTACTTATGGGAGTAGATTGGAATAGAAGCCCAGAAACTGGCCTGCTCCCTCATTCTAGCACTTTTAGTGATGAGTTGCTGAAGTTTTAACTTGCTGAGCCAAATGTTTGCCACCTGTTTGGAAAGGATGTTTTATAAGGTACTCTGTGTGATGGACACCTGGCTGGCTGTTGGTATGAGTGGTGCAAGAATTTCATACCTGCAGGCTGTGACTTGTGTTCAGATCTATTATATTCAGAAGGAACTAGATTGCCTGTACAACCTTGACTGACATGACAGTGGGCAGTCACTTGATGGATCAAAATACAGTAATTAGGTGTCTTAGATGCTTGCATTTTGTGATGGGTTTTGCAATGTGTCGTACATCACAGAACTCTTCGCTTATGTTCTCTACTTGACTGTGAGTGAAATCTTATCTGCTGGGTGAATCAACATACAATGCACATGCATGCACACACACATGCATACACACACATGCATGCACACACATACATGCACACACACACACACATGTATACACACACATGTATGTATACACGCACACATACGCATGTACAAACACACATGCATGCACACATATGCATGTACACACACATATGCATGTACACACACATATGCACACACACATACAGACTCGCGCATTCAGGATGCTCCTTGCACCTAATATTTAGGTTGGACACTTAATACTAATGGAGCTGTTTGCTGTAACATGTCTTTTAGTTTTACTCACCACCTTGGCATTCACGTTGCCATGGAAAGACTCCAGTTTGTCTTGTTTCCACAACCCTCAAAGAGTTTATGGACATGTTATTGCTGTGACAGGTAAAGCTGCCATTGTTAAAATCTTTGTTGAAAATAGTCGCTTATTGCTTGATTTTTGTTTGGTATTGTTTTTATCATTTCTCGATGCACCATGATTTCTCACAACCACATTTCAAATGTAAGAAGCAAAATACAGAAAAAGTATCAGTGGAAGACATTTTTTAAAATTTACACCTGATGAAGTGTAGAACAGGAACTTTTTTCATTCTGTGATAAGTTTGGCTGCAGTGGGTGGCCATTATGAAAACTTTGATATTTTGCCCTATTGGCTGATTATGATCACATGAATTTACTTTTTAATTTGCCGTTATAGCTATGGTGTCATGAAGTAATTTTTGGACCTCTTAAAGACAGATTTTTGTTGATGTTTAACTGAGGTAGTGTAATTATTTGTTGACATGACTTAGTATGCCTTACAGATTTGATTGGAAAAAAGGGTAAACATTGCTTCGTCATAAAAAATCAACAGTAGAGAGAACCGTAGTTGTGTCAAAAATCTCTTCCTGTCCTGATAAAGCTGGAATGTGTCTCTTAATAAAACTCTGTGAAGGCTTCTTCAAGTTTGACGTCCTGTTGATAATACCTTTCTAGTTGAGATTAAGATTAATATTTTGATGTAATTACATTTCCCTCTAGTTGTACCCCAGCTCTACATAGATATTTGTTTTCACCTGTTATGTAATATAAAAATGTATGTAGTTTATCTTCCACAAGTTGCAGTATGGAAACTGACCTTTTTACAATGAAGAAATGTTTCCCTATAAAGTGATGCTCTGCTGTAAGCCAATCTATTGATGCTCTTTCAGTTTAAAATGTGACTTGCTTTTTAAAAAACTATCATGCTCCTCCTTGCTCTATTTGTGCATGGTGCACGCTTGTGTGCGTAATGGGTGCACTTGCTTGCACAAGTATGCACACCCACAAACCTGCTCACTAACCTACTGTCAGTATGAGCATTTCCCTTAACTTACAATTCAACCCTGAGTACTGCCTGAATTTTGATCCATTCATCTGACTGAAAGTGAAAGGTTGTTGTCTCCGTCAGCTGTCCATATGGGCATATGCGGTTTTCGTTTTGTTGTCATCCTCTTCCTCCTCCAAGCCTTTCTGCAAGTTATCGTCAAGGTGGCCTGGGTGGATATGTTGCAAGGCTGGCAAGTTGTGTTTCTGCAAGTTATCGTCAAGGTGGCCTGGGTGGATATGTGGCAAGGCTGGCAAGTTGTGTTTCTGCAAGTTGTCATCATGGTGGCCCGAGTGGATTTGTGGCATGGCTGGCAAGTTGTGGTGTTGAAGACACGAATGGAAATGGTCCTTTGCTTGCTTGCTTGTTTAGTGGTGGAGAAAGGAAAGCTCTGTCGCTGTGGCTGTGTGTCTGGAAGAGCGCTAGAGCTTTCAGTCCTGTGCACGTGGAATCTCACCTTTTCTGTGTTTGCAGAAGTGCTAGTGTTTTGGACATGGGGCTGTCCTTGAGGAAGGAGAGAAAACCCCACTTGTGGTTTTGTGGACAAGGATAATCAGAATGTACATACATTTGTAACTATTTCTGTATCAGAAAAATAAGACAAACAACAAGAAAACAACACTAAGAAGTAATGTTTATTAGTTATTTATGTTGAAAAGTAAATGTTTTTATTGGACTAAACTGCCCTTGAGTTCTGTTGTTTTTCTTATGGTGTGTGTGTGTGTGTGTGTTTTTTAGAATTTGCCAATGCATGTGTGCGTGTGTGTATGTGTTAGAAAGAATTGGTTACTGATAATAGCTCTAGGACTAAGAGAGTAAAAAAAAAGAAAGAAATGAAGACCAACAATAGCTCGCCTCAGCACCAACAATGCCTGCAAGACGCACACACGGCAGTGCCCACGGATTGGATGCCGTCCAAGTCGGCCCTCTGCAAAAGGATTGGCACGTCATTGTTGGGCTGTTGTCTGTCCCCATGGCAGTGATGTCTTTGTTGAAAGTAATGGGGACCGCCATGCTCTGTGTGTGTGCGTGCATGTGTGTATATATATGTGTGTGTGTGTGTGCGTTCTCGTTCATGATCTTCTGTTTGCAGATGATTGCGCACTTGCTACACACACAGAATCCGATCTCCAAAAGCTTGCTGACTCCGTCGCTGTCACCACCAAAGCCTTTGGCGTTAGGCATCAAGAAGACAGAGGTCATGATGCCACAGCTCACCATCAAGATAGACGAACAAGCCCTCAACAAAGTCAAGGCCTTCACCTATCTCGGCAGTCGCCCCTCATCAGATGGCAGCCTCGACGGAGAGATGGCCTGCCGACTGGCCAAGGCAAGCAGCTCCTTTGGGCGACTCTGGATCAGAGTCTGGCGGGAGCGGGCATCACCATTCAAACAAAAACAGCTGTCTATAGAGCCGTTGTCCTCGCATCCCTGCTGTACGGTTGTGAAACCTGGACTTGCTACCGCAGGCACATCAAATGGCTTTGACCAGTTTCACCTCCGCTGCCTCAGTAAGATCCTGACTATCAGCTGGGAAGACAGGGTGACAAACCAAGACGTGCTCAGACGTGCCAAACTGCCAGGAACTGAGGCAGTGATCATGCAGGCCCAGCTGAGGTGGACTGGCCACGCCATGCTGCTGGACAATAGCCACCTGCCGAAATATTTTCTGTGGTGAGCTGACACGCGGCACACGTCACCAAGGCGGTCCAGTCAGACGCTACAAAGACATACACATAAATCAGGGATGAAAGTTTTCAGGCTTTTCAGGTTTTTCAGGTTTTTTGGGGTCAGTTATCCGGACTTTTTAGAGGGTTCAAGATTTTTTTAAAACTCATTCAAGGCACAGAATTTCTAGTGCGTCTGTCCCCTAGAATCGCAGGAAAATGGACCAAGTTTGAAAAATCATAGTAAAATAAATACTGTAGCTACAAAGCTAAACTTGGTATGGCTAGAAAGGTCTTTCATTGCCAAAACTAGCCAAGTGCTGCACTTTGTCAAGCTAAGAAAACACTACTCTTGCCATGACAGTAAGTAGAGCCACTATTTTGAAAAAAATAGGTCTTTCACCCAGCTCTCTTTCTCAGAGTGCCCACTGCTTGTTTCTGGGTCTAGAGCTCTATAAAAAAGTGAACTTCAAAAAATGGCACAAAAACACACTGGATAAATTTTGTGATGATTGTGTTTAGAAGTCCTGAGTTACAACCAATATGAGCCTACAATGAACGACCGAGCAGCTGATGGCGAGGTCGATCTAGTTTCACCCTCGCTCTCTGATACCTCATCATTAGCGAGAGGAAAATCACTACTATCATCATCATCATGAAAGGGATCATCACAAAAACACACTGGAGAAATTTTGTGATGATTGTGTTTATTAGTCCTGAGTTACAACCAATATGAGGCTACAATGAACTACCGAGCAGCTGATGGTGAGGTTGACCTAGTTTCAGCCACCATAACTTCGCTCTCATCCTCGCTCTCTGATACCTCATCATTAGCGAGAGGAAAATCACCACTATCATCATCATCATCATCATGAAAAGGATCATCTACATCAGTTCCTATCTCATACAAAGCATCCTCTTCAGCATCAGAACCCACCTCTATAGCAATTTCCACTGGCTCAACGATCTCGTGCTATCACTCTCCGCCGCCATCGCTGTTTACTTCGTGCCTCCTAGTGCATCGCTGATAAAGGTTATGGTCTGGCCGGGAAAGATCTGTGTGTGAATCTAAAGCTGGCAAACTATAGTACAGAGACTAATTGAAGACTAGACTAGTTCCCTAAACCATATTTTCCTTGTTGTAAGGGGGCAAAAATATGCTAATGTGGTAGGCTCTATTGAGCCTACGCGCTGCGAACGACTATGTTTGGTGCGTAGGCTCATATGAGCCTACGCGTCGCGAATGAGTTAAGGAGACTGGCTTTCCAAGTATGGAAATGAAGGCCCCCAAAGGCAAGATCTACACAGAGTGATCAACCCAAGAGTGCTTGAGTCAAACCCTGCAGGAGCCAACCCAGCCATTATGTGGACCAAAATGGAGATCCGAAGAAATAACTGGCGTCCCAACCATTTTGTTGCATGCCTTCCAAAGCGACCTGAAGCTAGATGTTCCTAGTCCACTAATCAGGCTCACAATGCAAGAGCTGAGAAGAGAAAAGCTGTTGACATTAGAGACTTCCTTTCCCCCCCAAAAAATTAAAATAAAAGCCAAGTTAGAAGAGAATCCATGGCTTCATGCCAAGTGCTGCAGGCTTTCCACTAAAATTGCCAGTTCCTGTACTTCTCCAGCAAGTCCATTAAAGTTGTCGTGAAACAAGTAAGTGATAGTCCTGTGCTTCGCCGCTTCAATATTGCATACCCGAAAAAAAGTTCAGGCTTTTTTTGGTTACGCACTTTTCATCCCTGATAAATACACTGCGGTCCTGCAACATTTCTACGATCGGGTGGGAGGCTCTTACTGCTGACCGCAGTGTTTGGCGACAGCTAGCCTACAAAGGCACCAAGGACTTCGAAGCAAAGCGCCTGGCCAGCCTCGACAGGAAACGCCAAGCCAGACAAGACAAAACAGAAGGCCCTACTCCTGCTGCAGCAGCCTGCCCCGTGTGTGGACGTCCCTGCGCAGCGGAGTTCGGCCTGAGGTCACACATGAGATGCCACTGACGTCATCTTCACAGAGTGAAGAACCTCAATAGTGTGTGTGTGTGCGAGTGCATGTATGTGCTTGCATGTATGTGTGTGTGTGTGTATATGTGCATGCATGATTGTGTGTGTGTGTGCATTCATGCATGCACGATTGGTCTGTGCGTGTGTGTGAAGATTGTGTGCTGCAGAACCCATCGCATTGGACACAGAGATAGTTTCCCCTTACTGCCACGGACTGCACAACTTGATATGATGTGTTGTCTCATCTTGACCTCCATTGACACCCTTGATGAAAATGTATGGACTGCCTTGCCTTGTGCTTGGCTCATCTCTTGAACAGAGCTTTGATGCATCAGTTCCCATCATGGCTGACAGGTGAAATCTCTCAAGAGAGGTTACAGGGAAGAATTGACCCACTGCATCTCCCTGCACGATTCGTAGGTGAACAATTAGGGAAATTGTGACTTGATTAGCGTTTACTTTAATCTGTTCTAGTGATTTTCGTGCTTAATGGCCTTACATAGCCTACAAAGGGTGATAGGCCATGATCCATCCATCCATCCATCCATTCATCCTTCCCTCCCACCCTCCCTCTGTCCGTCCATCCATCCATCCATCCACCCACCCACTCATCCATCCACCCACCTATCCATCCACCCACCCACCCATCCATCCCCCCCCCCCCCATCCATCCATCCACCCACACATCTATCCATACACACACACCCATTCATCCACCCACCCACACACACACACCCTCACCCATCACACACACACACACACACACACACATCCATCCATCCACCCACCCACTCATTCATCCACCCA
The DNA here is from genome assembly GCA_034096865.1 of Theodoxus fluviatilis. Lineage (NCBI taxonomy): Eukaryota > Metazoa > Mollusca > Gastropoda > Cycloneritida > Neritidae > Theodoxus > Theodoxus fluviatilis. The sequence goes on along the minus strand of JAWQFJ010001822.1, from coordinate 8,441 downwards.
CCTATCCATCCACCCACCCACCCATCCATCCCACCCACCCATTAATCCCCCCCCCCCATCCATCCATCCACCCACACATCTATCCATACACACACACCCATTCATCCACCCACCCACACACACACACCCTCACCCATCCACACACACACACACACACACACACACACACACACACACACACACACACACACATCCATCTCAAGAGAGAAACGGAACTAATGCTCTGTCTGCTTCATTGAGTGATGCAGCTGTCTGCATTATGATTGGAAAAGGCAGTGAACTGTCCATGCATGGGGACTGGTATTGGAGACTGAAGTGGGAACGGGCTCACTAGAAAGAAACGTCAAAGGGAAGACTGTCCAACTGTGTATTAATTAGTGCAATGTTTCATGACCTTCTGGAGTACAACTTCTTTGGGAGTCCCCTGTGGGTTGGGGGTAAGAAGTAACCCACCATGTCTCCCCACTCTATTCACAAGTGGATGCCAACAAGAAACTCTTGACTTGCTCTAACTCTAGCCAGCTCCAACTCTAACCAGCTCCTACTCTAACCAGCTCTGACTCTAACCAGCTCTAACTCTAACCAGCTCTAACTCTAGCCAGCTCTAACTCTAGCCAGCTCTAACTCTAGCCAGCTCTAACTCTAGCCAGCTCTAACTCTAGCCAGCTCTAACTCTAACCAGCTCTAACTCTAACCAGCTCCAACTCTAACCAGCTCCAACTCTAACCAGCTCCAACTCTAACCAGCTCCAACTCTAACCAGCTCTAACTCTAACCAGCTCTAACTCTAACCAGCTCTAACTCTAACCAGCTCTAACTCTAACCGGCTCTAACTGTAAGCGACTCTAACCAGCTCTAACTCTAACCAGCTCCAACTCTTGCCAGCTCCAACTCTAACCAGCTCCAACCCTAACCAGCTCCAACCCTAACCAGCTCCAACTCTAACCTGCTCTAACTCTAACCAGCTCCAACTCTAACCAGCTCCAACTCTAACCAGCTCCACTTCTAACCAGCTCTAACTCTAACCAGCTCCAACTCTAACCAGCTCTAACTCTAACCGGCTCCAACTCTAACCAGCTCCAACTCTAACCAGCTCTAACTCTAACCGGCTCTAACTCTAACCAGCTCTAACTGTAACCAGCTCCAACTCTAACCTGCTCCAACTCTAACCAGCTCCAACTCTAACCAGCTCCAACTCTAACCAGCTCCAACTCTAACCAGCTCCAACTCTAACCAGCTCCAACTCTAACCTGCTCTAACTCTAACCAGCTCCAACTCTAACCAGCTCCAACTCTAACCAGCTCCAACTCTAGCCAGCTCTAACTCTAACCAGCTCTAACTTTAACCAGCTCTGAATCTAACCAGCTCCACCTCTAACCAGCTCTAACTCTAACCAGCTCTAACTCTAACCAGCTCCAACTCTAACCAGCTCTAACTCTAACCAGCTCTAACTGTAACCAGCTCCAACTCTAACCTGCTCTAACTCTAACCAGCTCTAACTCTAACCAGCTCCAACTCTAACCGGCTCCAACTCTAACCAGCTCTAACTCTAACCGGCTCTAACTCTAACCAGCTCTAACTCTAACCAGCTCTAACTCTAACCAGCTCTAACTCTAACCAGCTCTAACTCTATCCACCTCTAACCAGCTCCAACTCTATCCACCTCTAACCAGCTCCTACTCTAACAAGCTCCAAATCTAACCAGCTCTAACTGTAACCAGCTCTAACTCTAACCAGCTCTAATAGTTGTGACGTGCAGTAGAAACAGGCTCGAGTACGAAAAACAGTTTTCAAGAAAACGTCGAGTAAAGTTGTCAGTGTCCTAAATTATGTATACAATTTTCCGATATCCATGTAACTAAAGAAAACACATAATCTCCTCTATAAAAACCGCTGGCGCTGAACCTCCAGGTTTTGGCATTAAAAAACAACAACAAACAAACAAAAAAGATCGGGTTCGAACCCGCAACCTCTCGAGAAAAGAGGGGGGGGGAAAAGTAAGGTTCGAACCCGCAACCTCTCACGTGTACAACAACGGGTGGGGTGGCTCTCTCTCTCTCTCTCTCTCTCTCTCTCTCTCGAATACCATACACACATTAAAAAAAAGAAGCTTCTGTGCGGATTCGAACCCGTACGCGCATCCCCTACAACCAAGCATGTCCCAGCGACAAAAAAATATTCGACGCGCTACCGATTGAGCTAATCCATAAAGCTGTGAGGACCTCCAGTAAACCTGGAGGGATAAAAAATCCTTTTTTCTCCTTCACTAATGTCCAATCTCCTCGAAATTACGTCACGTTATTCGACGTCAAATGATCACGTCACACATGCCAAAACTTTCCTTGAGTCGGACAGAGTTCCGTCTCTTGCCTTCTTTGCAACACCAAAACGTTAAAAAAATCACTTTCTTTTCAAACCTCGATTCTCAAAATTTGATACATTCAATCGGACCTAACTTCCAGTAAGTGTGCAAAATGTCAAGGAAATCCGTCCAGTAGTTTTTGAGATATCAGCCGTTAAGTCAGGACTGACAGACACACACACACACAGACACAGACGCACAGACAAAAAAAGCTGTGAGGACCTCCAGTAAACTTGGAGGGATAAACATACTGTTTTCTCTCAAATATGCAGGAATTACTAGATAATATTGTCCTTGAAATATTTCATTTTCTCATTTTTCGTACTTTAGCATTGTTCTATCATGCACAGTCACACATTTTCGTGATCATGGCCTTTAATAGCCCACACTGATAGGCTGATTCTGCTCACAGACCTGTGGGAAATCCCCAGGACAAGCTGCCGACGAAATATCAAGAAGATTATGACGATGATGATGACTCTTGAATGATTTGTCATGACCGAGCGCTAGCCAAGATGACTTCAGCGATGCCATTTCATCGTCGCGAAGTGCGCTTCTCAACCAAATGAGTGAACCAACAGCTGCAGACAGCTTGTTCCTTGTGGAAGCTGATAAAATACGTTAAGCTGCAGATGTGCATGAAGGCTCGGCATCGCTCGAATCGAAAATTATGTCAAAACGACAGTGCTGACTAGGCGTAAGCAAGACATTCTCGATGCTCACATCAAGTGAGGTTACACAACAAAGGGCTAATGTAAGATAGGGTTGCCTCCTTTGAAATCTTTTAGACGTATTTCGTCGAAATTTTTGCTCACATCTTGCCCGGTAATTATTTCAGAGCATTTATTCTTAAAAAAAACAAACAAACAATTTCAGCCTAACTTCTTGTAACTTCTTGCATAGGCTGGGTAATAATCACGGGGCGAAATGTGTGTCACAGCGCATATTCTGATGGCGACTTTCTTCCATTCCCCGAAGGCAGCCATGTTGGTCATTAGGCGCAGCCTCGCCGCGACCGGTAGCGCTCTGTAACGTTCCAAAGTATGAACCATTCCAAAGTATGAACCGGAAATCGTCGCAGAGTTATCTGCCCGGTACTCTTAATAATTCGACTCTAAATAGAGACGGCACCCGCCACTCCGCCTGACTGACTTGGCACACCCGGGGAGTTATGCTAAGATCCGGCCGCGTAAATATATCTGCGTTTTGTGACAAACGTCTTGCTCGGCGGTACTGTACTCCATGCACCTTAACGGTGCGCGTGATTCGGGTGTAATCTGAAGCTAAACGACGTTTATTGGCGCTGCTGAAATGGTCGAAGTCGGAAACATTCGGATATATATATATGTGCATATATATACATGGCATTATCTCTCCTTTTCTGAATATCACGACCATCGATCAGGTAGGCAAATCTCAAGTGAGCTGCATTGTGAGCATATTTCGTAACGAATTTGTTTCCCAATTCATCGTATATTTGGCAATCAAAAATGAAATTATATTAATTTCCCACTAAATCTGCACATAATGGACAGCGCTTGTCTACTATCTGTACAATGTTGTATCTTCTATTTACACGTAGATGAGAGAGAGAGGGAGAGAGAGAGAGAGAGAGAGAGAGAGAGAGAGAGAGAGAGAGAGAGAGAGAGATAGAGAGAGATAGAGAACTTGAATTTTATTGTCAAGGCCATCGGCCCATTGCAAATACACAAGTTTACCATAAAACACAAATGTTCATCACAAGTGTGTGTGTGTGTGTGTGTGTGTGGGTGTGAGTGAGAGAGAGAGAGAGAGAGAGAGAGAGAGAGAGAGAGAGAGAGAGAGAGAGAGAGAGAGAGACAGACAGAGAGAGAGACAAACGTACGAACTTCATTTTACAAGGGTAGATATTTAGACAGTAGTACCTGTCTTTTACATTCAGAGACAAACTAGATCAGTGTAGTACAAATAGGAGGGAAAACATCTAATTCTAGGAGGAATGTAAAAATGTCTGATGCATACAAAGATTTGTATAGATATAGCACTACAGAAACTAAATTTAAGTAATGTACTGAACTTATCACAACATGATCCCAATGATATATCCATAGAAGCAAAATGTTCTTGACATCCAGACCTACATGCGGCTTAAGTCGCGCGCCGTAAGTAGCGCCAAGCGTACGAATACAAAAGCAATATGCTGCTCACAACAGCGCTTTGAACATTTCGTAGAATCAAGGATTAAAAACTACGTTGCGTCCGTAAAAATACAAATGCACAAATCAGTATAAAGAATCCACAAGGAACTTTAGAATAAAACAAAAAATGGAACTACATTCCGCAAGAGAAATTATGCGATACGTTTGCACAAGAAAGCTTTAAGAGCGATCAAAGGGAGAGCATAGATACAAATAAATTGCAGACCTTCAACTGCGTTACAGCAAAGACTATTTTTTTTATTTTGCCAAATAGTGAATAAACTAACAAACTATTTGACTGAAAAACGTAACTTCCTTGGCAAAGGTAACAAAGGGCAGATATGGGTGAGTATAGGGAGGATGGATGGATGGATGAAAGGTTGTGGATGGATGGATGGATTAATGGATGGATGGATGGATGAATGAAAGGTTGTGGATGGATGGATGGATGGATTAATGGATGGATGGATGAATGAAAGGTTGTGGATGGATGGATGAATGAAAGGTTGTGGATGGATGGATGGATGGATGAAAGGATGTGCGGATGGATAGATGGATGGATGGATGGATGGATGAATGAAAGGTTGTGGATGGATGGATGAATGGATGGATGGATGAAAGGAGGTGTGGATGAATGGATGGAAGGGGGTGTGGATGGATGAATGGAAGGATGTGCGGATGGATGGATAGATGGGTGGATGGACGAATGAATGGAAGGGTGTGTGGATGGATGAACGGAAGGATGTGTGGAAGGATGGATAGATGGATGGATGGATGGATGAATGAGAGGGTGTGTGGAAGGATGGATAGATGGATGAATGGATAGATGGATGGATGGATGAAAGGGGGTGTGGATGAATGGATGGAAGGGGGTGTGGATGGATGAATGGAAGGATGTGCGGATGGATGGATAGATGGGTGGATGGACGAATGAATGGAAGGGTGTGTGGATGGATGAACGGAAGGATGTGTGGAAGGATGGATAGATGGGTGGATGGATGGATGGATGAATGGGAGGGTGTGTGGATGAATGGATTGATGGATGGGTGTGTGGATGGATGGATTGATGGATGGGTGTGTGGATGGATGGATGGGTGTGTGGATGGATGGATGGGTGTGTGGATGGATAGGTGAGTGGATGGATGGATGGGTGTTTGGATGGATGGATGGGTGTGTGGATGGATGGATGGATGGATGGATGGATGGATGGATGGATGGATGGATGGATGAATTGATTGATGGATGGGTGTGTGGATGGATGGATGGGTGTGTGGATGGATAGGTGAGTGGGTGGGTAGATGGATGGATGGATGGATTGGATAGGATTGGATTGGATGGGTGGGTGGATGAATGGATGGACTGGGTCGGTTTGATCATTGATAACTGACTCCACTCCAGTGTAGTGAGTGTGGAAAGCCACTCTGTCTCCACCCATGCTTCAAGCAGTACCACACCCAAGAGGACTATATGTCAGCTAAGCTTGCTTTCTGTGTATATTTTGATGGATGTTTCAACCCTTTTTGCAAGAACATTGATAACTACAATTTTCTGTAATCCTTGCATGCCTAAATCTTTACAGCAGTATCACAATTATATTTGTAGCTGTATTACTTATTTTACTACGATTTTTCAAAATATACCCAAATCCGCTGCGATTTCAGGGGTCAGGCGCACTAGAAATACTGTATCTTGAATGAGTTAAGGCCGAAAATCTCTCTTCAGGTGCTGTCATAGTTACACTATCGCTGGTGGTCCCATGTTTACACTCTCAGCCGGACAACCTACGCTTGTCTACTCTCCTGCCGATCGCGAGAAGCATTGAATAAGCAACGTGCTCATGTGAGGCTCCAGGAGCCGACACAGCCTGGAACGCCACAGTCACTGGCCACACCGCACTGATATGTCAGGTGCAATGACCACCGATCGGCCACAGAGCCCCGTGGTTTTTCCTTCCATACAGTGAGTTGTCTCCACCTCACCCACCCATCCTGTGCAAGTAACATCACACATTACCGCCCTGCAGAGATCATCAAGCATAAGTTGACAGACACTATTATGATAGCTGGCATGTGTTTCACACACGGTCCGGGTGTTGTTTATTGGTTTAGATATAACCCAGGATGTCCCCATTTATAGTCAAAGAGCAGGACAAGCCCGTAATTGCTGTACACCTCTCCACAGACATAACCACATACGCGCACACACCACTACCCCACACAAACACACACACAAAACACACAACACTCACACACACACACTAAGACGGCAACACGGCACACACACACAAATACACACACACTTACCACACACATTACACACACATCTATACACACACACCGACATTTTATAAACTTGCATACTACACATATGTATAACAAAACAAAATATAACACGCAGACCCCCGCGAAGCGCGCACGCCTACTCGCTACGCACAACACACAGAACACAACACGCTCACACACACAACACACACACACCACACACACGCGCACACACACACAACACACACACAACAAAACACAACCACACACACCCCAAGACTTTCTTATTACTAATGTGGAAGCGACCTGTGCGAACCACAACGTGATGTAGTCCTAAAAATACTCCATAGTTTGCTCACTCCACTTGCCATCACCTGTGTTTTTCATCTGTGAGCGCGATCTCACACTACATCACCCTCTAAAGCTACGTCCTGTTGACATGGATCTCCTTCTTTACCTTGATGCAGATAGTAGGTCTCCCAGTTCTCAACCATGGCAGGGAATAGAAGTGTTTGAATGGGGCTTTGTTTCTGCATCATGGCACTGTCACCTCATTATCTGTGAAAGTTCACTGCTCTCACCCTTAAGGTATTCGATAAGATTCATTCCTAAAAAATCGCTCTGTGGCGTTTTACAAACATATCTTCTCATTACTCTGCTTCCCATCATCATCACTACCACCCCCCCAACCCTTTATTTTTTTCTTTGCTTCTGACGCCTTTTTCAGCCAAACTCGCAATGATTCGCGTATAACTGGCAAGAACTACTGACACTTCCAGCACACACTTGACCTCCCATTTGAGGTACAGAAAATTCCGCCTTGCATCTTCTACGTTTTACGACAGTCCCATACTCGCCAAGGTTTGTGGCTGTCCCTGAAAGAGTGGAGCGCTCCTTGGTCTCTGGCATCAACTGGAGTGCCAGGCTGCGCACTGCTGGGAAGTGATTTCTACACCCTTCCAGGTGGATCCCAAGCCAACACAGACCAAATCCAGAGCTGGACTGCGGTGAACGGACTGCATGGGAAAGTCAGACTGGCGGTTCCCATGAGGGTGAATCAAACACAAGGTAAATTCTACAATGTGCCGTGCTTAGCACAGCTGTGTGTAACCAGCAGAACAATGCCACTGATGAAAGCCATTGTGCATGGAGCCCAAGCGAAAACTGTATTGGTGACCACTTGCTATGTAACAATTATTCTGTCTGTCTTTAAAAAAAGAGTATATTGGCATTGCGAACGCCTGGTATCTTGAACCAGCTGAGTGGTGCGACGATGAGGAGAGTTGAATTTCTGAAGTTTACTAAAAATTTCTAAAAAATCTCCTTGAAATGTTGTTTACACAGTGAGAATTCACAAAGCTTCTAACGCTTTCGTGGAGCAAAGGTTGCATCGTCCACAGAGAACGTGCTGACAACGCTGCAACATTCATGTCTTCAGACAGCTCTCCAGCTATTTCTCTCTATCTCTCTCTCCTCTCTCTCTCTCTCTCTCTCTCTGCCCTCATGCCGTCTATCTATCTATCCTATCTATTCTGTGGTGTGTGTGTGTGGGTGTGTGTGTGGTGTGTGTGTGTGTGGTGTGCGCCGTCGTGTCGTGTGTGTGTGTGTGTGTTCTATATGCCTGCCTCTCTGCTCGCCCTTC
>JAWQFJ010001821.1:177669-195488 GCA_034096865.1 Theodoxus fluviatilis | reverse complement strand
CAGGGAACAAATGTCGAATTATCAAAATCAATAGCCATGTATATATTTTATGCGTTCAAGATGAGAGAACAAAAAAATAGGAGAATAGATATTACCCTGCTGTACAGTAATTATATAGGAATTTGAAACTTAAATTGTTGTGGGAAAAACTGCTCACAAGATGATGTTGGCACGGCACAATGTTGATGGAATTCTTGTAACATTTTCAACTGTGCACATGCAATGGGCCTATGGCGTCAATAAAGTTCTGTTCAGTTCAGTTTGATTTCCGTCTTTATAAATTATCTCGTCGAACACGTATCCAGACAGAATATAAATATTGTTTGTGGTGAGGCAACGTGAAAGGAGAGACTGAAGTGTTCCCATAATTATATACATGTATGCTGGAAGATCGCACCCATTCAAGCCCAGAACAATGAATAACTGACGGAGTAGTGTTGTTCTGTGCGTATTGATGTGTCGACTTCAAACAAATTTGCCTATAAACGTTATAAACTTCACATTGACTTCGAGGAGCTTTTTTAACGACTACTACAACTTCAAGATGATATTCTTGATAAATACACTCCCATCTACCTGATTACCCGGTATGAGTTTTTTGGGGTCGAACATCATTACAAATTGTCATCAAAAACGAGGCTCCTGGTGTTTATCTCTGAAAGCATATAATTTTTTGAAGCCATATACACGTGTATTTTACAAAGGTTGCTATGACGTACATCGACGACAAGACTATTTCCTCATACGCACTCAACACCATAGTTTTCATCCAGTGGCTGTCTCGAAGCCCAGCTTTCTTCTTCCTATTTCAAAATAGCACCAGGCACTTTTTTACGCAGTTCACGGAAAAACTATGGCGACGTGACGCTACTTGTCACAGTGCGAACCTGGGGAGGATCGTGAGAGAGATTACATCAGACTGCGGATCAAAAGACGACACAGCGCTCCGTTGCCCGCACGAATGAAAGGCGTGCGTGATGCCGACTGCCGTCCACAGGGAAACGGAATCAAAGAGACGCCCGGATCTCCGACCGCATATATGCAAATTGATGGAGTCACTGGCGTCAGCCAAAAAGCGAGGTTGAAACACTCGCCCTCTGGCGAAAGGATCCCGTCCCGAAGGACGTGCTTTGATAACCTGGCGCGGTCGAAAGAGAGAAAGCCACAAAGCACTTTGGTGGGAAGTGGTTTAAATAAATGTACGCCATAGTTGCTCTGGAAGCTAGTGGAAGCTTGATAACGTAGATGTAGCTTATCAAGGTAGCTACGACATTTTGACTACTATTTTTCATACATTGGTGTATCAAGAGCTACCGGGTATTGGAAGCCACACATTACCGACTAATGTTGGGAAACAGATCCGATGTTGACATTGAAATCTCTCGTTCAGGTTTGACGCTACGTTTCATTAATTCAAATGTAGATAATTATAGAAACGGACGACAAAAGTATGTGAACCAGCAGCATCGTCATCATGAGCAGCAGCAGGAGCAGCAGCAGCAGAAGAAGAAGAAGCGGAAAAAGCAGTAGAGGAGGAGGGGGTGAGGGTGGGGGGGTGGGGAGGAGGAGGAGGAGTTATGATGGACCATGAAGAAACGGATACAAAGCTGAAACGAAAGGGATATTTTAGTACGAGTGATACTGATAGGTTATAGCCGAGGAAGATTCAAACAACTAAAATATATAGTTCTGATGTCCTGAAAGAGGGGGTCCCTGAATGCAAGCCCGCATCGATTGATCCGCAAGTCATAAGCACTGGAACAACGGAGTATGCATACAGATCGTTTTTTTGCGCCCTATGACAATCTCACACGCCTTCTACTGAAGCCGAAGCGGCTTGGATCTGCAGGAGCTGGGCCGCTGGAGAAGACTCTAAAAGCTGAAGTGCCAGAGAGTCCATTTACGCAGGCACACAAAGTAGTGGCCGCTTTCGTGAGTCCAGTGAAAGGATACCTTACCACAGAGGCATTTAGCACTGTTGACGAAAGAGGCAACAAATTCTGGTTTGAGTGTTCCCCCAGTCAGAGTAACTCGGTAAACTCATAATCCCTCCTGTGCGGATGTTGAACCAAAAATGTTTATCGCTCCACTGAAGAAATTTATTTGGAAGCACCACGGACTTTCTCGGTCCATGAGTGGGAAGAGTCTCTTGCCGAATGATTTCATTGCACTCACCTAAAGGCAGAAGGCGCTGTGAAATTGCATTTACACATCCTTCGTATAGGTCGGATGTAGTATTGGCAACTTTGTACAAGAATGCCTTTGCTTTGTTTGACCTCGGTCCCTTTGACCATCTATGGACAATTTCATTGCAGATCATACAGAAACTCATTCTCAGGGGGAATGATCAACTGCGAAATACAGATTCCCATATATTTTAAAAAGACGTTTTTCTGACCTAGATTAGGGTTTCGGTCATTATAAATTTCAAGAGGCTGACTTCATTTGCAAGGATTATAATTCCACTGAGATCATTCACTATTATCTAAATGGACATGTGACTAAAAAGTCGAGCATATCTCTTTGCACACCAAGTTAATTTGGACCATATTTGAGTAGATTTGATGAGCAGTAATCGAAGTCAGTTATGTAGATTGGAGTGGCCAGTTCTACGCACTGTCTTGCTTTCGACCAGCTTAGTCTCCAATTTGTACAAAATTAACCGAGTGGATTCCATCTTAATCCTGAGGCCAAGCAGCTCTATCGTTCAAAAGCTTCGGATAGTTGTTCATACCAAAAAATATTTGTTCTAATGGGTTAAGGGAATATTGTTGATATTTTGTACACTCTAACTTTCAAATGAATCTAAATAACGTATGATAATTAAAAGAAGTTGGCAAAAAAAACTCTATGAAAAACGTCTACCAGATTTGGAGTTGCGTCCCTTGCATACGCGTATCTAAACAAGTGCATTCACTGCTGCGAAGACATTACATCTCTAGATTTAGCGAGTTTCACAGAGATTAAGTGGAATACCACCATATGGTCAAGCAAGCAGTGGAGTACTTTAGACGGCGAAGAACGTGTGATAGCTGAGAAACTTCTTGCTTTACAATCAAAGCCTGAAAGTGAAACGCGTTGCTTTCACCTGTAATGTAATGTTACAATCGTTTCACAAACAAACGAAGAATCGAACAGGGGCGCAGCGTCGCGTTGAGAAGGATAAAGCTGCGGGAGCTGTTTCACCGAGGAAAAAAATGAGACCACAAGGACAGAACAGCCGAGAATCGACTACCAGAAGCGAGCATACCCTGCCACCTGTCTGTATTGTGTGCAGAAAGACTAAGTCTAAAAAAAGCAAATCGACAGGGACTTAAGCTCCAGAAAAACTCGTACAAGTAAGTTGAACGTTATACTTTCGTTAAATTTTAGTAAAAACTAGTTGATTGATTGCCTGATTGATCATTTGAGGTTTATTTACACCGTAATCATGTGAGGAAAATAGTGTTGCTTGTTGCACAAAACCAAGTTAAAGGGGCAGTCTAGGGAAAATAAATAATGTCCAAAGAAAGTCAGTATAGGTAGGAGGTATATGATCAAAACAAATGAACATGATCTTAGGCTCAAACAATCCCCAGAATACAGATTTAACGTAGAAAAATGAACAAAGTGGTAAATACGCATAAGTTTTAGTGCGATAATGAGTGCGCAAATATTTTATTTTATTTTTTAACCAGATTTTCGGCGACAATCTTAGAATGGCGTCTTACCAAAGTGGATGCTAGTAACGATCTTTTTGGAAACAAAATTAACCATGATCTTAACATTAGTTTAACCTGAAATTTGGCAAACAAATAGAGAAATGGATAATCTATACAGAAAACTATATTTTATTAGCAGCTGCCACCGCAACTCTCTGGAATGCACACAACTGTGTGCATGTGTTGGGTGTGTGAACAAACAGTCGGCGTTGGTGGAGGAAGACATGGACCACACAAGTGACACTGACAGTAGTGGTTCTGACGCTGATATGTATTTTGAAGGAGATATTGATTCCATTGATTCAGTCTGGGAATGATTTCAACAGCATTGTGTTTGTGTGGAGATTGTACAACCAAGAGATGTGAAGAAGGAATAGGTGGTGGTCTGTGCACATTGCTACGTATGTTGACTATCATCAAGGGAGGCAACTTGAATGATTTGAGTCAAACAAGTTTTTTTATTCTTAATTAATTGCTTACTAAACCTAAAATCACTAACATACTCCAATACATGAATTATTGTAATATTTGAACATGCCTACTTACTTTAGTCGGGGAAAATAACAAGTTAAAATACAATTTTAATTTTTTAAAAACTTTTTACCTGTTGCGTGAAAAACGAATTTCAAAAACAGAAAAATCTCATTATTTAGATTCTACCCAAAGTTAGAGTATCTCAAAATGTCATGTACTAGGTGTCATCTTTCAAAATATGTCAAAACGTTTTGGTATAAACTTGTAGCCGACACTTCCTTTTTCTAGGGCTGATAGAGCCGCTTGGCCTCAGGACTATCTGGCCAATCTCGTATTCATGTGAATAATTCAACGCCACGGGATGCGACTCTAACCTTCCCATCTCACAGCACGAGACAGTTAGCTCCCGCCAGTAGGAGACTCCATCAATGTGCCCGTCTTATAACGGATGGTTGTACCTTTCCTGTGTGAGTCACTTCTCCTTATTTGGCGCCAAGCTAGGCCGAAACGACAACCACTGTGCAAAATGCCACTCACCACGTGTTCAGCAGAACAGGCCAGCCAGACTCGTTGAGATTGATGTACCCTTGACGTCTTATATAGTAATAGGGCGCGTTTGTTAGGCAAGTGGCTCCTCTCGACGGCTAGTCGAGGGCGAGCGAGACGCATCTACGAGTAATGAGCGAGAAACGTAAGCAACGCCTTGCCCTCGAGATTCTACGCCTTCTAATGATTTATTTCTGACGTCTCATAGCGTGTCTGATTTATCCATTCGTCGTGTTGTATGAGTATTGGTAAGAGAGACAGGATGCAGGAAATGGAAAGGCACATCAGGGATGCTTGAAGATAGGCTCGGGACGAGACAATTGATAGAACCAGGAAAGATAAAAGAAAAGAGAATCAGGCGTAGGGAATGGGGCACAGAAAATAGACTGGGAGTTGGGTGGGGTGGACAGGAGGGAAGGGGGAATGAGAGATGGATAGAGGGGAAAGGGATCGTGACAGAAAGGACGGAAATGAAGGAGGGGGGTGAAAGGAGAAAATATGTGTGTGTAGGGGGGGGGGGGGGGTTGTGTGTGAGGGGGAAGTGAGGTAGTGAGGGAACTGGGGGACGACTGGGCGACGAGACTGAGGAAGGGGGGGACAAAGGCCGTTAATTATTAATTCAAAGTCCGCAAGCTACGACGGGCTGGGACGAATGACAGATTTCACTGTCGAACAGGAGTGGAAATTAAAAACCACCCAACGGAGGCTAATCGTCTCTGCGCTCTCGTCCACTTGGCTTCTTCTACTTTTTAGAGGACAGCGTCTTCCTTATAAAAAATATGTCAACCTTTTCTTTTCGGAAGTTTTCTTTTCAGGGCAAAGGAGTCGCGAAGTATTGACGAGGGACGTAAAAACATTGGAGGCGTTGATTACCAATGACCTAAAGGTCAGACAGCATTACTCGTCCGCCCTGGCTTCCCTCCAGGACTTCTTTTCGCTGTCATTGGTGATGCACCGTTCTTTGGACGGTAAAAGCTGGAGCGTCTTGCTTGCTCAATAATGGACCAATGGAAAATGGGAACGAAGTGCAAGGGCACTCATTCAGAAAAATTGTCCATGCCTCAAAACCAGAAAGGCTCACAAGCCAATACATTGCAAACTTTCTGACAAGCAAACACGCCCGCTCCCACTCACATTTTAAACAATCAGCTAGTCGACCAACCACGCTAAAAATATACTCACCGGCCACTGTTTTATCCAAATATCCAACCTGTTGGTTAGGTATTGAGCCCAGCAGCTAAGTGACTCATAAATGCCATTGAAGACGTAATGCACATAAGAGTAAAGATTCAGATGGATGCTGTTGATGTCCGTACGTCCCGGAAGACGATAGTAGTCTTCTTATCTCTTTGGGTTGCAATGCTTGCGACGAATATGGGACTACTGTACATGTCTTTCTTCACTGAATACGCCTTGTGTACTGGCCAAAGATGTGACTCTGTGGATGCGGTACTCGTCCCTTTATCACTCGCCGGCTCCGCTGCTTCCCCTCCCCCCACCTCTCGCCCTCCTCTCTACGCTTCTTGGGTTGGCATTTTTGATGGTCCTCATATGAATATAGCCAAGCCATTATCGACTAAGCTGCCACAGTAAGGGAGTGGGGACACGTTCGACGTGAACTCGGAGAACTGCTCAACACAGGGTGAGTGGGCCGTTGAACATAATTGCTGCCTTGAGAATATACGCTCGTTTGTGGGACACAAAAACAGTAGTAGCTTTCAGCGCCTTCTGGTTCAGCGCACTCGGCACAAAATGTGTCTGAACAAACACGCCAGAGAGAGGACCCCATTTGGAGGACCAACGTTCACTCAGAATTAATTTTTCTTCGGAAACTGTTTCATCCACCATAAGGCTCACACCATCGCTGCAAAATGAATTGGTGCTTGCTGACATGGATAATACCAGTCTCTGTGAACGGAACAGCTGTACCATCCAAGAGTCTGCTGGAATATCGAGAAAGATGCGTCTTTAACTACTTTTTGTAAATAATTATGACTGTTGCGAAACGTCGACATCAAAGACAAAGGACACTATTGCATGTAAATCATTCAACATAAAAAGAAACCCATTTTGCCGTGAAAAAAACTTACTATTAAATGACACAAGTTCATAAATGAAAAATAGAATTCTGAAACTGAGGTGGAAATATTGCTCCACACAACAGTTTATCTTTACTCCGTAACATCCTGAAATTGGCATCCGAACAATCTGTTTTTATTTTATTCCATGATTCCATCCCCCCCCTCTCTCTCTCTCTCTCTCTCTCTCTCTCTCTCTCTCTCTCTCTCTCTGTGTGTCTCTCTCTCTGTCTCTCTCTCTCTCTGTGTCTTTCTATTTGTATGTCTCTGTCTGTCTGTCTCTCTGTCTCTCTCTCTCTCTCTATCTGTCTGTCTGTCTGTCTGTCTGTCTGTCTGTCTCTCTCTCTCTGTCTCTCTCTCTCTCTCTCTCTCTCTCTCTCTCTCTCTCTCTCTCTGTCTCTCTCTGTCTGTCTCTCTCTCTCTCTCTCTCTCTCTCTCTGTCTGTCTCTCTATCTGTCTGGCTCTCTGTCTCTCTCTGTCTCTCTGTCTCTCTGTCTCTCTGTCTCTCTCTCTCTCTCTCCCTCTCTCTCTCTCTCTCTCTCTCTCTCTCTCTCTCTCTCTCCAGGTTCCTTTTATTGATTTTTAGGTCAAGCATTCTCCAGCTATTCCCCGAAAAATTCTCCTATTCCATGTTTCTTTTTCTTCCTCTTTTTTGCCTCTTGCTTATTTTGTCATGAGCAGCTCCACCTTCTCTCAAGACATGAGCTCGAAAACCCTTGGTGGAAGCACCTGCCTCCCAGCGGTGCGAGCGTGACGCGCCTTCTGCTCACCAAAGGTCATTCTATCAAGCATGACCCGGAAGTAAACTGTCGCCTCGACTTTGGAGCGCCACAGACTTCCTGTGACGTCCGACATCACGTTGCCTTTAATCAGAGAGTTGTCCTGTGGTGTGTCCCGAAACCTCGTCGCAATTTCATTTTCTGGTCAGGGTTTCGTTTAGATCTGCTCCAGTATATTTCGGGAGAGAGAGAGGGAGGCAGGCAGGCGCAGAGGGAGAGAGAGAGAGAGAGAGAGAGAGAGAGAGAGAGAGAGAGAGAGAGAGAGAGACAGAGAGAGAGACAGAGACAGAGAGAGAGACAGAGACAGAGACAGAGACAGAGAGAGAACAACAAGAGTGATTCAAGGCTTAAGGTTGTGCAATCGTCATTCAGGACGTTTGAGTGTCATGATGGGGAAAATGGCAGGAGTTCAGAAGCTTTCCTATTGTTTTATTTCACTCATCATCCAGGCATTGTTTTATGGATGAGAACCCGATCCATTTCCCGACGCCATCACAGAAAATGACTCTTTAACACACACATTTAGTGTAGTAGTTTGACGAAGAACTGCGTATGCCGAATCTACAGGTCCTGCTATGGCAGGTCTGGACAGAGCAAGTGTTGTGAAGGTTCCAGAACGAACCCGAACATTGTAGCGCAATCAAATTGTTTACATCGGTCTCTCCGCTAATTCGGTTACCCAGTCATGTGGTCGAGTCGGACTAAATTTGTCTTCACTGTGTCATGTGACGTCATTCGTGAAGCTTCGCAGCAGCGGAGGAGATCGTATGTTGTTCTCGAAAGCTCTGAAACCTGTGTTTAGGTATATAAAGCGCGATAAAGAGAGAGAGAGAGAGAGAGAGAGAGAGAGAGAGAGAGAGAGAGAGAGATGATGGAGCAGATATGACAGAGTTAAGGTGAGAGCTTAACTAGAAAATAAACGAGTCCTCCTTTGTATGGACGGTGAGAAAAGCGTTTTTCGATCTGCTGTGTGTGTCGAGGCGATGGATTCACCGACTGCGGACATTGCGAAAGTGATACGGCTGCAACTGTACGACGGCAAGGTATTGTGGGAAGCGTACCACATCCAGTTCGAGGTGGTAGAAAAGATGAATGGCTGGGACGAGGAGGAGAAAGCCAACTTTCTCATTCTCAACCTGACCGGACAAGTGCTGACAGTCCTCGAAACCTTGCAACCCGAAGATAGAAATGACTACAACGCCCTCGCACAGGCTCTTCGTGACCGGTACTACTAATGACCGCAATATACCGCAATACACCGCAATATACCGCAATACCCCCAAATACACTCTCAGAAAAGAAAAAAAAACTTCAACAGATCGATGCTAAAAACGTGCTTTTGATATTGCGCGATCATGCCGAGAAGAAAACAACGTTCGGAGAAGTTTAGACACAGTAGATCACGTAGACGCCTTGCAAAACAGGCTGCATGTAGGCCTATTCGACAGCAGCGTGATCTACTGTGTCTAAACTTCTCCGAACGTTGTTTTCTTCTCGGCATGATCGCGCAATATCAAAAGCACGTCTTTAGCATCGATCTGTTGATTTTTTTTCTTTTCTGAGAGTGTATTTGGGGGTATTGCGGTATATTGCGGTATATTGCGGTGTATTGCGGTATATTGCGGTATATTGCGGTCATTAGTAGTACCCCTTCGTGACAGATTTCAAGTCATCTGGAAGTGGAACTCGGACCAGGCACGGGCACTGCTCTACGCCAGAAAGCGCGAGGAGGGCGAGTCTCTCCCTCAACTGGCAGCTGACATCGTGCGACTGGTGATGCGGAGTTTCCCCACCTGCTACAGGGAAGGAATCGAGGACCTGGCTCAAGATAAGTTTCTAGATGCCGTCGTCGACGACAAAGTAACACGTTAGGTGCAGATACTGGCTCCAAGCACTCTGAGGTGGACAGTGAACACCGCTCTTTGCGTCGAAGCCATTTTCCAGCGTGAGCAAGCGACCCAGTCTCAGAGAATCAGAGCGATCATGGAGCGATCGACAGCCAGAAGAAATCAGACAGTGACAGCTTTGCCCTGCTTGCCAAGTTAATACAGCTGATGGAGGAGTATTTGGACAAGATCAGAAACCTTTCCTCTCGTTCGGAGGGACAGCGTGGACATATCAAGTGTTACAACTGCAATAAGACAGACCATATCGCTCGCCGCTGTCAACAGAAAAAGGAAAAGGCCACTACCGTCCAGGAAAAACTCCACCCTGCACCGGCTCAAGAGCGTGCGCGTCGACCGAGCAGGATCGTCGATCGAGCTTCACATCGACGGTAACCGTTACCAGGCGCTGATCGACTCAGGAGCGACCGTTTCTGTGATGAGGACTGGTCTGTGTCCCTTCAAGAGGATGGAGGAATCGGCGATGGTGCTCACGGACGTCATGAACAGACCGATCCCTGTGCATGGCGTCGTGACAGTGACGGTGAAGGCCGGTGAGCTTGCTGTTCCTCACTCCTTCGTGATCGCCGACATAGAAGATGACGTCATCCTGGGGACAGATTTTCCACAGGAGCATTGCTGCGTAATAGACTTAGGATGGTTCCTCCTGCTGATTGATGGGCACCACGTGCAGTTGAAGGGCCTTGTGGGTGAAGGGAAAGGTTCACTGCGTCCCTCGGGAGCGTTGAGGCGGATCACCGCTCAAGAGACGCCTCTGGTAGCCGCACAGAGACAGGACCCTGACCTGCAGCCCATCATCCACTGGATGGAGGACAGGCCTGTCCGCCCACCCTGGAGGAAGGTCGCCGTTACCAGTTGTCGCATGATAGCGACAAGAAAAGGGTGAGAAAGTGTACATAGGGGTTGAGTCGGGCAGTGTCGCTGTCCGCAATTTTAGGAATGCGCTGTTGCACCTAAAATTAGTAACAAAGCCAAAACCTTATCTCTTGTTGCTGAGGGGTTTGACCACAGAGGGGGGTAGGGATGTCGAGATTCGATTTTTGGGGAGATGGACCCCAAGGTGAGCATGAGTGAAGCACGTGTGATCACGTAGGCTTAGCGTCACCACGTGGTATAATCGGATTCTTCTAATTGGCTAATTTGACCTGGGGCGACGGATTGTTAGGCGTTGGGACGCCTCGTGGTTCCACAGCTGCTGTTTGAGCAGGTTAGACGTGTCCGCGATGGAGTCGCGTTTTGGGCTCAGGAGACCCGGGGGTCTGCCTCGAGCGCCAACATCGGGTTGACGAAGGCCCGGGGCCTTTCTCGATGTGAGCACCGTCTTTATGTCCGCCAGGGTCTGCTGAGGTATGTTGTCACTGTTCTTTGGATTGAACGTGTAAATACCGTTGTGAGGGAGGGAACGCCATATATGTTGACTAAATTATTCCGTGGAGGGAAAGGAAGGGGTAAGTTGAATCCTTGTGTCTCCTTAATCGCCTTGTGAGATGAGTAATGTCTGCGGGGATGGAAAGAGGGAGAAATTCTATTATCTGTAAATAAGTCAAATATTGGGTTCTCGTTCCAAATGACGTCTGGGTTACGTCTATCGTGTTGGAGAGTGGGGTGTGGGGGAGAGCTTGAATGGAGAATACAGCGGTGTCTGAATTACTCCCTAGTGATTAGTCGTTCTTGTCTTTTCCAGGCCACTCGTACCCGCACGGGTATTCGTGCGCAAGCGTGCTTGTCCGCACGTGGGTGTCTTTACACTCGGTCACACTCGTGAGAGTCTGCTCAGGGGTGACGTCTTCGTATACTTGCTGTTAGCTTGTATCGGCGTACCGGTGCGTACGCGGAACAGGGTTCCAATACCGCAGCCTGGGGCTGCAGCAGTTAGTCAGCTATCTTCGAGAGGGGCTACTGCATAGTAACGTACCAGCGTGTACGTGGAACTGGGTTCCATTATCGCAACCTGGGGTTGCAGCGGTGAGCCGGCCATTCTAAGGTGCCACCGTGTTGTGATTAGTCGTGTATGGATGTTCACGCCTGCGGAGTTGAGCTACGGAGTCCTGTAGGGGTCAGTCCTGGAGCTACCGAGGGTGAAAGGAGTCTTGCCGGAGAGAGCCATTGGTCACCGGAGTGACCAGTCCTAAGGATCAGCGAGGAGGCTTGGATCTACGTGTCCCGGGGATACTGGAGAGGGGCGGAAGTGCACCTTCCGCTGGCTGCTGCTCGGAGGAATCATCGCGACTGGAGGGTCGGAGGCGCTCGGACCAGCGGCCTCGCGCACCTGGGGTACCACGACGGAAGGTCGACGGCACGTTGGACAGCGGTCACGTGCGACTGTGGAGTACCTCGACATGAGAACAAGAGGCGCGTGGGCGTGTAGGCTCCACGCGACTGCTCGTGTAGGCAGTGTTTAGTGTATTGTCGCCTGTGCTCGGATTACTGTGTCGTTTCCCTGGAGCGGAACAAGGACAAGTGTGGTAAGATCGCTTTCTCTTATTTCCACTAAATCCATTGAGGAGACAGGAAGACTGACAATAACTTTCGGCTGATGCAATCTTATTCTCATTTAAGAGCGTTAAGCTCGTTCGTTACAGAGGGAGAGGGTCCGTTGATAAACTGTCTCGCTGTAAGAGTGAAGGAGTGAAGGACGGCGTTAGTCGGTTTGTTGACATATGCTAATCAGGCTACAGTCCCCTGCACGCGCGGCGTGAGTACTGATTGGCTGAGACCTGATTGGCTTCATCATGAGTTGCCTGGGGCCTGTAGCGTGGAAAATAGTAACCCGTGGAAAACAGTGTCGGAAGTCATCGCAGAGTTATCTGCGAGGGATTTTCTGAAAATTCAACTCTAAAAAGAGACGGCACCCGCCACTCCGCCTGACTGACTTGGCACGCCCGGGGAGTTATGCTAAGATCCGGCCGCGTAAATATATCTGCGTTTTGTGACAAACGTCTTGCTCGGCGGTACTGTACTCCATGCACCTTAACGGTGCGCGTGATTCGGGTGTAATCTTAAGCTAAACGACGTTTATTGGCGCTGCTGAAATGGTCTAAGTCGGAAACATTCGGAACGTCGTTTAGCTTAAGATTACACCCGAATCACGCGCACCGTTAAGGTGCATGGAGTACAGTACCGCCGAGCAAGACGTTTGTCACAAAACGCAGATATATTTACGCGGCCGGATCTTAGCATAACTCCCCGGGCGTGCCAAGTCAGTCAACGGTCGCGTTTTATAAAACCAGACTACAAACAGACTACAGGGAGGTGACTCCCATATTATTTCCGGCAGGGGAGACGGCTTTACACGGGGAAAAACTTTTTTGAACGCTACATCATGTGTTAAACTACACAAATGCACCAAAACCTCGTAAAGCAACTAATGCGTCGTTTGTCGGAATATATTCCATGCGAAGAACAGGTGCAAGAGCGGTAAATTGCATAAAGCACGTCCCTCGCAGATAACTCTGCGATGACTTCCGTCACTGTTTTCCACGGGTTACTATTTTCCACGCTACAGGGCCTCGCCTGTATGAGACGAGTAACTCCAGCCTTGCACTTGTGCGACAGTGAGGTTGTGGAGAGTGCTGTATTTCTTTTGGGGTTTTTGGCCATTCTCGTGGGTTGGGATTTATTTTAATTGTTGTGAACTTGATTAAATTATTGTAAAACTTTATTTGATCCCCAGTGTCTTATTTTTGTTGTTGATTTGCTTGTTTGTTTACCTTTATTACTGAAGGAAGTGGTAACAGGGGTTTCGGATGAAAACCCTTGGGTGGAATCTTTCAAGTTCTTAGAACTAATAATTAAAAGAGCAATCTTTTAATTAAATTTTATACCACCACGCGACATTAGTCCTGTCACCAAGGCGTACTGGACCCAGTGGGATGCCCTGCAGCTGCCGGATGGAGCACTGTACAAAAAGTGGATGGACAAGAAGGGAGAAACCTGCCACCTTCTCCCTGTTCTGCCTAGAGCTATGCAGGAGGAAGCGCTGAGACAGCTACATGACGACCCAGTAGCTGGCCACCTCGGAAGGCGGAAGACGTACCGACGCGTCTGTGAGTGGTACTTTTGGATCGGTCGGCACAAGTCCGTTCGAAACTTGTCGACGTTGTGCCAAATGTGCTTCACAGACAAGACCCCGCAGTCATCGTAGTGGCCCTAGCAAGACTGACAGTTCCGCAGTGGTTGCCAGGCCATTAATGGATACCCTCCTGACGTGCCCCAGTGTGTGGAGCCGCTCCAGGATATGCTGCAGACTGTGCGAAAGTCCTCAAGGACACACCTGCAGCCAGCGTGGAGGGAATGACGTCTGGTTACAACCGCAAGGCCGATCACCAGACCTCTCCTAAGGGCACTGCACCGTGGTTCTCCAACCCACGGGCTGAGAAAGGATGCACCACCAAGCTGGCCCGGCCACAGGCAGGACGTTACGTGAACTGTACCAGGGAGATCTACCGCCGGAATGGTGGCAGTCGCCACAACGCCGCCCTGACCCGACCGACGACAAGCCTAGAGAGACACTGTATCAGGACGACAGCGATGATGGAGCGACCCCTGAGGACGTGCAGACATACACGCGGCGAGGGAGGCGTGTGATGTGACCATCTCCCTTCCTGTGAGAAGTAATGTACCTTTCAGTGACAGTATGGACAGTGGTCTTGCAGACTTTGACCGGGCAGATGCTACCGCAAGGAAGCTTACGCGCATGAGTCAGGTCTGGCATCTCTAATCCGTGGACTACCTGGACTTTGAATGGACTTTTCCTGGTATTTCGTTGTTGTTGTTGATGTAAACGTTGTTGCTAGCTGTGTATCTTCTAGGTGTTAGTTTATGATGTTTTGTAGATTTAATTGCGAAATTGTAGATGTAGTGAGACCGACGAGGTCGTTTTGGTCTTTAGGGGAGGAGCTATGTTGTGAAGGTTCCAGAACAAACCCGAACATTGTAGTGCAATCAAATTGTTTACATCGGTCTCTCCGCTCATTCGGTTACCCAGTCACGTGGTCGAGTCGGGCTAAATGTGTCTTGAATGTGTCACGTGACGTCATTCGTGAAGCTTTGCGGCAGTGGAGGAGATCGTAGGATGTTCTCGAAAGCTCTGGAACCTGTGTTTAGGTATATAAAGCGCGATAAAGCGAGAGAGAGAGAGAGAGACACACACACACACGAGAGAGCAGATACGACAGAGTTAAGGTGAGAGCTTAACTAGAGGATAAACGAGTCCTCCTTTGTAAGGAGTGAGTCCTCTGCGGCACTGCACATAGAGTGAAGTTGCTCCGACGATATTGTTTACTGTCACCGCTGTGTATCAACCAGTGCGTGAATAAAGTTTATCGAAAACGACCACCAGCGTTTGTAACGTTGACTTCCCGGCGCAAGCTAGGAGAACCCCCGTACAACAGAACTATTGCAAGAGAAGAGTGCAACACGTTTGAAATAGACTCTTCCATGGGAATCTAATTGTTCTCTTTCCCATATTTCAAGCGAGGAGGCCATTCACGAAACACATACGACAGCATCAATTCGAACAGGCAGTATTAACAGAGGATTTCAAAATAATGTCAAAGAGAACTCCATTAGCAGGGGAGAGCACGTGGATTTACCACGGAGATGGGGGAGAAAACTTTACAATACTTATTCAATGTCACGCAATGACAGGGATGATAAGATCATTTGGATGTCAGGAGTAATAATTCAGTGACTCGGGAGTATTTGTGTCTTCATTCTACGGAAGCCATCCCAACCTAATGCACATCTAACGGCGTGGAACATGTTCTTTGTCAGAGAGCCTGAACTAATGGATTCTGTCAAGGCGACATCTAAAGAATGTCAAAGGAGGCTTCTGCTGTATCAGAGATGGCTCGTCTGGTTTCGGCTGCAAGTCAGACCATCACGTATCTGTCGTCTCGAATTGTACAGGGCGACAGTGTCCCATGGCATGAGTCGTGAAAAGTTTATCAAAGGTTGAGGGTCTTCGGACTGTGTCACGCAGTTGTGCGTGGGTGGTCGACTGAGTGAAAACGAAGTACTGGTGAACATAGAATACGAATTTGAAGCAGCAGCCTCTAAAGAACGCTAACTAAATGTGTTGGTCAAGAGGAGCCGAGATCGTCCTGAATGGAACAGCATCTCATGTTGATGAATACTGCATCATTTGAGCACACAACACTTCGATGTTGTACCTTTGAACGTAGAAAATGAACACAAATAATGTAATAAGCAGTTTGTTGAATAGTCAGTAAATATGCAATAAAATGCATGGTGTAATTGGTCCCCCCTCTAACCCTACCCCCCTACCCCCTACACACACACACACACACACACACGCGCGCGCGCTCGCACACACACACACACACACACACACACACATACACACTCACACACACACACGCAAACACACCGTTTGTCTGCTCAGCCACAAAAGGGAAAAGGAAGAGATTGGTAACCTGAACCAAGTACGTAGCAATTTCTAGTAAGTCATGTCCGCATCAAGCCAGGACCTTCCACGTTCACCATTGGGGTGACGGCAGTTGTCCGAGTGTCCATTTTTACAGAACTGCTCTCTGCTAGCCTGGTGGAAAAGTGATTGCCAGGAGAAAGAAACTTCTTCTTTGGTTGGACTCTGTCATTCTGCGTGGTCCTTGACCGAGTAGCCCGCTCCCTTGGCTCCTGAACAAATTCCTGAAGATGACCACAGGGGAATTTCTTGCAACTTCTTCCCTAGAGAGCGCCTCGAAGCTTCCTGCGAGTGCCGGAAGATCTGTCAAGCCTGCAGCTGCTGTCGTCGGACATACTCACCAAGATCATCTCATTAGAGCTAAAATCGACTCATCTGCATTTGTACATGCAAGGTCATTTGCTGAGGATCTGCGAAGCCGTGGGGAAGAGTGATCCCCCCTTTGTGACTGTGGCCTCTAGTTTGGAGTCAATGACCAGGATTTACCAACAGGGCTAAGCCTGCGTCAAAGGAAATTACGAGGGGACAAATCGACGAAAGTGGCTAATATCCACGGGGACGTGGGGAGCAGTTCACAGATGGGTTTGGGCTTTTGGGAGATGTCTTGATCGACAGCTTGGCCCTGGCTGAGCCAAGAAGTCACGGACATGCCGGCAGGGTGGGGGTGGGGGGTGGGGACGTCAAGAGGATGGATGGGAAAGATGAAGTCTAAGGATGGGGGTAAATGGAGGAGGAGGAGGGGGGGGGGGTGTTATTGCGATGGAAAAAGCAGAAACGCAGTTCGCAGACTGTGACCTCACGGGAGGCAACCATTCTGAAGAAACCATTCTGAAAATGTCACAATGTTTTTACAATGGTATTGCGTGTGAGCCTCAGCGCATGTGCAGGCATATTGCTCTTTTCGTTTTCCCTAAAGTAATGAATGAATAAACGACCCCAATCTATGTCTGTCTCCACGGTATTGATTCATTATGCATGTGTTAAAAACTTGCAGTTCGCTTCGTAGAATTTGTATGACAAATGAGTTGCAAGAAGATTTTTATGTCTCATTCTGTTTTTTTTCACCTTCACAACGTTTGTACATACCTAGTCAAACAGGTGAACCATACAAGTAATAACGTAATCTATCTTTAACATTCACTAAATTTCTTAGCTCATTTTAACCGTCATTTGAACTCCCACGATGACTACCGCATTCACAAACACCTTTCATTCAGCGCGACCACGCCTTCTCCATTTCTTTCTCCCGTTCTATGTGTGTGCGGCTAATGCCATGGGGAAGCAGGTCAATTTTCCAGAGTGCCACGGGGGTTATTATAGATGGCTTTTCAGGGGCGGTAAGTGAGCCTGCAGCACGAGTGCAGTCCCCTGATTGATGGGCAGGCTATGGTATCGTCATTCATTACCTTGACCTTGGCAGAAGAGAGGATGTATTGTGGACGTGGCCAAATGGTGTCCACGTGACGTCAGCGTGTCCGTTGCCGGTTGAGCGGACAGAGGTGGAATGACAAAGGGTTGCTTGCGTAAGAGCCTAAGGACAAACCGCATGGTGGTGTGCGCCAAGACAGGAGGCCATTGGGAGCCGGCAACGTTAGATGGGCCAAGGAGTCTCTGGGTTGTAGATGCAAATAGATGGGCTCAGAGAATCAAACTTTGTTGAGCAAAGTTTTGGAATCCAAAACCTTCTTGCTGCCATCCTATTCCGCAAAGTCTTTGGAATACTTTTGTCGTTGTGGTCAAACCCAGTACACTGCATGGATGTTTGAACTTGAATAGTGTCAAAGTATAGCAAATCAGATCAGCGTCTTAAGAATGTTTAGCATTGCCCTGTAAAATGCTTCTCTCTCTCTCTCTCTCTCTCTCTTTCTCTCTCTCTCTCTCTTTCTCTC
>JAWQFJ010001821.1:165169-172669 GCA_034096865.1 Theodoxus fluviatilis | reverse complement strand
CTCCTGACTTCTCCGGGAAAGTTCCGGATTAAACTCCTCCTCTTGAGGATATGGATTGGGGAAGAGGACATACGTAAACAGCAGATGTTTGATGTCTTAACACAGGTGGGGCAGTTCGCGTTGTATACTCCTGCAAAGGAATGACCTTCACATTATTCAAGAGAGCAAAAAGATCCTAGTTTCCCATCAGGAAAAAGTCTTGCTGCTTTGGTTTTCACTTCCTGTGACTGAATAGTGTTGTTGTTGTCTGTACTTTTTTATAGTTCGAGCAGATCTGTGCTATTTTGGAAAGAGAATAGCTCTGGGCTCCCCTAACACAAATGTCAGTATCTTCATTTGGGCGAGAGAAGCCCGTGGCTAGGAGTGAAGGAGCAGCACTTCAATGTTTCCAGGCAAAAACAGGTTTTGGCGAAAGTGAATACTGGTAGTTGCACGCGGCTGTGGAGCAAGGAAGAACCGGTTAAATGCGAACTCAATGATGCTAAGGAGAAGCAGTTGCAGGCTGTTTCAATATAACAGCAGCCATGACTATCTTAAGTTGTGTACTACGCATGTCTTTCATGTTTACTTAACTACTGCCTGTCGATATGTATCGATGTTTTTGTGATTGTTTGTGAGTTCTTGTGTACGCATATGGATGAATTTTTGTCTTTCCCTCCGATCTTTTTGTTCCGCACTTCTCTCATTCCTCTATCCGTTTCATCCTACACCTCCAACGCCTCTCTTTCCCCATTCCCTCATCCCGATTCCGTCTCTGTTCAGTACTTTCCTCTTTGCTTTCTCTCCCACTCATGACTCGCCCCCCCCCCCACCCCCCCCCCCCACCCTCACCCCCTCCTCCTTTTGGTCTAAACCCCTCCTCCCCTCTTCCACTATCTTCCTCTCTCTCTGTTATTCATTCGTTCATTCCACCTTCTCTACCTCTGCGACCGATGCACGCCGTGGCCCACTTCCAGTGGAGACATGCAGGCTCTGCGGTCAATACCCGAGAATAATTGAACTCAGGGATAGTCTGTTCACTTCCAGAGCTTGTCAATAACAGGATAGACACACACCCCATACACCCCTCCATTTGTCCTCACCCTCACGTCCTCCTATGACCCCACCCTTAGAAAACCTCTCATTGCATGCCCCTCCCTCACATCCTCTCTACGAGTTATCATCTTACTATTATTACCATCGCCCACTCTTTATATTGTCCACTGTGTATTCTTAACTAAAAACACCCACTCACACCCACACATATACACGCGCACTTCCACCACCCCCCACCCCTTCCCGCAAACCCTGCTCCCTCACTCCTTCTCTCTCCTATCCTTCCCTCCCTTCTTAGAGTCGCTCTGATTTGCTCACTAGCAAAGAATCAGAGCCACAGAGGAGAGCAGGTGGAAAGGTCGATATAAATACAGCAGACATGCGACAAACAGGCAAGAGTTATGGGCGGGTAGTAAGAAAATCGATAAAGAAAGGGCATTTAGGGTAACAAGAGCTCAACGACCATTCCAGTCAAGATACATTTTTTTCCAGCCGTAGATCTGTGATGTTGACAAGCGCTTTGTAACTTTCGCCATCACCATGGAGATGTAACGATCTCTGATGAAAAACATACAGACTCAATGAAGTCAGGTCCATAGAGAGAAGTGAACAGTTTTTAACAAGGTAGTCTTTATCAACCGACCATAAGATCGATTTAGTCTTGATTTTGTACTGTTCTCTGCTTATACAAGAAGTGACTTCAAATGAAGAAAATAACATCCGTTATAAAATGTTGATCTTCTGGACAAAACAGTCAACATGTGTCCTTCGATCATATTAGTATCGTCGACGTTGAAATGTAACCTTAGGTAAAAAGCAAATTAGTCCGATTTAGCTTCAATGAAAAATAATCCCGTCGTATAAAGGATCCAGACGAAGTAAACATTGCTAATGTATTTTCGTTCCTCCATGTCCTGCCACAGAGCGGAGATCGAGGATTGAACGAATGGAGCTTTACGACCTCTCAGCCTTTGAAGGGTATGGAAAGTCATTGGCTACTTAATCTCAGAGCTGGTTTGCATATATATGTACACACCTCAAAAGAAAGGACAAGGGAAAACCCTGTGAATTAAATAATTTAATGAAACAATATCGAAATAAATAAATCAAAATTATAATACATGTACACACATGCACAAAAGGTGTTGGCCCACGGCTAAAAGCCTTCCGAGACACGAAAAACGAAATTAATTTAAACCAAAAATAAACCAAAAGCAGGAGTAAGGGCAAATCAAGTCTCTGTATTCCTTGCTATTCATCTTTACGAATCACTTAGGGAAACGCGGTGGGTCTAGTCTTACCCCCTACCCATAGGTGCTTATGAACAGAGGGAACAAGACTCATGCAATTGGAAGCATAGACAAACTGAAGCAGTGTCGGACTAACTACAACCGTACTACAAGGCACAAGCTGCAGTGGGAATGGTCTTGTTCCACCTACAGAACGAACTGCTTTTCATTCACAAAACAAATCATCTGTGGCTGTCGGTGTTTGACTTCGAGACTGCAACATCTCACCACACTAAATCTTTGAGTAGGTTTTGAGCAAAAAAGAACATCTCCATCATTAAAGGAAAGTAATGAGACTTGAATTCCCCAGACATTTGGTTCCACGCCAAACCGACAGTTTTCCAGTCAATAAGCAACATCGAAAAGCGCTTGTCATTCCACATTGTGTCTGCTGCTCCAAGGGTCGTGTGCTGCTGGGTTTGCAATGACGAAGCAGCCATTTTGATATGTTCATGCAGCCACCCCGTCCCCCGTGGCCACACTTTTGGGTGAATTTTCTATTTTTAGCCCCAACCGATTTCCCGTTTCTCTTCATTCATGCGTGCTTCCACATTTACATTGTGACGTCATTTCCCTCTTCTCCGTCGGTCGAGTGGATGGACAGTGGGGAATTTCCATCAGCACTAACGACGCTCTCAGCTGGCACATGGAGTGAGTTTGCTTTGGAAGCTTTCCACCAGGGAAGATGGCGAGGAAATCGGATCACGTGATCGATGCAAACTGAATGCACGAGTCCAATGCTCCGTGATAATTGCTGGCATTTTGTAAAGGCAGCGGGGCAAAGTGATTCGGGATGGCATTTTGCGCAGCTTTTTTGTGAAATCCTCTTTTTTTTTCGATCGCTGGCGCCATACCCTTTTCTCATCGTCACGCGTATCGCGGCCATGATGTTCATCATGGAGCAGACCTCACATCCGCATGCCGCTTAGTACCGTGAAAAATAAGCCCTGTAACGACCCAAAGTATGAACCGACCCAAAGTATGAACCGGAAATCGTCGCAGAGTTATCTGCCCGGTACTCTTAATAATTCGACTCTAAAAAGAGACGGCACCCGCCACTCTGCCTGACTGACTTGGCACACCCGGGGAGTTATGCTAAGATCCGGCGGCGTAAATATATCTGCGTTTTGTGACAAACGTCTTGCTCGGCGGTACTGTACTCCATGCACCTTAACGGTGCGCGTGATTCGGGTGTAATCTTAAGCTAAACGACGTTTATTGGCGCTGCTGAAATGGTCGAAGTCGGAAACATTCGGAACGTCGTTTAGCTTAAAGATTACACCCGAATCACGCGCACCGTTAAGGTGCATGGAGTACAGTACCGCCAAGCAAGACGTTTGTCACAAAACGCAGATATATTAACGCGGCCAGATCTTAGCATAACTCCCCGGGCGTGCCAAGTCAGTCAACGGTCGCGTTTTATAAAACCAGACTACAAATAGACTACAGGGAGGTGACTCCCATATTATTTCCGGCAGGGGAGACGGCTTTTCACGGGAAAAACTTTTTTGAACGCTACATTATGTGTTAAACGACACAAATGCACCAAAAACACAAAAACTCGTAAAGCAACTAATGCGTCGTTTGTCGGGATATATTCCATGCGAAGAACAGGTGCAGGAGCGGTAAATCGCATAAAGAGAGAGCCGGGCAGATAACTCTGCGACGATTTCCGGTTCATACTTTGGGTCGGTTCATACTTTGGGTCGTTACAAGCCCACTTCCTTCCTCTCAAACGTGCTCATTGTGAATGCCAACGACCTGAGATGAACAAAATTTTTATTTACTAAAAAAACAAAAACATTTAAAGTCGTAATCATGATGAGTCTGAGATCAGCAACTATTGATAGTTTTTACGAACCCTTTTTACTTTTTCTGAGTGGTTTCGTCCGTCTGTGTGTCAAGCCATTGTTTCTCTCGTCATGTAGACAGGCTGTTGACATTGTAAATCTATATCTCACTAAAGCATCACCTACTTAATGTATCTCACTAAAGCATCACCTACTTAATGTATCTCACTAAAGTATCACCTACTTAATGTATCTCACTAAAGTATCACCTACTTAATGTATCTCACTAAAGTATCACCTACTTAATGTATCTCACTAAAGTATCACCTACTTAATGTATCTCACTAAAGTATCACCTACTTAATGTATCTCACTAAAGTATCACCTACTTAATGTATCTCACTAAAGTATCACCTACTTAATGTATCTCACTAAAGTATCACCTACTTAATGTATCTCACTAAAGTATCACCTACTTAATGTATCTCACTAAAGTATCACCTACTTAATGTATCTCACTAAAGTATCACCTACTTAATGTATCTCACTAAAGTATCACCTACTTAATGTATCTCACTAAAATATCACCTACTTAATGTATCTCACTAAAGTATCACCTACTTAATGTATCTCACTAAAGTATCACCTACTTAATGTATCTCACTAAAAGTATCACCTACTTAATGTAATCTTGTGTGTAGATTATTAGTCATTCAAACTTTACGAGTGCAGAAGAAGCGAGCACGATCTATACGCACGTTCTTGTCTCGTTGACATTCACACTTTTATGAGCTTACATTCAGAAATTTTTTTAAAGCATCAAGCGTTTTGACCGTCGGAGTTCGACGTTTCCGAAACGAAATTCACAGTAGTGAAAGTAATAACATATGTACTTTCATGTTATTATTTCTCTGCCAAGTAAGTGTTAATTCCATGGCATAAAACTTCCCACCATGCGTTTTTAAAATTTAATTAGGTAATGTAGCAATGTAATCAATCCTGTGACTTTTTCACGAATAGACCATCGGTGATGCAACAATCAGACCGTATCAACACTTTTGCCATGAAATAAATTGTAGGGTGAACTGTGGTGATTTCACGGTGAGATGGCGTGATGAGAGACTACGTTTTGACTCTGCATGAAGTGTTTATTTATTACGACCTTCCAAAGTTTATCTGATTGCGTGTTGCTTTTTTCATGGTCAACAATATTCAATAGCCTCAATTGAAAGAAAAACACCTGACAGAGACTTGAACATCAGCAAAAAATCCAAAATTGCGACAAGGCATAGACTCGTGTTAAAGCTTACACAATAACGAAACACAATCCCCAACCACATCCCATCCCCACCCCCTAAAAAAATCCTCCTTTCGAAAAGAGTGTATTCAATTACAGACATTTAAATAAAATAGAGTTCGGGTGTGTCTTACAATCGCTGGTGGGACGCAAATAGACTGATGGCCTCCCTTTGCTTCGGAGTCGAGGTCGTGGTGACCGTCTGTACGTTTGTTGTTGTTGTTGCTGTTGGAGAGCCGGGGCGGGGGGGGGGGGGGGGGGGGGGGGGGGGGGGATCCTGTCGGCGGTCGACAGTCGGGAGAGGCCCATTTACCTGATAGGAAAACAGTGTTTTGAGACAATGACGGTTCCTAATGCCATTTTCATTAGGGTGCGGGCGCGGGGGTGCGGTGGGTTTTTTTTTTTTTTGGGGGGGGGGGGGGGGGGGGGTTGGGATTCTAAAAAGGGTTTTTGGTTGTTGTTTACTCTGTGCGCACGATTTTCTCCCCCTCCGTTAAGTTTGGACTGCTGCACATTTAATTGAACCAACTTTTTAAAAAAGCGTCCTATTTTTGTCTTTTCACCACAAGTCAAGTGCAAAGCAGAGTCAGCCCAAGCGAGCAGCACGTGAGTGAAAAAGTCTGATTTGATGCGCTCCCGCAGATGTGTGCTGTTTGTCACTTTCTAAATATTGAAGTTTACGCTTGCGCGGTCTTACAAGACAATGCACGATTTCACTACCTTGTTCATGTTGAAGTTGTCGTGCCTTAGTTGTTATTAGCAAAACTTACTTTCCAATGTCCTGATATTGATTTTGTTCTTGTAAATATGCTGTGCGTTTTTGTAATTCGTAATAGGCCTGAGACCTTAACGAACAAATACTTTTGTTCACTTTGTTCATTGTCCTGTATTGCCTCCACACAAAAATACAAGGTTAACCAATGGGTGGAGGTCTGTCCACGTGTGTGTGTGTGTGTGTGTGTGTGTGTGTGTGTGTGTGTGCGTGCGTGTGTGTGTGTGTGTGTGTGTGTGTGTGTGTGTGTGTGTGTGTGTGTGTGTGTGAAATAGTCCCATTCTCACCCCCCATCCTCACGTCCGATTGCTTGATTTGCCTGCATACCTCCTGTAGAATCTACATATATAAAACCCAAATGGTTTCTGTCTATCCGGATCTCTGTCCATCAGCTCTATGCGTTCGGCCGCCCGTGCACGGATCTCTGCGAAATTTAGCATGTTGCTCCCCCGTGACTGGATGGGGGTAGTCGTTGCGTTTTGGAAGGCGTATCTCCGACCGTTCCAGAGATATTCCCTCTGGAACTTTTTAGTCATGGGACTGTTGACGGCAAAAGAGGCAACTCGGCTCCAACGTGTGCTTCGTGCTGCACGAGGTTTTACGGGTCCGAGCTCGCTCATCTCATCACGCGTTGATGTTTGGTGAATGTGAGGGAAAGGAGGAGACGGGAAAAGGTGGAGACGGGAAAAGGTGGACACGGGAAAAGGTAGACACGCGAAAAGGTGGACACGGGAACAGGTGGAGACGGGAACAGGTGGAGACGTGAACAGGTGGAGACGGGTAAACCATCGAGTTCTGTCATAAAATCAACCAGGCTGACGGCAAAAGCCCCAGACGGGATATATAATTACCAGCTGTCTTTGAAGTCATAAGTATAGGATGGCAGATGTCTACGTGCTCCAAAGAACATACTCCAATATGTCACTTTGGAAAGGGTTCGTCTAGCGGACCACACTAGTAGACTCGTCTGAGGAGAGGGGCGCCGGAAATACAGTGAAGCTGGTGGGCCACAGACAGACAGGCAGGCAGGCAGGCAGACATATACAGACAAATATGCAGGCAGACAGATGCGGACAAAAACAGGCAGGCAGGCAGATACGGACAAACTGGCAGGCAGACAGATATGGAAAAACAGCCAGGTAGGCAGGCAACACCCGCAAACAAAGAAACAAACAATTAAACAAACAAACGAACAAACAAACGAAGAGTCATACAGACAGACGGACGGGAGACAGATAGATAAACATTAACGAACGAACGTATTTGGAACGCCTGTTTACTTCGAGCACAATTAATTTTCTGTAACTCGGAAAGGTA
>JAWQFJ010001821.1:157669-160169 GCA_034096865.1 Theodoxus fluviatilis | reverse complement strand
CACCGTTTTGCTCCGAGACGCAGCCTGCCGCATCGCAAGTCACCACCATTGAAGCACCTCCCGCTGTAACAACGCCACCTTCCATTCCTGTCCATTATCCAGACTTATCACCACCTTCGGCAAGCAAAGAGGTCCCCGTGGGGAGATTGAAGCTGCCCTCAATGCGGGATGGATGAGATGGGGTGGCTCTGACTCGCCGGATGGAAAGGATGGAGAGTGCAGTGCGGAAAGGAGTGGCCGGGGTGTGAAGTGCAATGGGTGTCAGCGGTGTCAATCAAGCTGATGGCAATGGGTCTTCACCTCCTCTCCCACCTACATTTGCTTATAGACCCTCTGACTTCAACCAAGTTTGCAGGAAGATCCGGTTGCAGTCATCGTCGGGGACCACCACCACGACTCCAGCTCCATGTGCTTCAGACTCGCCTGCCTGCACGCTGGACATGTTTGTCAACAAAGGCAGAACCGAGATGCGCCGGACGCCGCCAACACGACAACTCCCTACACGGTCTGCACGAAAAACAAATACTAGGTCGATGATGGATACCGCTCTCTGTCGTGCAGATCGTGTACATCGTCCTTGTCCAAACTGGGTGCCAGTTTTGATGACTGTACATAGCCGTTGTTCGCGTTTCATACGATTTGTCCGCGTTCCAATGTAATGGTCCAGTGTCTTAAACTTTAAATCAATTCGTTCGATCGTTCGTTCCCTCATTCTCTCTCTTTTATCCCCTCTCTCTCATTCTCTCTCTCTCTCTCTCTCTCTCTCTCTCTGTGTGTCTCTCTCTCTCATTCTCTCTTATTCTCTCTCTCTCTCTCTCTCTCTCTCTCTCTCTCTCTCTCTCTCTCTCTCTGTCCATTCTGCAACAAAACTGAGAATGAGGTACATTTTCTGTTATATTGTTTTGGGTACAGCGACATTAGACAGAAATATTTAGTACGATATTTACAGGATACGTTTTGTACATATATCTCACGTGGAAAAGAGGTAAAAAAAGACTCGGGACATTTCCATGTACATTTTTATGCCTTTGAACGACGCTCGCAGAAAATGCAAGAAATGTCACTTGACAGTCAGGATTAAAATTCATGATGAGTGCCCTGATTAAACCAATATTATTATGATGTACATATTACACTCTGATCTTAAACAACCATGAAAGTTTAGCAGAGACTGACATGTCGATTTAATCGTAAGTTGTAAGCTTTAGTACTCTGCTGTGCCATTAATTTGAATATGTGTATATATGAGTAATTTCTATACTGGTGGGTCGTCGGCTGAAAATAAACAATCAATCAATCAATCTCTATTTTCTCTCTCTCTCTGTCTCTCTCTCTCTCTGTCTCTCTCTCTCTCTCATTCTCTCCCTCATTCTCTCCCTCATTCTCTCCCTCATTCTCTCTCTCTCTCTCTCTCTCTCTCTCTCTCTCTCTCTCTCTCTCTCTCTCTCTCTCTCTCTCTCATTCTCTCCCTCATTCTCTCCCTCATTCTCTCTCTATCTCTCTCTATGTCTCTCTCTGTCTCTCTGTCTCTCTCTCTCTCTCTCTCTCTCTCTCTCTCTCTCTCTCTCTCTCTCTCTCTCTCTCTCTCTCCGGAGCCGTCGTATTCAGTGTTTCAATTGCAGTGTGGTTGAAGTTTCCAGTGAAGCAACAATGGAAAGGAGAAGCCTCGCTACAAAAATCATTCTGCGCCGTTACGTATAGCACAGTTTTTGCGCAATAAATCCTGCTGAGGCAAGCTAGCTTTACAAATTAAATCACGCCTTGAACGTGAAAGACAGCCGTAATCCAGGCAAAACAGATATTGAAATGACTTCCAGATCCAAGTATTCTTTGTTTTTGTGAAAACAACTTTTCGATCTCCCTCTGCTACTGACGATGAAAGTTTCATTTGAAACTTCAGATTTCTCTTGAATTCTTCGCTTTTCCCTTAAGTTTCTAAATCCCTGAGGAGATGAAAACTCAACCAGTATTGATTTTCGGACTAATTAGAATTTTTATGGTTTCGCGAGTAAAGCACAGTCATTTTGGAGTAGACTTAAAAAGCATGTCACAGGAATGCCTTACTTTTTAATCGGAGCTCAATTTTGTATTTCTCCCACGGACTGCGATGACATTCGCTATTCGCTCAGTGATGATCTGGAATGGAGAGAAAGGCCTCGTCTGCTTTCAAATGCATAGATGTTTTTCCACCAAGGGTTGACGTGACCCGTCGTCAACGAAGGCTTCCTGGTTACGATTCATTCCCATCAGACCTTCATCCGTCCAGTATTGGAAAGGATGCGTAAAACTGTGTCGATCATTCATGTGGCATGATAAGCTTATCGCGGTTGATCTGATGGCGTTGGGATGAAGGGGTGAATGGTCAGAGACCCAAACCAATCTCTCTTCGATGTTATCTTTCTCACTCGACTCGATGGGATGAGGTGGGGGTCCCCACAGGCAGCTTTGGTAATATTTTCTCCATATCTAGAATGGAAAGATTCAAGTTCTTGATACCTTG
>JAWQFJ010001821.1:137669-147669 GCA_034096865.1 Theodoxus fluviatilis | reverse complement strand
GGTAATGCTGGTGATAGTGTTGGTGTTGGTAGTAGTGATGGTGACGGTAATGGTGGTGGAAAATGTCTTAGTGAGGATAGCGGTGGTGATAGTGATGATGATGGTGATGGTTATAATAGTGGTTAACGGTGATACGTGTGGTGATGCTGGTGATGGTGATGGTGGTGGTGGTAGTGGTTGTGGTTGTGACGGCGATTGCCGTGGTGAAAGTCATAATGGTGATGGTGATGGTTGTAATAGTATTTGTTGTGGGTGTGATGTGATGTGATGCTTGTGGTGATGCTGGTGATTGTGTTGGTAGTGGCAACCTTCGTCTTTTTTCTGTGATGGTGCTGCTGATCATGGTGATGTTGGTGATTATTTTTTTTGGAGTTGGAGCAATAGCGGTAATGACAGCTGTGACGGCATTCTGAACACAGAGATGTAGTATCTCTGACACCGGTTGGTCACGTGACTTCGGTTCCGCATTCCAATGATTCTACCAATCAAAATTCAACATGATCAGAAGACCATTGAGAGTAAAAAGAGGCGATTCTATTTCACTCCAATTATTTATCCCGATAGATAAACACAAATTTGGTGTTGTAATAAAACTAATCTATGACATTTTCAGGAAATCATTTGAGAACTACTTTTAGCGCGAACGTGTCTATAAGGTTGCAAACTGCCTTGTGCACGTGCGATTGTGTATAGAATACCAAAGATTATACAGTTATGAATAGTCTTTGGTAATACACGCGATCTTTGGACCTACTATAAACGCAGCGAAAAGGATTCCTATGGGTCCGGGCTGGTTTCGTGAATCTATGGTTATACTCTCGCAAGTAAATGCTTTCTGGCCGGAACCTGTGGTCTAACTGCCTTCACACTGTTTGACGAGCTCCACACTTCGATCATTCGGTGTCGACTGATGGAGTCAGTAATCGAATGGAAGTTTATTCTGTAGGAATCCGTCCGATTCCGAAGTTCGATATTATCAGATAGCTCAGAAGCAGTTTTTCTAAGTTTTATCCTTCTAAGCATACATTAAATTAATGATTCCTCATCAGCAAAAGCACTCAGTGGGTTTCTGTGTGTATCGAAGATTATGCAGACGGGATTGGTTGCCTTACTCGCTCAATGAAGTATAAATATTGCTGTTGTATTCAAAGTCCTTATAATTAGTAGAGTTCACAATATTACACTCTTGTGATTCGAATTTTACCGCATACAAGTTTTACATTCATGGGAAATCGATGTTTAGAAAATGAATTGACGAAAACATGGCTACCATTATCGAGTGTATCACAACAAGCGGAGGAATACACTCACGATGTGATATGGCATTCAGCGTGGCCGAGACTCTGTGTTCAGAGCGGTGGTATGCATGTTATGGAAGATTTAAGGCTATCACGTGACCAACCTGTTGCTGAGACTATATTCACTAGTCTCAGCCACGCTGAATGCTGTGACGGTGGTGGCAACGGATATTAATAGTGGCAGTGCTGTAGTTGGGTGATGCTGCTGGTAAGAGTGATGGTAATCGTTAGTATGGTCTGATAACAGGATGTTTGGTTTGGTTATGGTAATAGCTGTGCCCCAGCTGCTGCTGCTGCTGCTGCTGCTGCTGCAAGATGATTTAGAAAGTGATCATGTTGATGGTGATGATGGTTGCAACGGGGATGATAGTGATGGCTGCTTGTTGGGATGACAGCGTTGTTGTGGTTCTTGGTGATACTGGTGTCAGTTCTTTTAATTACACCTTAGGTCGTGCTCATGTGTTATCATTTCAAAAATTATTATCGTGGTGACGATGATGGTGCTTTTGTCTCTAGAAGTAGTAGCGCGCGCGCGCGCGTGTGTGTGTGTGTGTGTTTGGGTGTGTGTGCTGATGCTGTAGTTTTAGTTGGGACAGTAGTAGTAGTAGTAGTAGTAGTAGTAGTAGTAGTAGTAGTAGTGAAGTGGTGGTGCAACGGCTGCCAGTAGAGAGGCACAAAGACTTCCCCATAGAGGACTTCTGATGGAGAAACCAGCCTATGGTAGACTGGCGTCAGAGGAGGCAGCCTGTGGATGACTGCTGAAGGCGCCAATCAAGGAGGCAAACAAGCCCAGTGCACACCGCCCTCTCTGTGTTCGACCCACCCTTCCTGGCAGAGCATCCTGTCTGGAGACTCAGGCCCAAGGGTGGACACAACCCACTCTCCCCTCTGCTCAATTTCCGGCCCCGCCATTGCCCAGTGCCGCTAGGTGTCCGCCCTGCCTGCTGATGGCGTCTTTTTTCTCTCGCGCCCTTCCCATTGGCCGCGACCTCGAGGCCAAGGGAGAGTGGCGTCCCCTTGTTAACGCGGGAAGTCGCGCATTTCCCTGTCGTCTGCGCCGACTGATAATGCGATAGACGTTTTTCAAGTCGAGATGCCGTATTTGAAGGGGCTAAGAGGGTTCGGCCAAGTTAGTCCGAATCCCGTTTGCACGCCATCTGGGGCTAGCCCTGTGCGGCCTCAGAGGTTGTAGTGAAATGGACTTTCCTTCCTGGTAAATTTGGTGCGTTAATCTACTAAGGCGGGACTTTGATGTCCGTGGGTGGATCCTGGTTTTTGAAGCGTCCACTAACTCTCCTAGGCGGAGAATTTTCTTGTCTAATTCGCCTTCTGTTGAGGTTTCTCATTTTGCCTAGAATGATGATCTCATAAGAATATGAGAGTGCACAGAAAGATAAACAAGGTACCGCGTTGCTTAATGGGTCTCATGTTTGCCCAACCATAGCCTGGATTTGTATTTGCCAAGCGAAGAAAATGTGGGAAATCGTAGATTCGTTGACGGCCTCGCCTAATTTGTAACACTACACAATCACATAAAACGATAATATCTTACATGATATAAAGTTTTGATTTTACACAAGTGTAAATGTATGTGTGGGTTCTTGTAACGCGCAAAACTTCACGCCAATGGGCATGCTCAATGCGCACACAGAAAAAAGAGTCAGCAATTAAAGAGATATGTTTAAGTCCCTTCTTAAAATGAGAGAGTTTTGGATACTTTTTGAGCAGTTCAGGAATTTTGTTCCAATAGCTGGGTCCCACAAAACTGAAAGATCGGTGGTAATAGTTACCAAGCCGTCGGTTTGGGATACAGAAAAGTTTTTGAGTGGATGATCTTAAATTTCTAATCGGTTTATATTCCTCGAGCAGCGCTCGCAGGTAGAGTGGAGCTGCACCTGAGACGCAGTTGAACACAGAGCAAAGAATTTTGTGTTCATTACGACGCTGCACCGTGAGCCAATGAAGGCTTCCTGAATCACACACCCGTCTGCCTGTCTGCGTATCCGTGTATCTTGTTGTCTGTCCGTCTATTCGTCCTTCCGTCCGTCCGACCGTCCGTCTGTCCATCCGTCCATCTGTGTGTGTGTGTGTGTGTGTATGTGTGTGTGTGCGTGCGTGCGTGAGTGTGTGCGTGTGTGTGCGTCTGTCTGTCTGTCTGTATGTCTGTCTGTCCGTCTGTCCGTCCGTCTGTCTCTGTCTGTTTTGCTTCTTATAATTACATCCTGCCTGCCTTTGCATGTGTGTGTGCATGTGGGGTCACATGCGTGCTGGTAGGCAGACAGATTTAGATAAATTTCATATTTAAATGGCAGATTCAAATACCAAATACCTCCAAATCATGCCCATGCAAATGCATGCAAAGACGTATGCATTTTCACGCCGCGAAGCTCACATTGACGTGCTTGTTGTTTTAAACACCGGTATATACAAGCATCCTTAAATAGTAGATGCTTACAGGCATCAAAGATGTTCACATGTTTTGGGGCGCACGCTTACTGGAAGAACATCCGCGAACCCATGCCCCACCTGTTTGAAGAAAGGGTGCGTGGCCAGGAGAGTGTGCGGGCCCAACAGTTGCCTTCAACACAACTCCAAGTGTAAATACAGGGCAGCGCCTCGTGACCTTTGCCCTCTTCCAGACTGGAAGCAACGTGACCCAGATAACACGCGACCGCACGATTTCTATCGAACTTTCCCCCGCTAGAAATAAAAAGAAAAGAAACGATAAAAATCAATGTTTTGGAGAACACTGTTCACGTCTTGCATGTTGTTCTCCTCGATGGAGAATCGACCGCCATCAACTGGCCGCATCGCACACGCAGCGAGTGACCCACTTCCTTGCAAAGCCCCTCAATCAATCGACACGAAGCAAACAAAATTTCCCACAAACCCGCCTTCTCGTTGTGCCTCCAGTGACATGATGAGTCACTTTTTGCCTTCCAGCTGCAAACGAAGACGGCTCCAACAACCGATAAAAACGTTTTAATGACAAGAAGTTTTGCGGTGTTCATCAGTTTGAACTGCAGTTGCAAATCGATAAGGTAGGAAGGAACAGAAGGAAGGAAGGAAGAAGAGAGAGAGAGAGAGAGAGAGAGAGAGAGAGAGAGAGAGAGAGAACGAACGAACGAATGGTTTATTTTTGTTAGGCCACCGGCCCATCACAACACAATTACACATAATATGCCTCTTCGGCCATAGCAATAGAAACAGCTTCTTTTCTTCTTTTGAATGCATAATATAAATACGTTGCAACCGCTCGTACTGCCTTAGGCTCCTCCAGCGACAGGAGTACCTTAACATCAAAGGCATATGTATTCGTCGTCAACTTGCATATATACATTCGTCTGAGATCTTCATAGGCAGGACATTCAAGTAACAAATGCTGTTCATTTTCGTCTGTTTCATAGCATGATGGACATAAGTAAGCATTATCAGCTCGCTCCGTAGAAAATCTGTATTTATGCGTGAACAGATCGCTGAATCCCATCCTAAAAATAACATAAACATCTCGAAAAACTTTTTTATCTAATATATACAAATATTTCTCTCTTTTCAATTCTGTCTTAAAGGATCTGTACAGTTCATATCTACCACTCGCTGATATTGAAACTGTCCATACATTCATGTACTCAGTGATAAGGCGCTTTCTGAACTCGAGCAAGAACTCTGTCTCATTCCGCACATTCTGATTACGCCATACATCAGCAAAATCATATCTATACAATACTTCTTTTATTTTGTCAACCCAGTTTCCATTATTTCCCGAGATGAGCATCATCTTGTAAACTTTGTTAGGGTATCTAGTTGCCTCCATCTTAAGTACACGCAACCAGTACTTAATAGCCCGTAAAGTTGCATTGATATACAGTGGGTATCTTCCGATTTCACCATACGTCATCAAGTTAGGAGCTTGTACAGGAACATTGAGAAATCTTTTCATAGCTTGTAGGTGTACAGATTCTATTTCCGAACAGTTGTACAGTCCCCACAGTTCTGATGTATACAAAAGTACCGGCTGTATCTGGGAAGTGAACATTTTGAAATACACATCTGGTGACACATTTCCTAATTTTTGTAGACACTTAGTCAGTTGAATCATGCCAGCTTTTGCTCTAAGTACAAGATCAGACTGTAAAATACTAAAGGACAGTCTCGAAGTGAACAGTGCTCCAAGATATCTGTACTCATTCACAGTCTCAATTCTTTCCGTCCCCAGATACCACTTCTCATGACCTGCCAGATAACCACCATTTCGGAAAACAATGACCTTTGTTTTTTGTTGGTTTACATCCAGACCAACTGTGTCTGAAGCTTTTTTGAGACTGTTCAATTGGTTTTGCAGACCAACGACGGTGTCCGATACAAGAACTATATCATCTGCGAACAGTAACAGATATATAATCGTAGCATCAGGCATAAGCTGAATACCATGTTTACCATGTTTGGTTACAATCTTAGCCACATAGTTCACTACAAGAGAAAAAAGTATCGGACTCATTTTACATCCTTGCTTTAATCCCTTGGTATATGCAAATGAGTCGCTGTAGCGACCGTTGCACCTTACACTGCTTTGAACATCAAAATACATTGCTTGGATCATCTGGAGTAGTCTCCCTTTCATCCCATAACCCCGAAGAATTTGCCAAAGTACATTTCTATTTATACTATCGAAAGCTTTCTTAAAATCCACAAAAACAGCATACAGTTTTCTATGCCTTGACAGATATCTATTGATAACTGAGTGAAGAACAAAAATATTGTCCATCGTCGAATAACCTTTTCTGAAACCTGCTTGTTCCTCTCCAATTAGACCATTACTTTCCGCCCAGTCTTGTAACCTGTCAGTGACCACTGAAGTGAATACTTTACTAAAAATACTTGTGATTGAAATTCCCCTATAATTATCTTTGATAGCGGGGTCTCCTCTTTTGTAGATTGGTAAGATAGTTGATTTCGTCCAAATATTTGGAAAACACTTTTTGGCAAGCATATTATTGAAAAGCTGAGCAATGATTGTTATGAGTCTCTGAGGTGTACACTTGAGCATTTCTGCCAATATTTTGTCCTCCCCTGAAACCTTCCTATTCTTCAGTTTATCTATTGCACATCTAACCTCTTCCTTAGTTATTTCACAATCAAGGGGTGACAACTCATCTGATGCTAATATGAGTACACTGTAATCAATATCAGTTTGCTGTTGCTGTTCAGCTAAAGCATGGCTATACATTTCAGAAAAATAATCTTTCCATTCTTCACATGATATACTACAATACATAGCAGATCTAAGGTTAAGCTTTCTCACCTGTTTCCAGAACAGGGAAGGGTCTTTAATACTATCTTCTAGACTAGTAAGAGCATTCATTCTATACGACTCTTTCTTTGACTTTAGCAAAGACTTGTACTCTTTTCTTCTTTGCCTATACGATTCTTTATCACACGTTGCCAATGTGCGGCTGTATCTGCGTAGTAAAGAGCGTAACAGATTCTTGCTTGCCCTACACTCCCTGTCGAACCACGGCTGGCCGTGTCTTGCTCTCCCACACACAATTGATTTCTTCAAAGGTTCTGCAGCACTCACATAGCAATTTGTAATTGCCTCTGCCGCAGCGTTTACATCCATATCATCATCTAACAATCTCTCCAATCCTTCTACCCCACTTTGTAAATTGTTTTTAAACTCCTCACTTGATGCCTCTTCCCAAACGAATTTTTCAATAACAAAAACTTCTCTTACATCATTTGTAATACTGCTTTTACACTTCAAACATAGTTCCATGCACAAATGGGACGATAAGACATTTTCTTTTACATTAAGTGATGCACAAATGGGAAACAAATCACCGGAAACAAGAAAGTAGTCTATCACACTGTTGCCAGTACTTGACATGTAGGTAAATTTGCCATCTAAATCACCAGATATATGTTCCCGTTCAAT
Organism: Theodoxus fluviatilis; assembly: GCA_034096865.1. Lineage (NCBI taxonomy): Eukaryota > Metazoa > Mollusca > Gastropoda > Cycloneritida > Neritidae > Theodoxus > Theodoxus fluviatilis. Next base: position 140,436 of record JAWQFJ010001821.1, on the reverse strand, counting down.
ATCCACAGATCGAAACCGGCACAAACTGTCAATAATTCAGTACCAAAATCATTTACTGCGCTGTCCTGGGAGCAACGTGAATCGACAAGCAAATCACGCATACTGTCCGAAATATTAGTGTGTCCTATATCGTGATTACCCGTGCGAGCATTGAAGTCGCCGCACACAATCAAGGAACAATATGGGAAAGTCACTGTTAGCTGCATCAAACACTGCTGAAGCACTGAAATTCCATTTGTCTCTCCTGATTGACTATAGTACGGAGAACCGGCAGGCGGAACATATACACATAGCAATATCACGTCCCTGTCTGACATAAACAGTTGATTGTTAAATCTGAAAGCCAGCATGAAATCATAATCTACTTCAATTTGTTCAACAAACTGAGCTATGCAGTGCTTGATCAAACACACGACACCACCCGATCTACGACCCTTCTCAGATAATTTTCGGGCTGGCGACACAAAACATCTGAAACAGTTTTCAATACTATCAATTTTAACATATTCAACAAAGGTTTCTACTAAACATACAAACTCAAATTTCTGAATATAAGGAAGAAAGTCAGGGTCATCAAATTTCTGCAAAATCCCATTAATGTTCCATGAGAGAAAGTTGCAAATACCTGCCGGCAACTCAGTTGTAACAGCGCCTCGGCCACGGTCCTAGGCAGTACCGGTGTCCGTCTGGGATCCAGACCTAGTAGTGGATCGCGTCTGGATACGGTGGCGTCCCACTTGTCGCCCTGGTACCACGTGCAGCTGACCTCCCTTGAAGTAAGCATGGTTTCCCGCTTCTCGCGCCTCCTGAAGTTGTCGGCGCTGCTGGTCGGTCCTGTCAGTCGATACGCCGATCCCCTTGTCCTTCAGCTGGGCTCTGCATCCGAGGATGTCGTACTTGTGCGCGCTTCTGTTGAGGCAGGCGATCAGAGGACGAGACTTGCCCGGCGATGATTTTCCGATTCGGTGAGCTCTTCTTATGTCTCTTCGTTCCAAGCTGCCAGGTAGAACATCATTCACAGTGTCTAGAAACTTTATCTCTGTGTCTTGAAATGTTTCATTCTCCTGTTCCGGAACATTGTATAGGATTATGTTATCTCTGCGTGCACGTCTTTCCTGATCTTCCAGCTTCTCCTCTGCTCTATTCGCTCTAGCTGTCATTTCCGCCAACTTGTCACCGAGGTGGTCAAGGTAATCCTCCTGAGCTATTAGCTTGTCATTCATGTCGTTAACCTCCTTCTTCATCTCCTCCAACTTCCCTTCTAGACGTTGCACACAGCCTCTCAGAGTTTTCATTTCCTCCAAGACCGTTGCCGTTGCCTTTTGCTGCCTTCTGTCCCAGTCTTCATTCAGTGCCTTCAGCGCTTCTTCCAGATCTCTCTTCTCCAATCCAGGTCCCGGGTTTTCTTCCACATTTCCCGACAGGAGGAGAAGGAAGGAGAGATCACGATGGTACTGGGCACTGGACCCTCCTACTCCGAGACCGACAGAAAAATGACCCAACCTACCACAAGTCTGGCCGTATCTCATTGGCAGTGCCAAACACGACAGCGAAAGGTTCGCGGAAAGCAGGGCATGCACGGTTTCCCCCTGAACGGCAGTGAAGTTCACAGCTACCGTGCTCAGCCATCCAGCGGTCAAGTTCATCACGAGTCCAGTAATCAGACCAAGCACGATCGCCACGTGCAAAAAGCATGCACAACTCAGCACTCCGTTCAGCGAGTCCGAGTTCACTGGCAGAGCACCCCGTGCAGCACGCCGTGCATCAAGACCAATTCTTGCACGGTACGTTTCTAGGTCAACCCCCATCTCAGTGCATGTTAATTCCACAACAATGAAATTGAGGAAACGACTACAAAACCCACAGCAAATTCCAAACCAACCAACCAACAAACAAACAAACACTTGTACTAGTACCGTTCCCGGTTCGCCCTGTGGACAGCCACATACAGGTAAACGTTTGGTGCGTTTTCAGTTCAAGTTCAACTGGCTCATTCCAACACTCATCAAAACCGACGAAACCAAGAACAACAGATACAAATACAGCCGAATGCTTGCCGCACAAACGTAGTCTTCTCGGGCCTGGTGAGCCAAGAACACTTGTAATATTCACTTTCACCGATGCGTTGTAGACAGCCACACACAGACCAACACTCGGTGCGTTTTCAGTTCAAGCCCATCTCAAAACTAGTTCGCTCCAACACTCACTAAAACTGCCGAAATCGACCTCAAAAGATGCAAACAAACATAGCAAAGTACTTGCGGCACAAACGCAGTCGTCTCAGGTCCGGTGGGCAAAGAACACTTGTAATAGTCAATAACTTCCACAGTTCGCAGTTAGCGCTGTAGACAGCTACACAAAGGCCAACCTAGGTGCGTTTTCAGTTCCAGCCATCTCAAAACGATTTCATTCCAACAATCAGTTAAACTGTCGAAAAGGCACACAAAAAACACCAAGAAAACTTGCCGCATCAACGCAGTTCACTCGGTCCCGCTGAGGAAACAACACTGGTACAGTCACTTTCTCGTTCGCCCTGTAAACAGCTACACTCAGGCCCGGACCAGGGAGCACAGCCAAAACACGTCCGCTCTAGTCGACGACTCTGCCGGAAGTGAGAGAGAGAGAGAGAGAGAGAGAGAGAGAGAGAGAGAGAGAGAGAGAGAGAGAGAGAGAAGCAAACGCGTATGAGCACGCATGCACTTACCCAAACACATACATGCACACACATGTACTCGAGCACGCACAGACAAAAATAATACGGCAAAAC
>JAWQFJ010001821.1:110169-130169 GCA_034096865.1 Theodoxus fluviatilis | reverse complement strand
AGCTATTTTGCCTCCGCGGTGAGAAGGAGTCTAAGAGCCAGGATCCTCTTTCTCCTACGAGTATGTGGCCGGGACACGCTATTGAAGAGTGGCCGTGAGACGAGGACGGTTCTTCCCCTGCCGGGACGAGAGTGCCGAGCTAATGCAATTTGTCCAAGGGGAATCTAATTTGTCGTCTGCTTGGAACGTTTTGGGCTGTCTTGCCGACACTTTATTCACCCTTGTGATAGGACGATTCTCTCAGACCACCAAAAATTGTCCTGTCGGTGCCTCCTTGCGCCTTCCGTGACGTCATTAGTCAAATTGGATGCTCGCGTGCCTGAGCCGATTTGGTGTCTCGTGTTGACACCTACGGTTACCTGGGGTCGTATGCGGCTACAAACTGGAAGAAATATTTTTGTGAGGAGGATGCAGTTCAGAAGGCGGAATGTCTGCTGATTTTTTTTTAAGGAAATGCCCCTGCCACAGTCAAAATGTTTTCCTGCGATTAACGAGACGTTTACGTAAAGGCTGAGTGCAGTGACACGCTGTGTCGTGCCTCACACGTGGCTAAAACCAGCTTTGAGAATCATCCCTCCAGAGGAACAGTCGGACATAAAAGCAAACACCACACAGTCACCAACTCGGGCAATAAAGACATTGAAAGATCATTGGGGAAAAGATTCACCGCTGAATCATATACTGTTATATTGCAAATTTTACGTTTTCCAGTTGCTTGAGTTCACTTTAAGATTCAATTAAAGGAAGAAAAAATGTTATTCATGAAAAAAGGTGCATCACACGGCAGTCGTTTGGACAGGTCATGTGGTCACAGGACAGAATTCGGACGTAGCTATCTGCGCTAAACAAAAGATGGATGGATGGATGGTCGGAGGTTAAAGGCCTGTCAGCCCTGTGGGCTATTTAAGGCATCGACTTAGGCATACTTATTTCAATTAAAGAATGACACTGATCCTTGTTGTTCACCTGAGGTCACTAAGAGGGGAAGTTTGGTAACTGCGGACAACGCAACAAAACTGCTTCTCTTACGAGAAATCGCTGGTTTTGCTTGGGAGATGTATAGTGTTTCCTCTCTTTTTTTAAATTTTTTGACGCCGTAATCAACCGCCCTTTATCACGATGTTAACCCAAAGCACATAAACAAGGGAATCCTATCTTCTCATGAAAACAGTTGGTGGCACAACTTCTGAAATCGATGCGAATTAACCTTCTCTACCGCGGTCTGGAACACAACCTATCGTTTTAGTAGCTTCCGTTGACGAGGCCCCAGTTGACTTTCAGGGATGCATTTTCAAAGCTAGAATAGTAGAATGAATGGGTGGTCCGAGACCGGTCGGGAATCCGGAAAGAGGTATCGGGAACTAACCAGGAACAGGGAGATGGAAGTGAAGAAGGCATGTAGCTGTCACAACCAAGTGCTGTGCTTGACACACACATCAAGTAGGTCACGTGACTGCTGTCGACGTCAGATCATGGCGGCCGGGAGGGTCTGGTGAAGGCGAGGAACGTATGGCCGTGGAGAGCCCAGCCCTGGCGAAGGAGTGATGGTGGCGATGGCGATAGCCGTGTTGGTCCAAGGTGATCGATAAGACTTGGGGATCAAACCCCGATTACCATGGCCCCGACCACACCGCCTCTGATGCCTCGGACGTCTAAGAGACACGGTGCCAATTTACGGGCTCCTGGCGGAGGCTCCGTGGCCAGGGCGGCAGAAGGGATTACTGCCAGATGCTCTGGAGAAGATCCACATCAGGCCTGCGCCCTGGTTCCAAGAGATCGTATCCTGTGATCCACGACACTCTCGAGTCTCGTCCCTCCCCTAGGTCGAAAGGTCACCAGAAATGAAGACTTAGCAGAAGTCACGAAAGAACTTAATGATGTGATTCTTTCATCTTTGTTTATGCATTCTGTTATGATATTGTGTGTTATGATCTTATTTCTTAAGGGAGAGATTTAAGATCAAACGGCTAAAAGGCATTACTTTACTCTTAGGTCCACGAGCACAGATGCCATGGCCAAATACCATTTAAATGAAGGCATGCAGATTCATACAGGTATTATGTTTACAACACTTTTGCTTTACAATGACTTTAATGGGGAAATTTTTTGATGTTGGAATGAGAGAGGATAGTTAAAATGTTAATACTTTACAGGTACATTCAGCCTGTTCTAGTATTAGCAACACTGCGAAAACGCGCATTTGGTCGCTGCTTGTTTTCCTATGGGAAGGCGACTCACAATGAAATACCCCACGTCAAAGTGATGGCCACATGACAACATAGATTATAGCCATCCCTTTTAAAATCACAAAGAAGATGCAAGGGGAATGAGAGCTGTTCAAAGCTCAACTCCTTCAGGTCGATGCATGCCAATGGCGACTGGAAGCATCTAGGGTAGCTAGGGAGTGGGTCAATACTGAATCCTTTGAATTCTACTGAACCCTTGTCTCTTATTACATCCCGCAGCGGCTGCGGTATAGAAAATGGGGGTGCAATTTTCTGGCTGATAGTCTTGGTTATAGGGGAGCTCTGTCCTTTGGTTTCTGTGCTTTCTCCCGACTCAAAGGAGAAGGCCGATGCTGCTCGCATGGCGCTATTTTCTTTTATGCTTTGTCCCAGACGACCTACACGGTCGCGCCATAAAGAAGGTCACAGCGGTATGTGCCAACAGCGGAAAGCGACGAGTCCATTAGCGAGAAGTCGCGAGTTCATAGGCGAAAAAACATTTTTTAGCGGAAAGTACGGAATACGTCCATGGAATATTCCAATCCCATTTCTCGGGTTTCAGGTTCTTGCCAAGACCCATGACCTGACTGCGTTGTAGGTTGGCGTCGACTGCTCTTCCAGAGAACCTTTAGGAAAAGGAAAAAACGGGAAATGGCTCTTTCTCTTACTTCCTGTACCACCTTTTTTCACAGCGTGGACATAGATTACCCAAATCTGCTCGTCACACAAAGAAGCTGAACTTTGCTGCCTTCTTTCTCCTGTGCGCTGGGGGGACAGATCTTAGTTTGTGAAATCTCTCCACTGGCTCTCTGTGTCGAAGTGAGTCCATTTTCAACTGGCCCTAATGGCCTACAAATGTTTTCATATTTGGGCTCGGCGTATCTCCAACACATGGCGACACAGCATACATGTAACCAACCAGCTCTCTACGATCTTCTTCAGGTTTCCTGCTGAAACAGCAGGAATGATGATGATGAAGATGACGATGATGATGGTGATGATGATGATGATGATGATGATGATGATGATGATGATGATGATGATGATGATGATGATGATGATAATGCTGCTGCTGCTGATAATGATGATGATGATGATGATGATGATGATGATGATGATGATGATGATGATGATGACGATGACGACGACGACGACGACGACGACGACCACGATGATGATGATGATGATGATGATGATGATGATGATGATGATGATGATGATGATGATGATGCAGCTGCTGCTGCTGCTGCTGCTGATGATGATGATGACGACGACGACGACGACGACGACGACGACGACGCCGATTATGACGACGATGACACCGATGATGTTGACCTCGATGATGACAATGATATAACGACGATGACGACGATGATGACGACGACGACAACGACGATGCTGCTGCTGCTGCTGATGGCTGAGACACAGCCAGGGAGAAGGTTATACAAGAATACGAAACCTTGGATTATGCAAATATGGAAACAAGACTTGTCTCCGTGGAAACATTTCGAGTTGCAAGGCGAAGTACGTGAATAATTATTTTGGTTAAGTATGCCTCAGCCTGATGTTGCTTCATCATCGCCTTGGAGAGATCTGTAATTTCCCACCGGAACTTCCTCCAGTGTTCTAGATGGCTCCTGCGTTCCACAGCTTGGTGAAAATGTGGCCGCTCTGTCAGTGTCGCCAGCGTTCTCTGAGCATTAGAGGCTGGACGCCCCTGTGGGCTGGGGGTACGAATTGACCCACCGCGTCTCCCTACACGTTTCGTACAGAGATGCTTAACTAGGAAAATCGTGACTTGACTTGCTTTCACTCTAACCAGTCCTAGCGTTTTTCGTGATGAATGGCCATAACAGGCCAACAAAAGCTGATAGGCCGTACATCTCCATCCAACCATTCATCCGCTGAGACTGGAGAGTTTTGGAGAGCAAGATGTATGCTAAATACCAGAAGGGAGGTGCAGTGAGACTGCGGATGTGCATGCGTGGATAGCAGTGCATTCTAACACCTCGCAAGATTTACTTTAAAGATAAGTTAAATGAGGCGAATGCTACTATTTCAACCTGAGATTCGAGTTTTGGCGGGACTGAGGGTGATATAAAATGACGCTTATATTGAGATAGTTTTCAAGTCAGCCAAACATACACACATGCGCGCGCGCACACACACAAACACACACTCACACACACACACACACACACACACACACACACACACACACACGGAGAGAGAGAGAGAGAGAGAGAGAGAGAGAGAGAGAGACACAGAGAGAGAGAGAGAGAGAACGAACAAACGAACAGGTTTATTGCGGGGGCCTCAGGCCCATTGCAAAGTAGGCCTACAAATATTACAGGGTATACAATCTTTCAAATGTATCACTTACCTAAAGCAAATTAAAATGATGGACAAGTAACAAGGATTACATCGAGAGCTACCGGTAAACACTAACAAGAATCGAAATCATTTCTGTAATCAAGGAAGATATAGGCAGCCTCAGCTCTTCGTCGGAATGCATGGTATAAATACATCACTACATTTCTTACAGTGGTTACATCACATGCTGACAGAAGATATGTAATGGGATCAGTGATATCATTCTGTATACATGGGGAAATGTACTTCTCTCTTAGATCATACATGGCTGGACATTGTACTAAAAAGTGTTTTTCATCTTCATCTGATTCCATACACACAGGACAGCCAGCTGAAGAATTGGAAGCACTGTATCTGTGCTTATGTGAGAAAAGTTCACTTATGCCAAATCTAAAACTGATCCAAATATCTCAAAAAACCTTCTTATCCAGTATGTAAAGATATGGTTCTGTACAATGAATCTGTTTAAATAGTCTATAAAAAGAATATCTGTCGCAATCATAAATACGATTTTTCCATTGGTTCACATATTGATTAATCATTTTGCTTCTGAGTAGCTTTATAAATGATGATTCATTATCAACTATTTGGTTTTCCCATTCTTCATCAAAGTTGTATTTCAACAAAATACTTTTAATACCTGCAGCCCAGTTGGTTTGAGCACCGGTGTCAAGAGACTTGTACATTGACATATACACTTGATATGGATATCTGTCCTGATCCATTTTCAGGAGTTTCAACCAATATTTTACAGTCCGGAGTACAGCATTGATATTTAATGGATATCTACCTGTGTCCCCATAGATCATTACATTGGGAGTTCTTGCTGCTACGTTAAGGAACCACTTCATCACAAACATATGTACAGTTTCAATACATCTAGTGTCATTAGTGCCCCATATTTCTGAGCCATATAACAAAATTGGCTGTATTTGGGCATAAAATATTTTGTACAGGATATCAGGAGTTACACAAGTGAGTTTTCTTAGGGATTTGATGACCTGTACAGGGGCAGATTTGGCTCTGGCAACTATCCCAGACAACATAGTGTATGTGCATAACCTGGTTGACAAGGATACCCCTAGATATTTATACTCAGAGACAATTTCTAGTTTGGCATCACCTAACATCCACCTTTCATGTGCTGCTGTATAACCACCATTCCTGAAAATAACAACTTTTGTTTTCTCTGTGTTCACAAGAAGTCCAAGCCTCTCTGATGCCTCCTTTAAATTATTAATTTGATTCTATAGGCCAGGCACTGTATCAGAGATTAGCATACTGTCATCAACAAAGAGCAATACAAACAATTCAACTCCATTGGGATCTAACTGGACACCATGCTTTCCATTCCTAACTATTTCACCATTGAGGTATGAAACCAGGTATGAAAATAGTCAAGGAGACATTTTACAGCCCTGTTTCAGCCCCCGGGGACATTCAAAGCACCCATATGCCTGGCCCTGGCACCAAATACTGCATTTTACTTTGCTATAAACTGCTTTCAGAATCTGAAGCATTTTACCTCTGACTCCACAACCATCCAAAATGTCCCAGAGAGCAAGTCTGTTCACAGTGTCAAAAGCTTTTTTGAAGTCGACAAACAACGCATACATCTTCTTGTGTCTGCTAAGGTACCGCTGTATGACATAGTATAATATTAAAATATTATCAATTGTTGAATAGCCTCTCCTGCATCCAGCTTGCTCCTCACCAATGATATCATTTTCATCTGCCCATGCCTGGAGTCTTTGATTCAAAATATGAAGGAATACTTTGCTCAGGAGAGAGAGAGAGAGAGAGAGAGAGAGAGAGAGAGAGAGATACAGAGAGAGACAGGGACAGCGAGAGACAGAGAGACAGAGAGACCGAGAGAGAGAGAGAGAGAGAGAGAGAGGGGGGGGGGGGGAGAAAGACCATACGTGTCGCGACAAACTGACGCCATCGTTTGCTTGCAAACAACTTGTATTCAAAACGCCCCTCCCAGACTGACAAAGCAAAGCTCTCGGTATACCGTCTAGTGCATTCGTTTCGTTCACTCTCATGTTGTGTGTGTTCCTCATCTTACCCATTTGCCTTTCTTACATTTCGGATGAAGACGACTGCGTCAAGAGCGCTAACGTGAGCGAGTCGAGTGGGTGTTGGAGACGTTGTGCTTACGTCACTGGCTGGGGCGTGGGTGAGTCGCTTTCGAGCGCTCCGGAAAGATAGGCCGTAAACAGCCACGTGGAGATGTCGTGACGACACCGACAATCGATGTGGGGATGCAGCCCTGTAGCCATCGAGTGGGTGAAATAGTCACGTGATCGATCTGCGATACTCTGCGTCACACCTACATCCGGGGACTTCAGTCAAGGAAGATCTGTCTAAGTGCAAGTGTGAAAGCAGTATCAGTTCCGATCTTCCTATTTTGAGAAGTTTTTTTATATAGAGGTTCTTGATGTGGTAGAATCTGACCCAATACCACTCTAGGTTCAAAGTAATTCTGGTAATCACTCAGCCATGGGCACCGGGCAAAAAGGTGCATTTGTGTGTGTGTGTGTGTGTGTGTGTGTGTGTGTGTGTGTGTGTGTGTGTGTGTGTGTGTGTGTGTGTGTGAGAGAGAGAGAGAGAGAGAGAGAAAGTGTGTTGTGTGAGTGTGCCTGCTTGTGTGTGGGTGTGTGAGCGTGCGTGTGTATGCATGTGTACGTGCGCGCGAGCGTGCATGTGTGTGTGCCTTTTATTTGTGTGTTCATGTGTTTGTTTGTATGTGTGGGTTGTGTTTTTGTGCGGATACATAGGCAGGACACCTCTCATGACAGACAACAGAGTTGTCATTACATATCACACGTACAGAAAACTTCAGACTTTTGTGCCAGTACAATCAAATTACCTCTCCTTTAAACATCCGCCCTGAAACGAATGCAATCAGAAGTGAGGAAGTGGAAGGATTCCATATCGAGAAAATGCGTGTGTACTTGACCTTTGATCGCCTCTAGGCTAACGTGGAAGTATTTATTGAAACTAACATAACCAATACAACTCCCGCATGTTATTTTGACCTTTCGCAATCACAGCAAAACTCCCAAAGAAAAGTCACAAAGAAGCTATTTCAGCATTTGTTCGTGTCCCCCAGGACACTCAATCAAAAGGACTCCTTCGCAGCGCACGCGAGAAAGTACCTTTTTCTGTTACCGCATTGGGCCAATAGCGTTTTCCCTTGGGTGACTTGGGACCTATTCTCGTCCGCTAACCTGAACATTCCGCCATGCGAAAGGGACGTTTTTATGGGTTAGAGCTCCAAAGTTTTCCCCTGCGTATTGGACCGATTTGGCTCCGAAAGCGTCTGAAGTAGACAACAATGTTCCGCGCTTTCCCCTGTCCTCCCATTGTGGGCCTCACTCCTGACAAGCACAGCGCAGTTCTGTGCTCCTTGTCGTGCTCCCTTTATTGTCCTGTTTTGCAGCGTGTCTGTCGCTCAATTTGCAGTCTGAGCTTCCCTGCTCACCTCTCTTTTTTTCCTCATTCATTATTGGGACAGAAAATCTCATTTTCCTATTCAGTCGTTCTCTTTCCTGTTCACTTTACTGTTGTCGTCGATGACGTTTAGAAAGGTACACGGAAGAGCCATGCCATTTTTACTTGTGCAATAGCGATGCACGCGATTGGTTCGAAGGGCTGGTGTTCGTGCTTGTCAATGACTTTGGAGCTAATTCGGTGTTGCATAAAGCTTGCTTTGTGCATGGTTCTTTCAAGACGACCAAATGGAGCATATTATTTCTAATTACCTCGCCATTTTCGGCGTGAATGCTGCGCTTGATGAAAAATATAGTGCGGTCAGTGTAGTATTTTGCACGTGAGACTAGTCTAGTATATAACTGCGCACTTTAATCTAAGATGTGAGTGACATGCCCTGACCGAATGTATATTACTATTCATGACTGTGTAATCAATGACGTAAGACCTGGAAACGCAAAGGATGATTGTAGAACCTGCTATCACCAGCAGCGTTTATTGCCGTCTGATTTTCCCGCCTTCATTTTTCTAACGTTTGCTTGAAGTTCTTTTTTAAAAATGAAGAGCTGACTTCCTTTTGTGGAAAGCAAAAGGGTTAAACTATGAGAGGGACGACAATCACAGTTTGACGACAACAGTGATTGTAGAACAATGGCTAAAGTTGTGGTGCGAAGAGTGATTCAATAGCATCATTGATTAGTGGGGTCTGATTCGTGGCTACTGTGATCGTTATCCGGTATTTATAGACGGTTCCTGTCACACTTATTTTGAAAGACTGAAGCATAATCTGTAAAAGAGAGTGTACATTTAAATACCGGTAGTTCATAAAGATGTAAGAGTCCTTTGTAGGGCTCTAGAAAAGGTTCATGAAAAAAATGTGCAAGTTACCAGGAACTTTTAGTTAATTTGACAATATCGTAATAATGGTATTATCGTCAGGAGTCAGATGCATAGCATAAATAATGATTTACATTGTCCTGGGTTATCTTAATTATTTATTTAAAAAACACACTCAAAATACTGGAGACGTGAGGTTAGCTGATCTTGGCATCATCAGAAGGGATTATGTCCATCTATCTAGAAAACGTCATTAAGAACCTTTAAAAAGTCATCTTTTGCATGCAAGAACCATTTCTTCTTTATGCTTTGTGACACATAATGACGAGCAAGTTTTTAAATGTTGTGATACGCACACTTTTAATTGTAGCCTACTTTTTTCTTTACAAAGATGATGTCTCTGGCTTTTTACTTTTTCTGACGCAGTCCCTGTGAATTTGCTTGAAAGCACGTCGAAGCGAAATGTCCTCGATTTAATGATAGCCTCTCGAACCGAGATTTAGAAGAAAAAGAAAGTACGAATGTTTCAAAGCGGTGTGAAACGAGCAGACCGTCAGAAGTTTGCTTTTTGTACTTCATCCTTTGAAAAGGTGGTTATTTTGCTGGCCAAGAGGTTACAGCTGACAGACTCACCATCTTGTAAGTGGTATTGTCAGTCTGTGTTCACCCATAATGGCTGTAATGACTGTCTCCATGTCTACTCTGCCCCTTCATTCCGACTGCAACGAGTACTTTTCTCGCGTGCTGAGTTCTGCAGGTCATTCACATCTTACACGCGCAAGAGAAACACGTTGCGTCTTCCTTCCTGCTTTAGAATAATGTTTGTTTCCCTGACACAGTTTCAGCGGTGCTCGCAGACGTTGAAACGTGTCTTGCTAAGACAGTTTAATTCACTCCACCCATCAGCATGTATAGTAACTTGCGTCATTCGGCAGTAATTGCTAAATCCGCAGCGTTCTCCTCCATTTCCCCCGCTGAATGACGACGCAGGAATATGTGGCGTTCCCAGCGGATGTTCAGTTTAGTTCAGTCTCTTAACCCTGAGATGGGTTGTTGAGGCACCACTGATGACTTTCGGACAATCTTCCTCCGTCGATTTTTATCCTATGTGGCTCGCTGTGAGTCAGCAAAGGTCAAGCCTGTCCACTCTTTGATGTTGTCTTCCCACCTCTTTCTCTGCCTGCTTCTCCTTCTCCCACCTGGTACGGTACCTTGCAGGATGGTCTTGGCCAGCCCGCTGCCTCTTGACACGTGACCGTACCACTGCAGCTTTCTGCTTTTCACGATTGAGAGCAGGTCTTTGTACTGTCCAACTGCTCTCCTCATCCTGTCGCGGATGACAGCCAGGAAAAACACTATCAGTGAGAAGCCACACATTCAGAGCATGTTACACGCACGGAAATCATGAAACACTTGAGATACTGAATACAGGAGACGAAGTTTTCCCTGATACAACTTCTAGCACACGAAGATACACGAGCTGCGACTTGTCTCCTCCGAATAGCCCTGTCTGTACGAGGTTCTTCGAGCTTGCGTCAGGAAGTCAAAGTCCAAAATATCCGGTGGTCGTTTTCAAATGTGTTATTCACGCACTGGTCGATGCACAGCGACAAAATCAGTAATCACATCAGTAATCAGCTTTGCTGTAAACGCACTCCGCTCTCAGGTCTCGATCCCGTGAGGACAAAATCGCTGTAATCTGCGCTCTTACTTGTCTCTCCGTCGCGTTGTCTCACGCATGCCCACACCGCCTTATATAGCCTTTAAAGGCTTCTGGAAACTTGAAGAACAACGAGAATGCGCTAGATTATCATCGAAGTAGCTGGAATGACGTCTCATGACATTTCGAGAGACGAATTTACTCAGACCAAAGACCCTATCGACCTCTCCCGATTCGCGTCATCACTTTCTGTGTACACGCCCCTGGAGGGTTTGCTGGAGGGTCGTTACTCTGAATGCACTGCCAGCCGCCTGTTTTGAAGTTTCATTTTCACAATGACGAACGATTGCTGTGTGATTGGCTGTTCCCACAGTAGTAAACGAACGAATGTTGTGTCCTACCATAGGATTCCAACAGTGATTACTAACAAGGGGTCACAAATTCGCGAATTGACAGCAAAAAGAAGACGACTTTGGATCAAACAGATCAACAGAAAGGAGGTGACAGACAAGACAGTTCGCACTTGGACACGCGTTTGTTCTAGACACTTCATCAAGGGTAAGTTTGTTTTCATGAAATCACTTATGGTGAACTTGGTCTAACATAATTGTGGAATGTAAAAACAACATAAAACAATGCTGGCCCTCTGAGTAGTGCTGGAGAAGCAAGGAAGAAGTCAGTCATTTTAGCCAAACAACACGGTCAGTTTATTTTACTTAGGCCTACATGTAGGTGTAGGGCTATGTCAATTTTTTGACTGTGCACATAGTTGAGCATGGGCACTAGGTTACTTTACATTTTTAATACAATTGGGGTGGGATGGGGTACGTGGGGATCTGAACTTGAATCAACAAAGCACACTCTAGAGCAGTAGGGGGTAAAGGTGTTAAAAGTTGTTTGCTTTTCTAACTGCACAGAAAATGCTTTGTTGCTTAGTGTTTGTTTTGTCAGATATTTGTGAATTGTTTAAATATTTTCCAAGAAACGAGGTACAGCGGGCAGGGATAAGCGTATGGATATGATCAGTTGCAATTCTCTTGTCTTTCCTATTCCCCTCTTCCCCCCCTCGTGTTTACGAATATATAGATGGACAGTTGAGCTGAGAACAAACGTCGAATTTCGCTCGGGCACGAGTGCGGTTTCAGTGCATATATGATGATATGTAGATTTTACTGGAGAAGAAACGAGATGCACATTGTTCTGTAGTCTAAGAGAGAAATCGAGGAAGCATATTCTAATACGCAGCAGTTTTCGATGACTATCCTTGAACTATTTCCTCGCTGCCGCGATGCTCCGTGCAGATCGATCCACCGCGAGGCTGTTACCGAGTCGCAATCGATAGAATATTGAGATAATCTATCCACGGTTTTGCAACCTGTGAGAGAGATTCGCGGGCTGTTTGGTTTGGTTTTCGCACTCGATGCAAAATGTGAACCGGCTCAGAGAGATGCTAGCAAGAACGATGACCCTGGCGATAGCAGTAGCAGTCGCTCGTTCTCGAAGGAATTTAGGCTCGCTCAGTTTTGTATGTGCATCCCCACCACTTGTGATAGTCACTGCTGCTGCTGCTGCTGCTCTCACCACTGTTGCTTCTTCACTACCTGTATTGATGATGGCGTTTACGTCGCCGTGATTGCTTCGTTTGGCTGCAGAAGATAGTGATCACATCGTCCGACCAGTCAACAATTTTATACGGATCTAGTCCTCCCACAGCTGATATTTTATCAACATAACGAAGTCTTGATAACTTATCAAGACTGTCAATGTACTTTTCTTTCTGTTTCACTGCTGGTATTGACATTTTCTCGCTGGAAAAGCACCATCAACAACACGATCACAACCACGCTCAACTCTGCTGTGCACTCGGAAACCCTCCAGCACAATTTGTGTGTACCACGTGACACGCAAATCAGGCCGCGAAAGTACGCAATCGGGAGAGGTCGATACAATAAGATGGTTCATCCGGCACTCGGCCTATATAAAACATGATGACGGAGCCGACCGTGGCGCCCCAAGCGGAAACGGTGACGCTCGAGTCAAGGAAGACAACTTCCACATACCGCGTCAGCATAACAATTTACAGTGGATCGTGGAATCCTCTTATTGTGAACTTCAATTGAGGGACAGGAAAAAAAAATTTTCACACTAAGCGGAATGTCACATTAAGAGGGTTGATTTCAGTCATACAATGAACTGAAGGGAAATTAAAAGGTTGTGGCTATTTCAGACACTGACTATAGAGCGAGCGCACTGCTTAATATTACATTACTCGTTCGTCGTACCTCGAGCTTTTTCTGAACTCATCTTGGACAATTTTTATGCGAGATTTTAAATCAGACAAACATGAAAACCTTACTCCAACTAACTTTCAAAGAAGCCATTCCCGAATAATGAGGAAGTAAACACAGTATCTGTAGGCCTACTTTTGCTGGCCGAGCCGCTCGATGCGATAGTAGCGAGATAGAAGGATTTACTGAGTACGGTCATGGCTCATGCCGTGTAATTTTATGTTTATTACTATAGAATTGCATAGATCTACTGTAGTAGGGAAACACAAACAGATATTGTAAGCCAAAAAAAATGCAGATTTCATGATTTCCGTATTGCTTGCGGTGAAAATAACTTGCCGTGTAAACAGCCTGCATGGTCACTAGATACACATTCACGTGCAAATAGCCTGGGCACTAGATACACGGTCACGTGCAAATAGACAACCAAATTAAAAACTGTTCACAATAACAGGAAAACCACAATAACAGAGTTCACTATAAGTGGACTCCACTGTATCAACAAATTTAATAGAAAACTACATAACTAGTTTTCAACTTCAATAATGCTCATCTCCACAAAGCGAGTTGCCATGTGTCAACTGTCATGTTTGTAAAACCTACGTGCTTGCATTTTATTATGCTAGCTTTCCGGCATAGTGTTTGTAAGTTTTGTTTATCTTTATGACCTTTTTTTTCATTCCTGCTATGATCGGTTGCGTTTATTCATTGCGATGAAATGTTTTGGCCACTATTATTCACTATAATAAATTCCACATGCATCATTAATTTAATACTCATCAACATTTTCGCAAACAAAAATTGTATGAATTCAGTTGCCAAAACTCTTCAACTCTGATTCAGAATCACTCAATTGTGATCAAGCCTCAAGGCGATATTTATCATCTAACGTGAATCATTCATTATCAAGACTGCTGAATAAGACTGAGGTGCTGACGTGACTAAATCAGCAGATTTTCGAAAACAAATATCGGCACACCTACAAAAGCAAAAGCCACAAGCTTCCTCCACCAGTTCAGCAGATTTAGATTACACTTCAAGTTCTGTATTTTATTGCGCTTAGCTCAAAACACATTTATATAATCATTACTTACCTCTCTTTATTTTTCCACGGAAAACGAAAAAACGACTTCTGTGGACACGCATAGCGCGAGTTAACACAGTTATTCGCACTGCAATGGTCACCTCCTTGATTTCTTCTTCGTGGTCGACATTTTTGACCGGCTAATCACGACTACGACTTCTGTGGACACGCATAGATGAGTTCAGAAAAAGCTCGAGGTACGACGAACGAGTAATGTAATATTAAGCAGTGCGCTCGCTCTATAGTCAGTGTCTGAAATAGCCACAACCTTTTAATTTCCCTTCAGTTCATTGTATGACTGAAATCAACCCTCTTAATGTGACATTCCGCTTAGTATGAAATTTTTTTCCTGTCCCTCAATTGAAGTTCACAATAAGAGGATTCCACGATCCACTGTAAATTGTTATGCTGACGCGGTATGTGGAAGTTGTCTTCCTTGACTCGAGCGTCACCGTTACCGCTTGGTGGCGCGCGTGACCCTAATTTCGCCGGAAGTGACCGGATGAACCATCTTATTGTAGAGGGTCTTTGCTCAGACTACACGCGTAACTAGGCAACGACAGTGTCGAGGAGGCTGACATAAGAGCTCGAAAACGCCATGACGTTCTAGCACATTCCAGTAACTTCACAACAATTGCTTTCTGGATACATATGTAGCAAGAAAACCTCGTGACACCCTTATTAGGCAGAGAGATAACAAAGGTATCGCAGAATCACTGGTCTCTTTGTCGCTAGGTTCGAGCATTTCCTTCCCAGTGTGCTAACTATAGCAGTCCTATGCATCTACATGTAGACACCTACTGACAAGGGAAATATTTCAGAAACCTCGGTCTATCCTTCACTGGCATCGAGGTATTTTACAAAGAATATTGATGAGTGGAAACTCTACTACTGTACGTAACTCAACACGATGTAGCGGTGTGTGTGTGAGTGTGTGTGTGTGTGTGTGTGTGTGTGCGCGCGCATGCGCGCATGCGTGTGTGAGCGTGCGTGCGTGTGTGCATGCGTGTTTGAGTGTGTATCATCACGGTATTATTTCACTTACGATTATGGCGATTCCGTGTTAGTATGGTATGGTGCGGTATGGTATGATTTCACATGATGTGGTTTAGTATGATGTGACATGGCACGATATGGTTTGGTATGGTATGGAGTGGCATTGTATATGATGCGTTATGGTCTTGTGTGGCATGGTACGGTGTGGTATGGTACGGTGTGGTAGCATGTTTTGGTATGGTGTGACGTGCTGTGCTATGGTGTGTTTTGTAATATAGTGTGGTATTGTGTAATGCAAAACATTTTGGTATTCAAGGCTTTGTTTTATCTGTTGTGTTTTTCATTGTGATGTGGTGTGATGTGGTGTAGTGTGGTGTGCGCTCGTGTTTGTGTGCATAACGTAGTATGATCTGTGCGTAACTATAGGCCTACACCGTGATTGAGAAATGTATAGTATGGTGTGTTCAGACATGCATGGTACTGAGAATACAATGTTGTGATGTCACGTGGTACGCTTTGATGTCGAGTAATCCAGCTCCACAAAGTACCTAATTCACCAGTGTGCCGTTTCGGACAGCAAAATACGCTACTGATATATTGGTACACTCTACTATCCATTGTCTGAACAAGATGATGTTGTCTTGCAGGGCTGACCTCCACCACGATCCCCATGTACCTGGCGGAGTGCTGTCCCAGTCACACTCGAGGTTCCTTGGTCTCCACCAACGTCGCAATGATCGCCTTCGGACAGCTGGTGGCCAACGTGGTGGATGGCATCTTTGGCGCAGATACAGCCAATGGATGGAGGTTTTTAAACCTGTTTGTGTGTGTGTGTGTGTGTGTGTGTGTGTGTGTGTGCGTGAGAGAGAGAGACAGAGAGAGAGACAGAGAGAGAGAGACAGAGAGAAAGAGACAGAGAGAAAGACAGAGAAAGAGACACAAAGAGAGAGAGAGAGAAAAGACAGAAAAGAGAGAGAAATAAAAGAGAGAGAAGACATACACACAAAGAAAGAGAGAAGAGAGAGATAGAAGAAAGAGAAGACACACAGATAGAAAGAGAGAAGAGAGAGATAGAGAGAGATATAGAAGAGGGAGAAGACACAGATAGAAAGAAAGAAGAGAGAGAGATAGAAATAGATAGATTAGATTTAGATTAGATTAGATTACATTAGATTTGATAGCTAGATACGAGAGAAATAGAGACATGCTGCCACTGTTGTCATCACAACCCACAACATCATTTCTAACCACCACTACTACGAAAACCACCTTTACGAAAAACGCAACCATCACCACTATTACTATCCCCCTTCCAAAAACACCACATCCACCGACATCAATCCTTCCCCACCGTCAGCACTATTTCTTTTTTGTTTGTTATTCGTTTAAAAAATCTTTATTTAGATAGGGAAGTACAAGGACTACAAACCGAGCAGTTTGCACACAAACAACAATTAAGAGAACCTGAAAGAGTGTACATATAATCAAATGCTGTAGACAGTATGGGGAAGGAGGGAGGGGAAACATGGTTAGGAGGTATTGGACAAATGGTTATATCTTGTTATTGTATACAATGTATTAATATTGGTATTACAGGTGACCACTTGCTGTGAAATGTTTCCATTTTCAATTTCTGAAAGCAATTCTTTCTTCAATTCTACATGTAGATTGGAGGACTTGCCTAAAGGACTCAAAAGCTATTTCATAATGAAGGCACTTGGCTTGATGTATATTTTTTGGCTAATAACAGAATAAGATTTACAATCGGAGAGGCCCACTTATCACTAAAGAATATAGACTATTTACGTTTTTGAAATGTTGCCTTCATGATTTCTGAACATTGCTGGTTTGCACCAGAAATCTTTCTACATCTCCTCATCTCTTGTTTTATCCCCTTTCCCTCCTTCCTTTACCCATCTCCTGTTTTCCTACCCGATCCCCTTCTTATACCACCACCACTACCACTACCACCACCACCGTCACCGCCACCGCCGCTGCAACTGCCATTGCCACAGCCACCACCACGAGCACCACCACCATCATCACCACCACCATCACCACCACCATCGCCATCACCACCACCACCACTACTACCATCACCACCACCGCCACCGCCCCTGCCACCACCACCACCACCATCACCACAACCACCATCGCCACCACCACCATCGCCACCACCACCATCGCCATCGCCACCACTACCACCATCACCACCACCGTCACCGCCCCTGCCACCACCACCACTACCACCCCCACCGTCATTGCCACTGCCACTGCCACTGCCATCACCACCACCGCCATCACCACCGCCACTGCAGCCAGCACTGCAGCCATCACCACCACCACCACCATCATTCCTCCTATCTTTTCCTCTCCACTCGACCCCCTTCTTTCTTCCTATCTTATCCCCCACCCCCCACCCCTCCACCCCACCTTCCTGCTTTATTCCACACGCTCACACCCACACTCCCAGCAGAAGCACCACCACCACCATTCTTTCTTTCCTCTCTTCTCCCTTTCTTCTTTCCTTTCCTTACCCCCCCCCCCCCCTCCTCCCCCTCCCAACTCCCATTCCCCGGTCACAAAACCTCCACCACACGCCTTCTGCCTGTCTGTGTGCAGGTACATGCTGGGGCTGGGGGCTATTCCGTCCTTCGTGCAGTTCACTGGCTTCCTATTCATGCCGGAGTCCCCGCGCTGGCTGATCACCCAGGGTCAGGACGAGAAAGCGCGGCGCGTGCTGCAGTCTATGAGGGGACAGCTGGACATCGAGGAGGAGTTCGACAGCATCAAGCAGAGCTGTCGACAGACCCAGGAAGAGGAGGAACAAAGATGTTAGTAAGGCGAATGTGTGTGTGTGTGTGTGTGTGTGTGTGTGTGTGTGTGTGTGTGTGTGTGTGTGTGCGTGCGTAAGTGTGTGTGTGTGCGTGGGTATGTGTGTGTATGTGCGTGTGTGTGTGCGTGAAAGAGAGAGATGTGTGTGCGTGTATGTGTGTGTGTGTGTGTGTGTGCGTGTGTGCGTGCGTGCGTATGTGTGTGTGTGTGTGCGTGTGTGTGTGTGTGTGAGTGAGTGAGTGAGTGAGTGAGTGAGTGAGCGAGCGAGCGAGCGAGTGAGTGAGCGAGTGAGTGAGTGAGCGAGTGAGTGAGTGAGCGAGTGAGTGAGTGAGTGAGTGAGTGAGTGAGTGAGTGAGTGAGTGAGTGAGTGAGTGAGTGAGTGAGTGAGTGAGTGAGTGAGTGAGTGAGTGAGTGAGTGAGTGAGTGAGTGAGTGAGTGAGTGAGTGAGTGAGTGAGTGAGTGAGTGAGTGAGTGAGTGAGTGAGTGAGTGAATGAGTGAGCACGTGCGCATGTGTGTGTATGTGTGTATCTGTGTGTATCTGTGTGTGTGTGTGTGTGTGTGTTGTATATATCTGTGTGTGGAAATGCCTTCGCATTTGTGCGTGCACGTATGTGTGAGTGGGTGTATATGTTACCGGAAACAAGCGGAGCCAGGAATGACACTAACATTTAAAAAATGCATTAAAAATGCAAGAATACATTAAAGTACACTGCATCAGAGTGTCAGAGATTACGCGTATTAACTGGGGTCGTTTTTCAGGAATTTCGCGCAATCACTGGAAATTTCCGTGGTTACGCGTAATCCCCGAGTGAAACAGTTATTACGCGTATTCACTAAAACGCTTAGGGATTACGCGTAATTCCTGGCTCCGCCTGTTTCCGGTAACATATATACGTGCGTCTGCGTCTCTCTCTCTCTCTCTCTCTCTCTCTCTCTCTCTCTCTCTCTCTCTGTGTGTGTGTGTATGCATGTGTGGATGCGCATGTAGGAAGTGTTGGTGTTGTAAGTTGAGAGAGTATGAGCTTCAGGAAAATTTCGAGGACTCTCATACATGTTCAGTGAACAGACAGGAAAGGCTTTACACGGCATTCCGATATTCACTAATAAAGTGGACGAAGGACAGAATTGAGGGCTGACTCCCCTCCCGCCTACGAAAGCATGACGTCATACAAAGGAGGGAAAGAGCGTCGGTAAGGGGTGGGGGTGGCGGGAATCGTAAGAGAAGGAATAAATCTCTGCCACGTACAAGACACAGTTGGAACAAATGACAAGAAGTATGAGGAAAATACAAATCTCTAAAAGGGAAATAGGATAATCAGTGAATACTAGAAGATACTTTGCCGAGTGTTTTCTTCTTCTTCTTGGTGGTCTTTCGGGGGGGCGAGGAAGACTGCGTGCTGTCTTGTCTTATGAATGAGCATGTGGCTTCGGAGACAAAAATCCGAGGCGCACATGCGACCACAGGTGGGGCATTGAACGTCGGACGTCAGGACAGGGGCAGGGTAGAGGCGGCTCTGTGCCGTCGCTTTATTGCAGCAGCAAGGCCACATCAACGGTCTGCTTCGAAGTTGGTCACGACTGCTCTCAGTTGGAAGCTGCAGTTTCAAGATGGCGGGAATGAAGGTCCATCCACTTAAGGTTTGTCTCGAGGTTGTCTTTGAACCTCTTTCTTGGCCGTCAACGGTTGCGGCAGCCCAGGGTGAGTTCTCCATAGTATTGTTGTCTCGGGATTTTGGACTTGTTCATACGTATGACGTGTCCAGCCCAACAGAGCTGGGCCTGGAGAATCTTGGCCTCGATACTTGTTGACTGGGAACGGTGAAGGATTTCTTTATTTGAGATGCAATCCTGCCACCGAATTCTCATGACTGACCGCAGTGAGCAGATGTGGAACTGCTCCAATTGTATGATGTGCCTGCGGTAGGGCGTCCAGGTTTCACAACCACGCAGGAGGGAGTTGAGGACGACAGCATTGTGTACTTTTAGTTTGGAGGGACGTTGGTGAGTGTAGTGGTTAGGTAAGAGATAGAAATCTAAGTCAATGAACTAATTCATATTTAAAAGTGCCTGTATTGGACTGTGATGCGACACATTGGAAAATAGCATTAGTACGACCCTTGAGATAATGAATGAGTTTTCTAGAAGAAAGTATAAATTACCATCATGTGGGCCGACTTTTTCCAAATAACGTAGCTCTGACAGTTGC
>JAWQFJ010001821.1:10169-105169 GCA_034096865.1 Theodoxus fluviatilis | reverse complement strand
ATCATCGTCGTCGTCGTCATCATCATCATTATTATCATCATCATCGTCGTCATGAAATCATCTTCATCGTAATAATAGTTATAGTCATCATCATCATCATCATCATCATCATCATCATCATCATCATCATCATCATCATCATCATCATGTCTATATTTGCCACTACAGGTACTACAGCGCAACGATAGTGCGCATGTCCGGCGTGAAGAGCGACGAGGCTGCCATCTGGCTGTCTGCAGTCACGGCTGCCGTCAACTTCCTGTTCACCCTGGTTGGACTCTACCTGGTGGAGAAGATAGGCAGAAGGCCACTCACGCTTGGCAGTCTCATGGGTGAGACAACCGTGCTGATTACGACAGCGATGAAAACTGACAATAACAAAGAGAAGAGGAGGAGAAGGAATGGGGAGGTAGGAGGAGGAGAAGAAGGAGGAAGAGGAAAAGAAGGAGGAGGAGAAGGAGAGGAAGAAGGTAGAGGAGAATGAGGAGAAGAAGAAGGAGAAGGCAAAGAAGAGGAAGAAGACGGTAGAGGAAGAATACGGTAGAGGAGGAGGAGGAAGAGGAGGAGGAGGAGGAGGAGGAAGAGGAGGAGGAGGAGGAGGAGGAGGAGGAGGAGGAGGAGGAGGAGGAGGAGGAGGAGGAAGAGGAGGAGGAGGAGGAGGAGGAGGAGGAGGAGGAGGAGATTCCTGCTGACCGATTTAACATCTTCTCTCGACTTCTCTCAGGATGCTTTTAATATAACATAATATATCGTGGTGGGTGGGTGGTGGTGGTGGTAGTGGTGGTGGTGGTGGTGGTGGTGTGTGTGTGTGTGTGTGTGTGTGTGTGTGTGTGTGTGTGTGTGTAAGATGAAGGGTGTTGTGTAAATGGTAAAGACAATTTCAACACGACAATTAAACACCTGTGGAAAAGGTGATTTAGATAACAACTTGACTTTTTCACTGTTGGCGTTCCAGGCGCCATCGTGAGTTTGGCATGGCTGGCAGTTGGGTTCCATTTATCAGCACTGAACACGCCACCAACAGACGTGTACGAACGTGCAGGACGTGATACGTCATGCTACAGATACAGGTAAATATGGCATCATGACCCAGACTCTATCGGTTATCAAATGTATACATTCTAGTGCCTTTCTGACGACAGAGACGTCCCCATAATATTCTGCAGACACATTATCTGACAGACACATTTGGGCATGCCGACAGAAGGACTGAGAGGAAGATACACACCAAAACGATTATTCATTCCTTCATTCGTTTATTTATTTCATCAGTCCCTCAGTCAGTCAATCGTGCATAAACGCATTCAAGCGCAAATGCAAGCACGCAAACACACAGCAACTAATTTGCAAGTGCACTTGCTTACGATATTTTCGTCGAAAAACCAATGAGCACCATGCTGTCTTGTTGCAAACACCAGGGCCCGTATTCACAACGGCGATTTATCGGCGATTTATTTTAACTCCGATTTATCTCTAAACTCAGACGATTCCAACTGCCTGTTCCGCTCTCCCTTGGCTGGAAACCAGTATATATAGCAAAGCGCAATCTAGGATCCTCTGACGAGCGTACCTTATCTAACCGATCAAGATAACGCGGGGCTAGGGGATAACTCGAGTGTTAAAAAGATAAATCGCCGTTGTGAATACGGGCCCAGGTCCGTTTCGTCATTAATCAAAGTTGTTTCTGCACACCACAGAAGCTCTTGTGCTTTCTCTGCAGATCCTGCAACGACTGCCGGCAAGACTTGGAGTGCGGTTTTTGCTACGTTGACCTGGGAGACGCCGTGATCAACTCGAGTTGTCTGCCCACCAGCTACGACAACCCCTGGGCCTCCACGGTGGGGCGCTGTAACGGCAGCAAGCTGCAGGACGGTCTGACCTGGGCCTACGACTACTGCCCCACCCCTTACTTCTGGATGCCCATGGTGGGCCTCGTCCTCTACCTTGTCTTTTTCGCTCCTGGTGCGTAGACCTACAAGTCGGCTGGGTGTAATCATTGGGAGTCGCATGCGTCGCCCACGACAATAACTTTAGGCCTGATCTAAACTCTCCGGCTAGCCTGAAGTGCACGACTTGGGTTAATGTCACGGAGGTTTCCACATGGGCTTGTAGCTCCATCCCTTTAGTTTTACGCCAGCCTTAGAGTTTAGTCCATTCGTAACGCTGTAGTCTAGCGTGTGGTCTACGAGTGCTTTGGGGTAGCTGTTCGCGCGCTCGTGTATGCATGCGTTTGCATTTGTGTGTGTGTGTGTGTGTGTGTGTGTGTGTGTGTGTGTGTGTGCTGGTGCGTCTTTTAGGAAATCATTCATTTTCACACAGTACTGTCATCAGACCGCCAGACTGCAGCGAAAACGTCTGGAGAACAAATCTCAGGCTCGACAGTACACAACTCGATACTTACTGGGTGTCGTTCTGCTGCACTCAGAGATGGAAGCATGATTATACAATTTTAATTGTTTATTGAGTATTATCAACATAGTGTTTAGGTCGTCAACGATTACGACGACGATGATGATGACGACGATGATGATGACGACGATGATGAGGATGACGACGACGATGATAGATTACCACAAGGAGGAAGAGGTCGAAGATTTTTCCCATTTGCT
The DNA here is from genome assembly GCA_034096865.1 of Theodoxus fluviatilis. Taxonomy (NCBI): domain Eukaryota; kingdom Metazoa; phylum Mollusca; class Gastropoda; order Cycloneritida; family Neritidae; genus Theodoxus; species Theodoxus fluviatilis. The sequence continues at coordinate 102,560 of JAWQFJ010001821.1, read as the reverse complement.
GCACGCAGGCATGGGCCCGATGCCATGGACGATTAACTCGGAGATCTACCCGCTGTGGGCCAGAAGCACGGGCAACGCGTGCGCCACCTTCATGAACTGGACTTTCAACCTCATCGTCTCGATGTCCTTCATCAGCCTGACTGAGACCCTCACCAGATACGGTAGGCAGGGAGTGGGGCAGTCACGGCTTCAAAGTTGTCTGTTCAGCATGCGTTGCCGTTGAACTAGATCGTGGGTCGAAATGCCAGAGATGAAGTGTGCAAGGAGTTGAAGGTTTTGAATAAAAGAATTCAATATATGATAAGTAGTTAAGGGGTGGTGATGGGGTGGAATGAGGAGAGGAGGTGGACAGCTAGATATTTTGCAGGAGGAAGCAGCTTTGGGTTAACCAATGATGTGATCATTACTGTGTTCTCGTTGGCTGTTTTCAAATGACATCATTTTTTTGCATTGAGAGTAATTAATTGTAATCAACTTAGTTCTTTGACCAACATAATTTCTTTCTACATGTTTATGCCTTCTTTGCTCCGTTTCCGGAGTTAGATTGATGTGTACGGACTCCGGAACCAAATTTAATGTCAAAAGTCCTCTTTGCCTTTGAAAGAAAACGTAGTTAGAGCCTACAGGTCGCTAGATAATTCTTTGTTCATGTCTTTCTAATACAGGGACCTTCTGGCTGTATGCTTGCCTTGCCTTTGCGGGAGCCATGGTCCTGGCGCTGATCCTGCCTGAGACAAAGGGGAAGACGTTGGAGGAGGTGGAAGGGCTGTTTGCTCGCTCATGGATGGGTTCCACCCCCGCTGCCCCCATCACCTACAACACCAAGACCATCCAGTACGTCCACATACGGGGCCTCAACCGCGACGGCAGGGAGTCTGAACTGGACTCCCCGGAGTGATGTCACTTCTGGTTTTCTCAGGTCTCCACGCCGAGGCGCCGATGATTCAAACTGTCCCGAAGCTTGTGCGCAAGGCGTTGAGCCCCGCTAATTGGAAGGGCTACACGCCCCGTGCTGCAGAATCCGTTCTGCATCAATCCAGTGCAAGCACCGCTGTTACCCGGTTTCCACTGCTCGCTTTGTGGTCGAAAATGAGAAGCGTAGGCCTACGGTTGAAATGTAGAAATCGACGATGCTGTTGAATGGTCAAGCAGTGCTACCGCTCCTGATGAAGTGAATCGGTGCAAAGGTAAGCGTTCTTGCGAATGTTGCGGAAGTTGCTGTGCTGACGTGTGTCTTAGGAAATGACTCGGGACTGCTCGCCCACTGCTTCCTGTAGTTAATTAATAGTGTGCTCACTTCGTGTTAACGTGCATGCATGCATTAGGGAGTTGCAACGATGACTGCAGTCCTGGTTGATGTAGCCAAACTTACCATTGTAGATCGGCTCATTTAAGAGTCGTACCTCACAATGTTCTCTGTTAAATTAATTTCTAGTCAAACATATATGGGGCTTATTTTTTAATTTTTTTTTTTTTTTTTTTTTTTGGGGGGGGGGTTTATATATTTAATGGAAGACATTAGGAAAAAGTATACAGATCATTCCAATAGATGTGATAGAAACACTGTTGCTTTGTTGCTTGAAATTGTTGTTTCTTCGTGCCTTTTACGAGATTGCACCTTAATAACTTGACAACTCATAGAGAGACGAATCTTTCCTGCTGTGTACTTTGTTTTCGTTTAGGAAAAATGTGCTACTTGAGAAGTATTGCATCATAATGTAGAAGAGTATAGCAGGAATCACCGACACCTATTCCTTTACAACCTGCACGACTTAGCAAAGTAGCTTTCGGCCTTCCCACAAGAATGCGTACACACTCTTGCCCTCGCTTGCATTCCTTTTTTGCGTCGACCAATGGAGCAGGTTTTCTAGACAGAGAAAAGGAATTTTTTCTTAAGAGAAGGATTGTGAGACTAGTGTGTGCAGGCCGAGTTTGCCGACAGAGCGGACGTGGAAACCTTGGTATGTGTAATCCTCGTATTGTCATATCAATCACATCATCGGTGCTTTATGTTGACGTCGGTTGTGCTTCTCCGTGAAGGTGAACAAATTGAATATACATATTATATATATTTATTGTCCATATCGGTAATAATGATAAACATGTCCATTATTAAACAAATTACACTGGCATCTTGCTATATTTTCATGTGCAGTGTCGGGTTATTCCTGTGATTTGATGTCAGATTCACGTGTGTAGTTTCCCCAGTAGAAGAAAACGTTTAGATTGCAGTAGATAATCCCATAGTCAGACTACGTGTGAAAGAATCAATGACAAACAATGATTTTTAATAACAGAATTGAACATAGCATTCCTCTTAGATGACAATACGTTTACACGACAAAACTAGAGGTGGCCTCTTGCAGGCTCTGATCAAACTAGAATCTTGAAGTATGGTCGGAAAAGAATAGTTCAAAATAGCATCTACGTATTTATTTGATCTTCTGAAAATGATGTATCCAACATGATAATCGTAGTGTTTGCATTAGTTGACCTGTGATATATGCTTTCTGTCTAGTTCGCTACGTGCCTGCAGAGTTTGATGTATATATCTAGAGTGCATGTACAATGGATATGTCCCATGAAATCGTGTAGCACGATGTAGCTCTTTAGCCAAATCGTCACAACCTCATTTGGTTTCATTTGGAATTGTTGTGTCAATCTTATCTTGGCGATGCAGATGGCATCAAACTTATTGCGACTGTACATTCACCACGATTGTGTACGTGTTTTGTAGATTTATATGACTTTATAGAAAATATCACGAGTTTGCGATATGTTGCAGTAAAAACAGAAAAGAATCGTCTCGGAGTGTCGGAATGTACTGTCAAATGTTGTTTAGCCATGACTGTGTAGCAATAATCGTCATGTTCATGCAGCGAGACTCTGTCCTGAGGATCTGGTATTGTGTGCGTTCATCACTGGCTGTGTCTACTGATAAACGACTGCCAAGAGGTGTCCAGTGTATGTCGTTCTTTCTCACGTTTTGACACGTGGGGTTGCGTGCTACTTGGGGTATATTCAGAAGAGGACAACACACCCGGCCCCTTCACGCGCTGGAGTAGCTGGTTGCTGGGTTTTCAGTGTATACTCCAGAACCTCAGCAGGAAGGGCCTCTACACACGTAGAGCTTCGGGACTACATCAAACCATGAAGACTTGATTAGTGCACAGAATTCATCAAACACAAACAACGTTCAGTGCGAAAGGGGTTAGTTGATAGATTCTGGCGTGGAAATAATTTACTGCCTGTTTCGAAGCGGAATGACGCAAACTGCATTTACAGAATTGTCGAGCGATTGCACAGTGCTATATGCTTACATGAAGAAAACACAGAAATGGTTTAAAGAACAAAGATTCATCGTAACTATCGCGTCCACAGATGGGACATTCACAAACAATGCGTAATTGATATTTCAAAGACGGGGCGAACAACATTACAAGCTCCTCTTTATTGTCATTACCCCATTACCAGTATATACTTGTACAAAACGTGAAAAGCAAGTGGTGGAGTACATCATTTAGTACACACAGGACAATTGGAATACATCATTATCAATGCATTGTCGACGCAAAATACTGTTGCAACAGGATAACTGACAATGCAGAGCACAAAAACGTTAACAGTCACAACAAAGAACCCGATTACCACTGCAACACAAACAAAAATTTAACGTCAACGACTGCCGAAACTTCAGCACAATTAAACATCGAAAAGTGTACATTGCGCAGTGGGAATCACGGCGGGGTAAGACTGCAATAATCATAGAGTTAAGGTTGGGGTGATTTGACGGGTGAGTGTGTGATCAAAGTAGGGACGGAGGGACGGTGATTGCATGTGAAATGAAAGAGTATATACTGTTCTCCCCCAGTGTCGGAACATCACAGAGGCTTCTCTGGATTACACTGTGTGGCGGCCTCATGCCTGAGAGGCGAGGCACCCTGCTGGTGGGGGGAGGCTGGTCTACGTTGGGGGGACCACTGCGTGCAGACATGGCTACACTGGGGCTGCTCTGTCTGGGTACTGGCACTCTGCAGGAGTTCTGAGGTGGAGGGCCCGCAACCCACTTCTTTGACGGCGGCAGAAGATTGCGGGTACACGGCCCTTTGGTGGGACCATCTTTTGGCATGTCTGTAACACGCCTGTGGTGGAGCATCCTGATCTGCTACCTCCTGGTCCTGCTGCTGCCTGCAGGACGGCGTCCTGATGCTGTCCACGGTGTCCACCATGGCGCCCACCACCTGCCTGACAACGTCATCCTCATCGTCCCCCTCCCTGCACGGCACGCCCTCCTGGCAGCAGCAATGGAAGAAGGTAATGGCGGTGTTAGTGGATGTAGAGCAATAGTGGATGTAGATAGTGAAAAGTGCCGGCAAATGATGAGTGGTAGGGACGGTGGTAGTGGTGGTGCTGATAGATGGTACAGGGTGGTTGTAATGGATGTAGAGTAGTGGAGGTAATGGCGGTAGAGGAGGTAGTGGTTGCAGAAGTGAGTGCAAAGGACTTGTGGTAGTGTTGAAGGCCGTGGTGATAGTGGTGACTGATTATGGTAATGATGGATGTCTACTGTCTCTCTGTCTCTGTCTCTCTCTCTCTCTCTCTCTCTCTCTTGCTCTCTCTCTCTCTCTCTCGCTCTCTCTCGCTCTCGCTCTCTCTCTCTCTCGCTCGCTCTCTCTCTCTCTCTCTCTCTCTCTCTCTCTCTCTCGCTCGCTCTCTCTCTCTCTCTCTCTCTCTCTCTCTCTCTCTCTCTCTCTCTCTCTCTCTCTCTCTCTCTCTCTCTCTCTCTCTCTCTCTCTCTCTCTCTCTCCCTTTCTCTCTTTCTCTCTCGCTCGCTCTCTCAAGGAGCCACTTACCATCTCGCAACACCTTCATTCTACCACAATCTAGAGTAGACATTTACAAAGGCAGTACTACATATTAAAGTATTTTAAAATGGAACTCTCTCCCATTGTACCTCTGGAACATCACCTCTTTGAAGTCCTTTAATACTTTCATAATTGTAAAACGTTTCAGATAATCTCAAAGTTGTACTCTGTGTACAATGTCTCCTGTACATATGACATGCTGTTACTTTTAAGACTCATTGAACAAACAACTGTCAAAGGCATCTACTAAAATCTTGTTTGTCATTGTTTGTTATAGTACTATCCATATAACATTGAAAACTGATGTACATTGATACGCTACTTGATACTTCAGTTTTCCCAGCCATCCAGGATTGTTAATGTTTTATGAACAAGAACAATTTCTAAGATGGCAGAAATATCTGAAATGAACAAGGAATCAATAAAGCAATCAATCAATCAATCTCGTGGCATCATCAGTGACGTGAGAGCAATCAACACGGGCTGCGTGCGTGCGCCGAAACTAGTTGCGAGCTTATTGTGTTTCTTTGTGTTTTCCCTCCGCTAAAATGGGCATACATTATGTGCCACAGAGACTACCAGACAGATAATCTGGTAGTCGCCGTGGCACAGAATGGGGCCGATGGCGTACACATTAAAACTGTTAAGTTCAGTTCAGTTCACTTCTCTCTCTCTCTCTCTCTCTCTCTCTCTCTCTCTCTCTCTCTCTCTCTCTCTCTCTCTCTCTCTCTCTCTCTATATATATATATATCTGTATATATATTTTCGCTGTCTGTGTGTCTGTGTGTCTGTGTGACACTCATACGTTTCCACAGTTTTATTCCGATCGACTTGAAACTTGGTATGGGGTTAGGTGTGGACCCGGGTCAGGTCAACGTGGGGTTAAAAAAATGGTGTTGCCATGGTAACCGGAAGTGGGCACAAACAAGACGGCCGCCAAAAACTCAAAGTGCTCTGATTTGACCGAAATTTGGTGTGTGGGTAGGTAAAGTCAGTTGATGAAGATCTGTGGAAAAAAAATTTGGTTGTCATGGTTACGTGACAAGAAAAACAAGATGGCGGCTGAAGAAACAATGGACGACTGTGTCGAAGGCGGCGAAGCCGCCTGAGACACAGGAGTTCCCATCGACTTGAAACTTTGAATGGGGTTAGTTAGATGTGGGCCAGGGTCAGTTCATGGTGGGGTAAAAAAAAAATGGCGTTGCCATGGTAACCGGAAGTGGGCACAAACAAGATGGCCGCCAAAAACTCAAAGTGCTCCGATTTGACCGAAATTTTTTGTGTGGGTAGGTAGAGTCAGATGATGAAGATCTGTGGAAAAAAATTGGTTGTCATGGTTACGTCACGAGAAAAACAAAATGGCGGCTGAGGAAACAATGGACGACTGTGTCGAAGGCGGCGAAGCCGCCTGAGACACAGGAGTTCCCGTCGACTTGAAACTTTGAATGGGGTTAGATGTGGGCTGGGGTCAGGTCATGGTGGGGTTAAAAAAAGGTGTCGCCATGGTAACCGGAAGTGGGCACAAACAAGATGGCCGCCGAAAACTCAAAGTGCTCCGATTTGACCGAAATTTGGTGTATGGTTAGGTAAAGTCCAATGATGAAGATCTGTGAACACATTTTTGGTTATGGTTACGTAATGAGATAAACGAAATGGTGGCTGAAGAATTAGGCTTTGTATGTGGCTTTGACGCTTTGCGCATTGCCTGGCCGCGAAGCGGCTAGTATATATATATATATAGATATATATATATATATATTCCGAGAGTGTAAGGAGGAAGTTAAAGAGCCGAAAGACTTGTTGACGGGGATTCTCCCTATTAAGATCGTCATGTTGGTATAGCTCCTCCCAGGAGTTTCTAACTTTCTTTCTTTTGTACACACACACACACACACACACACACACACACACACACACACACCAACACACACACATACACACACACATGTATTTATCCCCTAAATGCATTGATGTAAAGATACTCACATTTCCTAAAGCCATCTTCGTGTTGCGCACTGTTCCTTGATCTGCAAAGAAACAAAGACACCTACGTGTTCTATGCACGGTCAATATGTATTGACCAAATTTAGGAAAGTATGCGGGAACGATACGCACAAAGGTGTGGGGTTTTTTTTATAGCGACTTACACCTTTTGTCTGGGTGTCAACCCGCTTACACTTTACCCCCTGATCACTGGGCATCTTCATCAATCCTCACTGGTACCTCACAACAAACATAGTGACAGACATTTAAGACGCACACAGTCAGGTACCAGCACCAACTCCGCTCCCTGGGGAGTATTCCAACCCGATGCTGGCGCTTGGCCGCATGCAAGGGTTAATCGCACAACGTTTTTGCCAATATTGCCCTCACAGGTACCCGGTTTTACTCCTGGGTGGGGAGAAACAATGCGAGTTAAGCATCTTGCTCAAGGATGCAACTCTGGGAATCGCGCAGCTTCGAACGCCGTACCCACTGGCCGCAAGCGACTGTAGGTCCAGCGCGCTAACCACTCGGCCACAGAGCCCCACAGCAAAAGCGGCACGCACCATTGCCAACCCATGGCTGGATATCAAATACAACCATTCTTTGTGTATGGGCACGGTGGTCACAACACGCCCTCAGAAACTTTTGGTAAACTTGTGAGTTTTGGACTGCAGGTCCTCGAAGATGCCTTTGCCATGAAGGAATACAGCTAACCTGTTTCGAGCTGGTCCATTTTCCCAGGAGAAATGAAACTTTGGGATGACCTGTTCTTTCGTTCGCTGTCGAGCTGGGTCAGCTACACATGAGAAGAGAAAGTGAGTCAGCAAAACAAACGATTAGATACGCGTTGAAATGCGTCATAGTTAAGGTCATGTAAGATACGAGCGTCAAATCACAATATTTTACGAATCGTTATTACACAATGTCAGATAAAGATCCTTCTTTTTTGTCGTTCTATCGATGACAGCGATACCACACACACTTGATGAAGTCTTTGCCTGTGAACGAATCTGGAATATCACCAAGGAAACCACAAAGGTTTTATATCATGAATACAAACCCCTTGAGTTTCGCATGGAGTTTTGACTAGTTTTAAAAAATATAAATCGATTGCATGATGATTTATAAAATCACACAGGACTTCAACGAACTTAGCCATGCTGAAAGAATGCACGAGCCCACATTCTATTGCGCGTCCATTTTAGTTGTGCTTTTATGGGTAATTGACAAGAAATTTAATGACAGGTGGAAGAAGTAGAAGGAAGTGACAACTAACCCGATATCTAAAGCCAGTCATCGTCTTGACGACTGAGCACGTTAGACACGTGGCAGTGGGTAGTGAAGAAAGAAGCAGCATACCAACGTAATCTCTCTCTCTCTTTCTCTCTCTCTCTCTCTCTCTTTCTCTCTCTCTCTCTCTCTCTCTCTCTCTCTCTCTCTCTCTCTCGTGTTCATACAAGATTCTTTGTAAAGATTTTGTAATGGACGAGCTGCTGTTTTACCTCACGTAGAGGTTCTTCAGGACTGCTGGAAGACCTCCTCTCTCTGCAACAAAATAAGACGATGTAATCAAAAGGAAAGAGATGGCATGAGTGGAGCCATGGTAAAAAGCCAACACGTCAGCCATACGACAAGTGTATTTTGATTTCACGAGCATACGGCTCAAGCACACGACTACAGTCGCTTCAGATCATCGTCTCTATGTATCACGTTACTTTATATTTCCGCCTTGCTCCTACTAATCTCCAGTAAGATCACACACGCAGACACACAGCATGCACTGCATGTAGTACCTGTAGAGCATGGCAGGTGTGGTGGGAACACGGGCGTCATCGCCCGAGACGATGGGTGACGCCCTCCAACTGCTGTCATAACGTCCTTCTGCATCCTTGACCTTGTTCGAGGCCGTCAGTTCGGGTGACGCCCGCCGGTCACTGTTTTTGCATCTCTCTGCGACCTTGACCTCATCGAAGGATTTTATTTCGGATGACATTGTCCGGCTGCTGTCGTGACGTTTCTCCACGTCCTTGACCTTGTCCAAGGTCATCACTTCGGATGACATCCTCCGGCTGCTGTTCTTGCGTCTCTTTTCGACCTTGACTTTCTCGAAGTTCATAAGTTCGGATGATGCTGTCCAGCTGCTGTCCTGTCGTCTGCCCGATTCCTTGACCTCGTTTAAGTTCATCAGCTTAGGTGACACCTTCCGGATGCTGTTTTTGCATCTTTCTGCGACATTGACCATCTCGAAGGATATCGATTCGGGTGATGTCGTCCAGCCACTGTTCGTACATCTCTCCGCGTCCTTGACCTCATCCAAGATCACCAGCTTAGGTGACACCCTCTGGCTGTTGCTTGTGCGTCTCTCCGCGCCACGGACCTTGTCAAAGTCGACAGGTTCAGGCGACATTGTCCAATCGCTGTCCTGGCGTCTCTCAGCGTCCTTGACTTTATCCAAGGTCATCAGATCAAAACACTGGTAGCGTGCCAGGGGGTCCGTCTCGTCCTCCTCCTGAAGGGCAACACGATCTGCAATTTACACATAATTAATTAATCTACTGATTGATCTAGCGCGCGTAAAGTTCTGATATAGAGGAGAAATTCTTCAGACTAATATGCTGCTAACTCTGAAATCTGGAGCCTGCTTGCAGTACCATTATCATTACAGACAGATGAAGAAGCGTGCAGCGACCAGCAGGCAGGAAGGCAGGCAGGCAGGCAGGCAGGCAGGCAGCCAGGCAGGCAGGCAGGCAGGAAGGCAGGCAGGCAGGCAGGCAGGCAGGCAGACAGGCAGGAAGGCAGGCAGGCAGGCAGGCAGGCAGGCAGGCAGGCGAACATCCAGCACTCATGGTCAACTAGTTTGTAAGGAAGGCAGAAGAAACTGCATAGGACGATGAGTCCACTGAGTAACGGATTTCGGACATTTTCTGGCAGAGAGCAGCCTGTCCGACAAGTTGAAAGCCAAAATTGTCAGACACAAGCTCTCTAAGCCCCTCCCCCCCCCCCCCAATCCTCCACTCCCATCCCCATCCCCCAGCACCATTCACCCAACTCCCTCTTCCCCTTCTCCATCCCCCAGGAAAAAAATTCTGTCAGAAAGCAATATTCTAAGACTTCCGACCCAAAATATCTTTGTGTGCAACTCACAGAGAAGGAACATCATTCCATTAACACCTCTCCACTCACCACTAACATTGCGGCTGTCCTCTCTCCAAGCCGACACAGGAGATTCAGGAAGGGCAGTCAGCCTAAAAGGTAGGGATTGAGGCGGAGAGTCCAGAACCTCGTCCACCGTCAGTGGATACAAGCTGTTCTGCAGGCTTGAATGCCTGCTGTTAATGAAGGACGTCCCGAACTGCAAGGGCTCGGTGTTCTCAAGTCTACTAGAGTCCTGGTATCTCCACAGTGGCGTAGCTCGAAATTCCTCATATCCCCATTTTAGTGGTTGTCTGCTCACCGTCTGAGAGGACACGGCGAATTGCTTAAAGGGTTGCGACTGGCTGGAGCGTGGAAGACAGTTTCTGTCTGTGAGATGTCCGACGTGGTCCCGGCTGTGTGAGTCCAGGAGATGGTGCTGGAGGGACATAATCGGATGTGAGAACGGGAGTGATGTGAATGATTCAGCGCCCTCTCTACGCTTTGCGCCTTGATAGTTAAGTAGTTAATGTTTGTTGAGAGCTGTAGATGACTGTCATATAAAAGCGTGCGCGCGCGTGTTTTGTGTGTGTGCGCGCGTGTGTGTGTTTGTGTGAGTGAGTGAGTGGGTGAGCACATGCTCATGTGTGTGTATGTGTGTATCTATAGTATGTGTGTCTTGTATCTATCTATCTATCTATCTATCTATCTATCTATCTATCTATCTATCTATCTATCTATCTATCTATCTATCTATCTATCTATCTATCTATCTATCTATCTATCTATCTATCTATCTATCTATCTATCTATCTATCTATCTATCTATCTATCTATCTATCTATCTATCTATCTATCTATCTATCTATCTATCTATATATATATATATTGTATATATAATTATATATATCTGTGCGTGCGTGTAAGAATAAGTATGTGGGAATGCCTGCGTATTGTGTGTGCACAAATGTACGTGCGGGTGTGTGTACATACATACGTGTACCTGTGTGTGTGTGTGTGTGTGTGTGTGTGTGTGTGTGTGTGTGTGAGTGTGTGTGTGTGCGCGCGGAAATGTGTGTTTGCGTTCGTGTGTGCGCGCGCACACACACACATGCGCATGATGTATGTATTATTTTATATTGTTCTGGCCAAGAAAATAAGAAACGGTACATTTGGAATCCACACTAACATTTTATCAATCGTAGAGCACAACAATAAAAGACCGAAATCGTCAAATACGTCGGGCCTCCATAACATGTTAAAAATATAAACAGCTGGCGCTGAACCTCCAGGTTTTGGCATTAAAATAAAAAAGAGATTGAGTTCGAACCCGCAACCTCGCGAGAAAAGAGGGGGGGGGGGGGGGGGGGTAACACACCAAAAAAACACAAAAAACAGGTCGGGTTCGAACCCAAAACCTTTCGAAAAAAGAGAGAGAAAAAAAGTTTCAGTGCAGAATCGAACCAGTTAACGTATGACCAAGAGTCCAACGCTCTACCAAATGTGCCATTGGAGAACTGGTATGACTGAGTGTTTGTAAAGCATTTATAAAGTTCTTTTCCGTAAACCGCCTTGGTTCGTATTTTGCACTGTAAATTGTAGAAAAATGGATGATAGTTCATGAAATTTTAGTGGTCTTGTACATTTTAGGATACTCAAGGTCTATTTCTGCCAAATTTAATATCGATTCACTGCCATTAGGCCACGCATTTCGCCATTCCGTCAACTGACATTTAGGGGGGTGTTTTCGAGTTTACGACCTAAATAAATCACTTTCTTTTCAAACCTCGATTCTGAAAATTTGATACATTCAATTGGACCTAACTTCCAGTAAGTGTGCAAAATGTCAAGGAAATCCGTCTAGTAGTTTTTGAGATATCAGATGTTAAGTATGGACAGACAGACAGACACACAAACACACACACACACACACCCACACACACACACACACACACCCACACACACACACACACACACACACACACACACACACACACACACACACACACACACACACACACAGAGACAGACAGATAAAGTCTGTAGGACCTCCAGTAAACCTGGAGGGATAAACAATCGTATAGTCTTTTGTGTTTCATCTCTTGATGGATCAGTGAAACTGAAAGGCAAGCCGTGCCTAGGTAAAACCAGAGTGTTTCCCTACCAAAGCCTTCGCCTTTGCAAAGGTATTGTCGCTTTCGTTGTCAGGGGCACAGTTGGCAGGCGGTTTGAGGTATGGATCAGCATGCATAGACCTACAGAAAAGAAAAACGACTCAAACCTCGCGAATGAAAAAACCCCAAGTAAGATTAATGTAAAAGGTGGATGGGAGGTGAGGGGATGGAGTTGCGGCTCGAGGTACATGGGGGGGGATGGTTAGGTGGAGGGTGGGTGGTGAGTGGGTGGGTGGGCATTGCACGAGGGAAAAGATCTGTGTCTCCTGATCTATGCAAAAATGTGTCGTCGTCGTCGTCATCGTCGTCGTCGTCATTACCATCATCTTCATCAGTGTCGACATCCTCAAGGTTATCATTAGTTACGACGGCTGTCAACAGCAGCAGCAGCACCACCACCACCACAACATCCACCACCAAAGACCATACATTACTAAGACCGCGCACTCGGCTATATTTGCACTACGCGGAGCGAGGTACGGATTTAGAGTTACGTCCCCGTTTTCGCGTGTCTTTCGACGCTAGCGAGAATAGCAACGAGTAGGAGTCTGCAACCTTCGGCGGCTTGCATTTCCTCATTCTGCAAACTACATGATACATAAAGCATGCAGCAGAGGATAATTGCAAAGAATTCACTTATCTCAACGTATGGAAGAGGGTAGGTTTCCGAAACTAGGGATGCAGACGAATCCAGAATGCACTCGATCAATGTCTATCCTGCTGTACTCGCGGTACTGAAGGGCAGGGTAAGGAAAAGTGAATACTAATGTCTTTCCACACGTTGCATTGTCTTCGTCATCACAGTTTTTAACAAATTCAGCATTTTAACAACAGTATTTTCTCCTGAGGTACAACAGTGAAAGGAATCTTGTGCGCCACAAATTACGAAGTTTGATGATTTTCTGTTCTTCTCGCGTTTATGCGCGAAAGAGGCAGTGCAGTCCTTGAGAGTTGACTTCAGGCGTACATGGATGAATGTGCTCACGATGCAAGGCCTCAGCTTGCAAGTTCCTCCTGGGCATTCAAGAGTGAGTTTATTTCCGAGGAGAGAAACAAGCCAAGATTTCACTTTGTCCGAGTGAAGTACACTCTCAACATTTTTGCTGTACACCTCTTCCATCATCTCCACTGCGCGTGACAGATCATTACTTGGTAGGGTAGCATGGGGCAAAACGCCCCCCTTAAGCAAGAACTGTGCTGGCTCTTCTTGTTGAAACCAGAGGCACTTCAAAATAGGCTCTAAATATTGAGAGCTACATAGGCTACAAACTGCTATAAGAATTTGTGGATAATATAAAAAATAAAAACAAAATAGGTAAAAAATCGAAAAAATTTATTTGGCCTTCTTGCCCCACGCATGGGGCAAAACGCCCATGACTAGGGGGCAAAACGCCCATGGTGGGCGATTTGCCCCATAGTGTGACCTGTGAGGCAAATTTGCCTCACCTAAGCAGAGATAATAGTAACGCTGAAATGGTCGTTGTCAACCACATTCGGGGACAGAGTACTCGGCATTTGAACGAGAACGAGACTGCCAACAACAGGCAGTTTACCTATCAAAATGGCGGTCGACGTTCGAATGGGACAAGATTTGTTGAACTATTTGAATACAGTGCCGGCGTGAAACACTTATCGCCGAGTGAAGAACATGTCGCGATATATCACATGGTCATCGGTATGTCACGTGACTGTAAGGACGAGATTTCAAAGACCGAGTACTCTGTCCCCGTGGACAGAGTACTCCGAGTACTCTGTCCCCGAATGTGGTTGACAACGACCATTTCAGCAATAGTAACAGTCAAAAACCTAGAACTACTTCTACTGAATAAAGAATGATTTGCCCCTTAGTGTGAAGCATTTTGCCACACCTTCGCAAAATAAAACTCTGTCAGATTTACTTAGGTTTTTCTTTGCGTAAATTGAAGAACTCTGATTATATCGAGTATATCATGTCTCTGTCTGTCTGTCTGTCTGTCTGTCTGTCCGTCCGTCCGTCCGTCCGTCCGTCCGTCCGTCCGTCCGTCCGTCCGTCCGTCCGTCTGTTCGTCTGTCTGTCTGTCTGTCTCAAACACACACACACACACACACACACACACCCACACCCACACACACACACAGAAGAATATCTATACACGAACACACACGCATATTGTCACTGTCATTGAGTTGAAAACAAGGAGAGGGCTATAGACTGGAACAACGGGGCAAGAGGCCTACCCTGGGCGTCTTGCCCCAATTAGGGGATGGGCGTCTTGCCCCAGGCTGACCGATTATTTATATTTGTGGAATTTGGCGGGAAAGTGGACGCAGAATGTGGTTCCACCATCACTAGCTTGGAGCTGAGACATTCTACTTTCAGCCAAATACAAAGCTTTTTCGTTTCATTTGAGATGCAGATCATATTACTGAATAGTAGGAATCGATGAAATTACTGAAAACAAAGAGGAAATAAACAAATAATTCTGAAAAACTTGCTTTTTGGTCTGGATTCTTCTCTGTCGTAGACACGGCGTCTGCTTACGAGAGGAGGCTAGCAAAGCATCATATATCTCTCTGGGTCACGCTGTCTGAGAAATTTCGAGGGTGGGCGTTTGACCCCACATGGGCGTTTTACCCCATGCTACCCTACTGTGAGACCTTTTCCTGCAGCGTGATTGTATTCCTTGAATAGAAGAAGGAGTTCGTTGTTGGTGCCCGTCAAAAACCCTGACAACGACTGTTGGCATGATGCACACAGACTTGGCGTGATCTTCTTCGCGATGTACCCTGATATGTGCGTCAAGGCACAATTTTCTGCAATTTGATTTGCAGATACCAGGGTTGTGATGTCATTTTGATAGTCAGTGCCATCCTTGTGGTCTTATTCGAGCTGCATTGGCTCCTGAGGAATGGGTTCATTTGGAGTGACGTAGTTCTCAGTTGTCATCAAAGTTTTCAGGTTGATCAAGAATTTCGCCGAGTCCTCAGCACGGTTGCTCCCGTTACTGTGAGTGAATATTTGATCCACCATGACCTGGCGCAAGATCTTTCTCAGCTGGCCTGCACAGGGGTTGTCCACACGTCCTAGATTTCCTCTGATTCTGGAGAAGATGTTTTCAAGGCAGTCCTGGTTTAGTCTTCTGTCAAGAGCAACGTGAACGCATGGTGTTCATGAAGGTCTTCCCAGAGGGAGAGCAGAGCGCGGACGGCCATCTTCCACCCGGTCAGACAAGGCAAGGAGCGAGGTGAATTGGACTCCACCGCTTCAAGCCAGTTCAGGGTCTCGCGAAGAAAAGCATGGTGCCCTGACTTCTCTGAAATTGCATGGCCCATTGGTTGCTTGGACTTGATGTTTCCGCTGTTGAAAACATTGAAGAGTTTGTCAAACTGTTCAATGAAGTAGGCCGTTTGTCTGGCGTCGTCTGGCAGCACTTGCAGCTGCACAAGTACGGACATGGCAGCTGCAACAGAGTGGGACAGCACTTGGGCGGCGTACCTGACTCGCAAAGCCGAAAATGGGGGAAGATGAACGTGTTTTTCGGTAAGTTTCGGTGCCAAACGAACACTATTCTGCTTGTCAAAATTGTATACCTCTCAATGTGGCTGCATGAAATTGTGACGCCATTGAGGACAAAACCTTTGTTCTTGAGGTTGTTTCTGATGTTTTTCATGAGATGAGGAGGATCATAGATGACATGCCGCTTCTTTTCCTTGAGCTGAGAGTAGGGATGGTGCTCTGTCACGTGTGTGTGTGTGTGTGTGTGTGTGTGTGTGTGCGCGCGCGCGCGCGCGTGTGCATGTGTGTCTGTGTGTGTATGTGTGTGTGTCTGTGTGTGCGTGTGTGCGCATGCATGTGTGTGTGTGTGTGTGTGTGTGTGTGTGTGTGTGTGTGTGTGTGTGTAAGGCAGCTTACTGGGGCAAGCCGGGCCAAGAGAAGCAAGATGACACCATGAAAGTTTGTCAAACATTGCTGAAAAGCCACGCTATTCAAGTTGAAAGGAATTATGCTCACACAAGAACACGCGCATTCAGGTTGAAAGGAATTATACACACACATGCACACGCGCATTCAAGCTGAAAGGAATTACACACACATATGCACACGTGCATTCAGGTTGAAAGGAATAACACACACATATGCACACAAGCATTCAAGCTGAAAGGAATTATACACACACATATGCACACAAGCATTCAAGCTGAAAGGAATTATACACACACATATGCACACAAGCATTCAAGCTGAAAGGAATTATACACACACATGCACACGCGCGTGCGCATGCGCTGACATCAAAGCTACAGACTGGCCCCAAAGATCAGGTGCAAACGAAGGGGGTTTCCGGAACACACACCCCACCCCCCAACATAAAAAGAAAAAAAATTCCTTCAAAATGCGCCTTCTTCCCCCCCCCCCCCCCCCCCCCCCCCCCCGCTTTGCTGTGCCGGCTGAGCACTTTGCGCGTTCACGGACCCCCCGCCCCCCCCGGTTCCTAAAAAAAGTTTGGACCCCCCCCCCCCCAAATGAACTGATCCGCCCCTGAAAAAGACCATACATGACTTTTTGCTTGCTGTGATACAGTTTGTTTCTCACAGCTCTCACCATCTTTTCGAGATCTTTTTCCTTTCCCGGTGAACTGGTGGAAGGCAGACTGCACGGAAGGGCATCGCAGGGTAGGCTCAACTCGTCAGCATTTTCTTCTTTTGTTTTGGAGCCAGTCAGGAAGGGAGGATCTTTCCCGAGGGTATGGTCTTTTATTTGTAACTTTGGGCGGCGGGTTAGGCACATCAAAAATAGTTGGAATAGCATTCCAGACCAGTCTATCTTTTTCAGCTGGACGGATGAATTGATTTGGTTCAAAGTGGTCACTGCACAGGACAAGACCAGCAGTAGACAGATGAGCAGCACTTTCCCCCATCAAATCTTGACGTCTTGAATTTTGCACCCATTTGCTACATCTTGTCTCGTCTCGGGGGAAGCGGAAAAAAGATTTCCACGACAGCCGTATCTGGCATTTGAACACGATATTGCAGCGCAGTTTTCTCCTCCGTGCCTTCGTCGCTTCATTTTCAGCTATGAGAGATTGAAAGCGTCGATTCTAATTCCAGCTAGAAACACCACAGTGTTCAGAGTTATGCGAGGAAAAGCTTTCTAACCTATTGACGCCAGTCGCTTTTTCTAATGGGAGACCCAAAATGCCATCGCAGCTATATAGGCCTGTATACTGCTCGATCGTCTGCTGCTCAGCGCGCAGATCATAATTATATGTCCGGTGTTTATTTCTTTATTAAGACCAACTTGTTAGGGACGTGCTTTTCCGTGGAGAAAATTGTGTTTAGATCTTTTAGGAGAGATATAGTTTACTGACACCTTTACCCTTTTCCCAGCTTTAGTGTGGGAATTTTCATTTTAGTGTTTACACTCGCTTCTCCACGCACTCGGCTAATTAGTGTTCATGTTTACAAACTACGGAACAAACGGTTTCTCACATACATATCGCTTTCAAGAAATACTATAAAAACCCTTGCACGCACTTGCATTCTGCTATTCATACACTAAGCTTTATTCCTCACGCACGTGGCATAGATACAACACTCACTATACATGTGTATTTGGCGCAAGCGCTCCGGGGGGGAGACACGCGAAAACGGGGAGATCACTCTGTCGGAAATCTCGCTAAAATCAGGCGAGTGCGCGGTCTTAGTAGTGTCAAAGATTTATGTAACTTATAATCTTTGGTAATGTATGGTCTTTGCCACCACCACGTGTTCTAAGGGAGATAACACTTGCATGCTTTTTTTTTCTTCTTTCAAATTCGAACCTTGCCTCCCCTGAAAATATTTCATGATGCATTTTCTACAAATTTACCCATAAAAACAAAAGGAACTGTCACGTTCTCTCTCTATCCTTTCTACACGCTTCTTCCCTTTTTCTCCCCCTCCCCTTCTCTCTATTTGTCTGTCGTGTCTGTCTGTCCCTCCCTCCCTTCTCCTCCCCTATACTCATTTCTTCCCTTCCTCCCTCCCCCCCTCTCTCCGCCCCCCCTCCCCCCCCCCCCCTTTTTCTCTCTGCCTCTCTCTCTCTGTCTCTCTCTCTGTCTCTCTATGTATCTCTCTCTCTCTCTCTCTCTCTCTCTCTCTCTCTCTGAATGAAAAAAACCCTATTATTTTATTTTACAACAGATGCAACAGCTTTGCTGAAAAGACAATGGAAATGATATAACATCATGTGGTAGAGTGGATGGGAAGATGATCATGCAAGCTTACACATACTGAAGTTCTGGGGAGCTTAGCTCCAGGCAGGATGGAATCTCTCCAGGAGACGAATGCAGCATGACTTCACGTACTCGAGACTTTCCTCCGTGGAACAGGCCCCGATGATCCATGTCTATCTGTCTGACAGCCCGCTTTCCTTCAGGAAACTCTGAAAACATTTGGTGTGGTGTGGTGTGGTGTGGTGGTGGTGGTGGTGTGTGTGTGTGTGTGTGTGTGTGTGTGTGTGTGTGTGTTTTGTGTGTGCTGTGAGTACACAGCATGTGTGTGTGTGTGTGTGTGTTGTGCATACATAGCATGCGTGTATGTGTGTGTGTGTTGTGAGTACATAGTGTGTGCATATGTGTGTGTGTGTGTGTGTGTGTGTGTGTGTGTGTGTGTGTGTGTGCTTCCATGGATGTCTGTGCTTGTATGCACATGCAAGAACATGTGTGGGCGTAAGCGCTAGAGATTGTGAATGAGTTGGTTGATGCCAAAAGCACTTCCTTTTTGTCTTAAGACAGGCAGGTAGTCATAAAGAAACGAAATGAATATAATAATTGTTAACTGATGGGATGCTTTTTAATCATTCTAACCTAGCTGTTATGCAGCCTAGTCTTTAAATAAATTAGGCTCCATAACCTAATGTATTTCAATCGCTGGACATTTTAGGCTCTTAGTCTTATTCAATGTTGAAAGAAAAATAAAAAAACACACTGCAGTGACATAATGAACTTGGGAATCATGTGATTAATGCAATGTAAAGAAGATTGTGAAAATCCCTTCATTTGACATCATTAACAGTACAAATGACCCAGACAATACGAAAAAGAAGATTATGACAAGAATAATGGATGTTTGACTAACCAGTGGGGTGTATAAAACTAAAGTCTAAGGCATGTCTTACAACGGCATGCAGGGATTATTTAAGACTGTTAATTGTTGTCAGCAGCATTACCGTTATTGGAAGACGATGCCTGGTGGATTGTTCGAATCGCCAATAAATCCTGACTTATGGTCTTTTTGTTTTTGTGATGCTTGGATTTGCTCAGTCTTTTTTCTGCTTTGGCTTTGTCGAAGAACTCCTTGTGAAATAAAAAGAATGGTATTAGATCAGCTAGTGCATCACTTAAATAACACAAGTTTTGTTTGGTAGGCACCCTGCACAATAATAACGTATTTTCAGGTAACTTCTTTTTTTGGGGGGGTGGGTTGGGGGGTGGGGAGAGAGAGAGAGTGAGAGAGAGAGAGAGAGAAAGAGGGAGAGAGAGAGAGAGAGAGAGAGAGAGAGAGAGAGAGAGACAGAGAGACAGAGAGAGAGAGAGACAGAGAGAGAGAGAGAGAGAGAGAGAGAGAGAGAGGGAGAGAGAGAGAGAGAGATAGAGAGAGATATATATATATATATATATATATATATATATATATATATAGAGAGAGAGAGAGAGAGAGAGAGAGAGAGAGAGAGAGAGAGATAGAGAGAATTGCTAACCAACTCGTCAAAAGGAACTGATGGTCAAGAAGTGTTGATTAAATGTGATCAATTACAACTATGCAAATAAAGAAAAAGACTTTAATGAGACAAGAAATGCGCCGTCTGCTTTTAGGGAAAATCTCATTACCTTCTGCAGCTTTCTCTCTCCGACTAACTTTACACGGCTTCTTGCGCCTCCGACCCAGTTCATTGCAGTTTGGGTGAAAACTGACGATAATTGCCTTTACAAACGGAGTGAACCATTGCTTTTCCAATTTTTCTAGAACCGATCACAATAAACTTTTATAAAGTGATCCAGCACAAGGTTCGAAGACAGCAGACGGCATATTCGCACTCGAGCAGACGACACCACATTTGCCTCGTTCTCGTAGCACGGTTCAAAGTCTCGTAAGCCTTCACGTGCGTTCAAACATGGTGGAGTACAGAAGGAGACCTCATCGATCCAACAAACTATTTGTGATTTCGAATAATTCTGCGGAAAAAAAGCATAACCAGATAATAAATGCTGCTTAACCATGTCCAAATTTTTTCATGCAGCCTCTCAAGCAAAAATAACGAAAGGAAAAGTCGCTGCAGGAGCTGCGATTTGCCTTTTGGCAGGGTATGGTGTTCACCGTTGTTGTCCTCATCTGTCTCAGTGGATAGGGGTATCTAAAGGTAGAAGACGTCAGCAGCCTGATGCGAAAGAAAATGGGGCTCGTGGCCAGCATGAAACTGTTGGAAAGAAACGTGTGATTGCCGTGAACGAACAATTCTTTCGCCAGTTGCGATACTTACTGAAGATCATCGTCCCAGGAGTATGGAGCAAAGAGTTTGCCATTCTACTCGTTCACACGTCAAGTTTAGTTGCAAGGAGTTTTCTCTCAATTTACGTCGCAAAACTAGACGGAGCCATCGTGAAAACGATCGTCCAGCGCGATGTCATGAAATTTTTGGTTCAACTCGCCAAATGGCTGCTGATCGCCATCCCAGCGACGTTCGTGAACAGCTTGATTCGATTCCTGGAGAGCAAACTTGCGCTTGTCCTTCGGACCAGGCTGGTGAATCACGCCTACGACCTGTACTTCAAAAACCAGACCTACTACAGGGTCAGCAACCTGGACAGCCGACTAGCCAACCCCGACCAATGTCTCACAGAAGACATCACCTCCTTCACTGCCCAGCTAGCTCACCTTTACTCACACCTGACCAAACCCATGCTGGATGTAGCTCTCATGTCGTTCACACTCTACCAGCTGGCTAGCAGCAGAGGAGCAAGCTCCAAGTTCCCCACAATTGTGGCTTCCATAGTGATTGTCATTACTGCTAAAATCTTGAGAAATGTTTCCCCGAAGTTTGGCAAGCTTGTGGCAGCTGAAGCACAGAAGAAGGGCTACCTGAGATTTGTGCATTCCAGGATCATAGCCAATGCTGAAGAGATTGCCTTCTACAATGGACATAAGGTATGTTCACACATTAACCATAATGTAAATTACTCATTCCGTCATTTGCAGATTCATTAATCAGTAATTAATGATGTGACTGTGAGCATCATGATCATGGTAATTCTGGAATGGAATGGTTTATGGTAGCATGGTGAGACTTTGTGTTTATGTGGTGTTGTCTGAGTGAGTGTTACATGTAATCTATTCTATTTGTGCACTCCATGTTCACACATTATCACCTAGCAGTCATTATTTTGCCATATGTTTTATATGCAGTACTTCTGCAAATCTGTAGCTGCTGCACCCATGATGTTGTGAACATAAAGGCTTTGTATTGCTGCATTGCATTGTTGAAAAGTAATCTTGGCCAGCACATAGTTTAACCAAACCTCACTTTACCTCACCTTACCTGATCTAAACTAATTTCACCTCACCTCACCTAACATATACTTTATTCATCCAAAATATGGAAATTTAAGGTCACATGTATGTAGCTGGCATTTGCCAATTTGGTATAGATCTATAGACTGTATAGAAGTTAGAACAGCGACATCCCAATGCATGACAAAATGTTACAAACAAGGGATGATATAAAATGTACAAGGGTAAGTGGTTGCATTGCCAGAGGTTTATATCATACTGCAGTTCTAGAATGATTGATGTTTGATATGGCAGTTGAGATAAATGACCCTGGCGGCAGTAGTATCTTTCTGTGTAGATATGGAGGGTGGAACCTTTGCTTGCAGAGTTTTGAGTCTGGAATGAAATTATATATATATATATATATATATATATATATATATATATATATATATATATATATATATATATATATGAAGGGGTGACCTTTGTTTCTCATGTCTTCTTTCTCACTTGATTTTGGTGGATCTGGCTGAAAGTTTCTGGGGTGTTCCCGTTATATGTTGTGCCCTCTTTATGAATTTGTTCAGTGTGTCAGCCTCTCTCATGCTGGCATCACCTCCCCCGAAAACTACAGCACACATGTAAATCCATATATAAACTATTTGCAACAGAATAAAATTTGAAGGTTTTGAATCGACATGCCTTCAGGAGTAAAACTGTCATTTAGATTTGATCAGCTCTTCAGATAGCTGTAACAGCTGAATTTAATGTCATTGTGCAGGCATGGGGCAATTAGTGCTTTAACCTTTAGTCATATAAATGCGTTTGGGAACCTGGGTGTGTTGTACATGATCATATGATGTTTCCTCACCTAAAGTAGTAAATTGTTGATTAACAGAGATTTTGGTAGGGTTAAGGATCACAGCTGATGACGGGGTAAGATGGGGGATGGTTGGGTGGATTGGGAGGGTGAAGTTAGAATCTAGTGCTCATATAATGATATATATATATATATAACTAACTTGTAGAACTCAGATGGCACAAATACCAGTTATGTACGAGATAGGACCCTGCTTTGGGTTAAACAATTTTAGGGGGGTTTATTTTTGCACACTCTATCAGAATTTTTTTCTTTTTCACTGGTGCTGAGTAGAGATGTTTGCGATTCTATAGTCTTCTGATTTATCGTTTATCATGTAAGAAAATATTCAGCTTTTGCGGTATTACTAACAGCAAGTCTTTGTGAACTGCTTTACACCATCATAAAAATTCAGTTGCTCTATTAATAGACCATGGGGCATTGTATTGGATTCTGTTGAACATTAGGTTGAATGATTTGTTATCAGCTGATGTCAGAACCTAAACATGGAGGGTGTAGCAAAGGTCATTCAGGGTACCTTGTCCCAGTTGTTCAAACTGTGTTACTGGGTGAGTGACTTTTAGTACACAACCTTGGACCTTTTGACTACTAGTTGTGATAAGCTTTGCTATCACTGAAACCAGTAAAGTGTTGTATTTATTGATCTTGAACACATTTCTGTCTGACTTCAAACACAGAACTTTGTATTTCAATAACAAGTGGCCACTTTTTTCTTTGTGACTAGCTTATCAGTAAGTTAAGTGAGTCTTTGAATAGTCTTCATAAGAGTGAAAAAGCAACATTAAGCAATCAGCTAATGGCCCCTCATCAGCTTCAAGCCCTGGTTGCTGGGCTTTCAGGGCCTGCTCCAGTAGCTTAGCCTGGATATTGCTATGAATGCCCATGTATATTCTGTGAACTCCTTGAGTACACATCCAAATAAAATCATGACTATTTAAACGTGTGTGTGTGTGCGTGTGCGTGCGTGCGTGCGTGCGTGCGTGTGTGTGTGTGTGTGTGTGTGTGCTTCCATCTAGACACCTATCCCTCCATTGAACCATCTACCTCAAAACCTTTTTCCTTTTCACCTTCTCTCTTTAAAAAAAATCATCTCATGCCATCCATGCAGTGATTCATCCTTTCATCTAATCTTCTCTCTCACACACACACACACACACACACACACACACACACACACACACACACACACACGCACACACACTCCACTCCACACCACACCAATCCTCTCCACTCCACTCCACTCTACCCCACCCCACTCTCATCCCACTCACTCACACATGTACGCACTCACTCACTCACTCACTCACTCACTCACTCACTCACTCACTCACTCACTCACTCACTCACTCACTCACTCACTCACTCACTCACTCACTCACTCACTCACTCACTCACTCACTCACTCACTCACTCACTCACTCACTCACTCACTCACTCACTCACTCACTCACTCACTCACTCACTCACTCACTCACTCACTCACTCACTCACTCACTCACTCACTCACTCACTCACTCACTCACTCACTCACTCACTCACTCACTCACTCACTCACTCACTCACTCACTCACTCACTCACTCACTCACTCACTCACTCACTCACTCACTCACTCACTCACTCACTCACTCACTCACTCACTCACTCACTCACTCACTCACTCACTCACTCACTCACACTCACTCACTCACTCACTCACTCACTCACTCACTCACTCACTCACTCACTCACTCACTCACTCACTCACTCACTCACTCACACTCACTCACTCACTCACTCACTCACTCACTCACTCACTCACTCACTCACTCACTCACTCACTCACTCACTCACTCACTCACTCACTCACTCACTCACTCACTCACTCACTCTCATACACTCACACACATACCACCCTCTCACTTTCATTGCCCCATTTATTCATTCATTCATTCATTCATTCATGCATGCATTCATTCATTGATTTATTCATTCATTCATTCATTCATTCATTCATTTATTCATTCATTTATTCATTCATTGTGCCATGACATGACCATCTGCCTACAGGTGGAGAAGTTGCAGCTGCAGAAATGCTATGGGTCCCTGATGGGCCAGATGGACGTCATCATCCGGCAGAGACTGTGGTACATCATGCTGGAGCAGTTCCTCATGAAGTATGTGTGGAGTGCCAGTGGCTTGGTCATGGTGGCAGTCCCCATCATCACTGCCACCGGTGTGAGAGCTGACGGTGAGTGGGCTCCTCATTAACACCTGTAGAAATGGCAGACTTGTTGTTAAACACTTGAAGTGGCCTGGCCGGATGCTTTGGTTGCAGAAACTGCTACATTGTCCAGTTTGTCATCCTTGCCAGTATTCAGTTTGAAAATGCATACACACATGCACATTTACACACACACACACACACACACATTTACACATTCACACACACACACACACACATTCACTCACTCGCTCAGTCACTCACTCACTCACACACATGCACAGTCACATTTACACACTCATGCACGCACCCATGCACGCATGCATGCATGCACACACACACACACACACACACACACACACACACACATGCTTACGTGCACACTTTTTGCCAGGCTTTGAATACTTAACTTAGAATTGATTTATGGGGAAGACATTTGTATACATTACAACACATCCCTTCTTTCCTAGTGTTTGGCCATGATGAAATGATTTATGTCTGAAATTGAGAAATACATTTACAACTGTAAATATTTCTTTGAGGTGTAATTTTGTTTTACATGGCTGGATATGTTCCTGCTAGACTGAATAAGTAATGTGGGTATTTTGCTTATAATTCAGCTGGAAAAGTTTGGTTGACAATAACCTGAATAAGATGATTCAGCTGAAAGGAAAATAAATATATTTGATACAGTAGTCCCTGTGACGAGCAGACCCCCAATGAGAGGACACTTGTCATGTCTGGTCATGACCTTATGGCACGGATTGGTTTTATTCTCAAAATAATCTGTGGCCAGTGGACACCTGCAAAACAGGACTGGGACTGTTTTGCCAAATATTTTCCTGTCCCCTCCCTGTGAGAAGTGGATGCAGGAGCAGAATAATTTGTTTGTCTGACACCTAAAGACAAACACATTTGCAGAATATCTATTTCTGCTGCTTGCAGAGAGGTATAGGCCTATATAGTATCATAGCCCTGGCCAATAGAACAGGCACCTCAATATGTGTGTCCTGCTAAACTCTATAAATATATAGCAGCTCTGTGGCATGTCTTTCTCTCCATGACACCTCTTCGTTTCCCTCACCCATGCACATGCCTGATAATGCAAACACTCCACACACATAAATTCATGCATGCATGCACACACACACACACACACACACACACACACACACACACACACACACACACACACACACACACACACACACTCATTGTGCCAGTCCTGACCTTCAACTCACCCCCTAGCTCCCAGCAGAGAATGGGTTCCCTGACCTGTCAGTTCCTAGTAATGAGTGATATTGTCTGGGGCCAGTGACCCTCTGATTTGAATGAAGGGATTATGCCGAAAATGAGACTGCTGTCTGTCTTGTTTGGGAGAGCCTGGCGTCACCGCCGGCCCCCCCCCCCTTTCCCCCCCCTCCCCCCCACTCTCCCCCCCCCTCTCCCCCCCCTCTCCCCCCCCCTCTTCCCCCCCCCCCCCCCCACACCAGAGATGGGATGATCCACAAGCAAGTGAATTGCAGATAGATGGAGACAAAGGCTCATTATCATTAACATTTACTGTGAGTCAATTAATCAGGGCCCGTATTCACAACGGCGATTTATCGGCGATTTATTTTAACTCCGATTTATCTTTAAACTCAGACGATTCCAACTGCCTGTTCCGCTCTCCCTTGGCTGGAAACCAGTATATATAGCAAAGCGCAACCTAGGATCCTCTGACGAGCATACCTTATCTAACCGATCAAGATAACGCGGGGCTAGGGGATAAATCGAGTGTTAAAAAGATAAATCGCCGTTGTGAATACGGGCCCTGGTCATGCTACTCTCTCACGGAGAAAGTGACTTATTGTGACGTTGACAACAGTGATTGTTTGGTTTCCGTGCATATCATTCCAGGAAATGCTAGATGCCAGTTTTGACATGTTTTGCATTTTAAAACATGTGTAATGGGTCAATGGCCACAATAAACACATTATGTAAAAAAAATTAATCAAATATTGTCAGGTCGTAAACAATCTCTGGGGGAAAAGTTCTTCACCCTTGAACCCTTTGGTGTTTACATGGTGATAGTAAAATAGCTAGACTTCTTAAATTTGGATCTGATTTGCTCTACTTGTAACTGTTTCCCATCCTCTGTAAGATAATTAGCATCCAAGACTAGCAATATGATCTCAAAGGGACATTCTGGAATGAACCCATGCTGCCCATTCCTTTACATGTAGCTGGACCTCAGTTGATGGGTAACACATGTGGAACCAACATACTCTCTCCCTGCCGACCTTAAGGACATTTAATAACAGAACACTTGAAAGGGTTAACATGTCAAACAGGTTGATTGGTGGCTCTTCTTGTTGTCCTTATGCATAGCACTGCATTCATTGCTAAATGGCCTTTGGCATTACCCCCCCCCCCCAAACCCCCCCTCACCCCCCCCCCACCCCCCCACCCCCCCCCCCCCCACCCCTGAGATGGCTGAGATGGAAGCAGCCTCCAATCTAAGAAAAGTTTTAACCCTTGTACAAGATAGATGATCTGTTCTCAGAAAGCTACATTGTTTGTCTTTTCCCCCCCAATCCAATCAGCTGTTTCAGTGACAAGTACGATCATCATCATCAGATCCCTCTGTTGAGGGGACACCTGTCATGTAGGGACACCTTTGGACTCCCCCAAGGGTGTCTGCTTATCACAGGGACTACTGTACTTCTAAGCCTGATACATTATGTACTTTTGTGCCATCACTTGTGGGTGCAAATGACTCTAGAACTCATGTCCCAGCTTCCGTCTGAACCAGACTTGTCAGACCTTCACTCAGACCAGAGAGGTCTCCTGGTCAGGGATGGGCATGTAGTGTTGCCATGAGTCAGATCTCATTAAGCATGTAGTGTTGCCATGAGTCAGATCTCATTAAGCATGTAGTGTTGCCATGAGTCAGATCTCATTAAGCATGTAGTGTTGCCATGAGTCAGATCTCATTAAGCATGTAGTGTTGCCATGAGTCAGATCTCATTAAGCATGTAGGATGTTGCATTATTTACACTGCCTCTCTCTACAGGCTCCAAGGTGGATGAAGATGAGGATGGTGGAGTGAGTGACCGAACAAGAGCCTTCACGACAGCCAGAAACCTTCTCATCAACTCTGCAGATGCTATTGAGAGGCTCATCTCCTCCTACAAAGAGGTATTTGGCCTTTCTACCGTTTTGGAAAGAGACTACTGATAAACTTTTTTTTTTTAAAGAAACAATATACTATAGTTGATGTTGAAATGTTGATGGTCAAAAAATGATACTTGTGAAAGTTATATTCAATCAATGTGAGTGCATAATTTGTGTGGCTTTTAGACTTTCATTCTGTAGATATATTCATTGCAAAGTATGGGATTGACATAAGGCTTGACCACTTTTTGGGGGGTGCAATCTGGAATTTAAAAAGTCGCATGCCTCTTTATTGCTTAAAACAGGATCAAGTTAACTGCACTTTTGTCACTCAACTTTCGCTCATCAAATAAGGAATGCCCTCACATCTTCAATGCATCTCAGCAATGCAGTCAGTTACAGGTATGGTGTTATGTCTGTTGAATAGATCACAGAGCTGGCTGGCTACACATCAAGAGTGTCAGAGATGCTGGAGGTGTTTGAGGACATGCAGAAAGGGAACTACAGGCGAAACCTTGTCTCCAAACCTAGTGATGCCAAGTTGTCCAAGAACAGGATCACTGGAGAGCTGGTGCCACAAGGTGAGGAAGGCCACTGCTATGAAATACATAGAAACATTGTGCAGAATATCTTTGAGGATAATGCAGTTGTGCCTTTATCTGAATATGGGACTGGGATGTTGATTGCCTTGCTACTTTGCGCAGTCCGAAACAACTTGGTACAGGTCAGTGCACTACAATAATTGAGTGCCTGTACCTAACACTGAAACTTTACAGGAGTACCTGTACTTGTAATGATAAAGTATAAACCAGAAATGGATTTTTCAGGACTATATTATGCTAGGAAAGGCAATCCATAAGGCATTTCCTGTCTTTTTATTTTTTAAACGCCAGATATTTTGGGCCTTTGTTTGCCCAACAGCCAGATTTTTTTAAATCTCCAATGTTCAGGAAAAAGACCCTTCTGTAGTTTGGAATTACATTAAATTTTCTATGTCTAACAGAAAATGCCATGCTCTTTCTGATGCAATTACTAGAATATGGCTACATATGAAGGCAAACTCACCAAAAAATATTTAAAATGTGGAAAACAAAAATCAGAAGTCACCATACATAGTTTGCAGCTTGCTCTTATCTAGAATCTCTACATGTGTTACTCTTTGAGAAGAAAAATAGTGCAGGCAACCTTGAAAGTTATCAGAAAACACTATATGACAAAGCAGGGACACTGACAACAAAGGCAGTCTTCAGTAATTGTACTTCATCTAATATCTCTTTACGTTTGGTTAGAGAAGACTGCTTTGAAGTCCGCTCTCATCAATGGCATCCATTGTCGAAGGCAAGAATATTCTCCACTCCCCCTCCATTCTTTGACAACATCTGAGCCTGGTATCAGTTTGTTTATTCAACAATGAGATCAAAGATACGTCCGTGAAAAACAAACTGAAATATTCCATCTCAGACGGTGTATTGGAAACAAAAGCTGGGCCGGGCTCACCAGTAATCGATGGTAACCACTGATAGTCATATCCGTTCAGAGCAATCGTCAGAATTTCTTCCTTCACACACTGAAATCTTGGGATCATGCACTATGATTAACTCTCGGTCACTATGCTCCCTCTCCAAGAGCTCCTCTTCGTCCTCAAACCCAAAAATTTTTGAGTCAAAGAAAAATTCAACCAATGCCTCATAGTCTATGATGATGTAAACAAAACTTGAACTGTGTTGATCAATCACACATAAAAATTAGCAGAAAAAAGGCCATATTGTTCGGTTGGATAGATCCGCCTGTAGCTGTTCGGGAAGGAAAGCGCATGGCGGAAACATCCGCCCACGGCATTCTAAATGTTAATTATTGCTGTAATCGTACAGTAGTCTGTATGAAAATTGGGATGAAAAAGCAGGCAATGTCTGAATATGGAAATGGTTTTATTACAAGAACTGAATGATTGGACATTGCGTATGATTACAGCAATCCCTGTTTAAAAAGTACGGAAACGCCTCTTGAATTGCCTTTGCTAGCATTTCATAGGACTTCATAGGTAACCCGCTTTAGTCAGTTCTGGATACAGGTGATACGTCACTAGATAAAACCAGTATCTCTACCTTTAACACTTAGTATGCACAATCCATTGATGTTCTTTGCTGTACAATACAAAGTATATCAGCTTGAAAAAAAAATCAAAGTTGCAAAATACTGTTGATATAATTTCTTGCCATTCAATAAAGTGCAAGACAGTATGATGTTACGTAATATTGTCTTCCTTTTCTGTTGTCATGTAAGACCATCAATACTATTACCAAGTGCTGCCATTGCCTCTACTTGGTCAGTAGCACCATGAGCACATTTATGGTGTAAGTGTCTGTTTTAACATCAATCCCTCTTTAACTTCAGGAGAAGTGGTGGACACCAAAGGAACTATTCTCCTGAGCAACCTGCCTATCATCACTCCAAATGGAGACATCATTGTGTCGAGTCTGTCTTTCAAGGTAAGCTGAATGAAGAAATCAATCCAGTGCATTGGGCGCGTTTGTGTGGCCCAAAATCTCGAGAGTATCATGAGGGCTAGACATTTCCTACATTCCTCGCTCATCAAGACACACTCTTCATGAAGGCGGGAGGCCAAGGGATGTCCAGAGCTCCCTCGATGCTTCTCGCTGCAGTGACCCGGAGGAACCAAAATGGCGGAGACAGTTAGAGTTGGGCTGGTGTTTGGAGATAACAGTGCCTGTAATGTGCTTCTCAGGGTCCGAGAATAGAAAAGTGTACGTACACAGAAGTATTTGCTGTTCGAGTGTTCATTTGTATATCTTGAGGTGTAAGTTTATAGGTTATTTCTGGACATACACTGCCAATTTTTTTTTTTCGCTTGCAAAAACACAACACCGTTTACATACACTCCATGAATTATGTCCCTTGAATTGATTGAAATGAATCGAGGCCTAACATTTTTAACAAAATTGTCCACAGTTGAACCCTAGTTGCTTTTTTTCATTGAAAAAGTTCCCGTGCCATTCGATATGACACCATGGTGTGTTCTATGAAGTGAAAAACTGATGTGATATCTGTATTGTCAGTTATTTCGTCTATCGGCAACTTCTTCACAGACTCTGGCGCCAGGACATAGCCATGTTCTTCCGCCTTGCAAGTTGATGA
This sequence comes from Theodoxus fluviatilis, assembly GCA_034096865.1. Taxonomy (NCBI): domain Eukaryota; kingdom Metazoa; phylum Mollusca; class Gastropoda; order Cycloneritida; family Neritidae; genus Theodoxus; species Theodoxus fluviatilis. The sequence continues at coordinate 71,497 of JAWQFJ010001821.1, read as the reverse complement.
TTGGCTGTTTTTCTAGCTGTAGGAGCGTCTCGACTAGCCATCGAGGGAGAATCTCCAGATTTAAGGGGTAACGAATGTCTGTGGAGGTCAGAGATTAGGAGTGGGGATGGGGAAGGGTGGGATGGTTGGGGGTAAGGATTATGCAATTTGTAGAAAAATATGTTAAGTAACAGCCACATGGGGTGGGCAGCTATGGGCGGTACAGGATTCAGCAGGGTGGGCGGTAATGGGTGGTACAGGATCTTAAGAGTTAATGCAAATGAACTATACACTTTTTTTTGCAGTTTGGTTGCATGATTTATGCAGAAGGAAGTGTTTAGGGAAGTGCTAGTCCATACTGTGGTACATCTATGATACTTTGGTGAAGTGTTAATATCAGACATTACTCCGTGACACATTTATGACACTTTGGTGAAGTATTAGTCCATATCAGATATTACTCTATGACACATCTATGATACTTTGGTGAAGTATTAGTCCATATTGGACGTTACTCTAGGACACATCTATGATACTTTGGTGAAGTATTAGTCCATATTGGACGTTACTCTAGGACACATCTATGATACTTTGGTGAAGTATTAGTCCATATCAGACGTTACTCTAGGACACATCTATGATACTTTGGTGAAGTATTAGTCCATATCAGACGTTACTCTATGACACATCTATGATACTTTGGTGAAGTATTAGTCCATATCAGACGTTACTCTATGACACATCTATGATACTTTGGTGAAGTATTAGTCCATATCAGACGTTACTCTAGGACACATCTATGATACTTTGGTGAAGTATTAGTCCATATTGCACTCTAGGACACATCTATGATACGTAGGTGAAGTGTTTGTCCATATCAGAAGTTGCACTGTGGCACATCCATGATACTTTTGTACAGATGGAACCAGGGATGCACCTGCTGATCACGGGGCCCAATGGCTGTGGCAAGTCTTCCCTTTTCCGCATCTTCAGTGGTCTGTGGCCTGTGTATGGTGGCCGTCTGGAGAAGCCCCCTCCCTCCACCATGTACTACATTCCACAGAGGTAGATCTAAGCTGTGTCTATGTTTTCAGTGTATGCTCATGTTTTTCACTCCTATTTATATGTGTCTGATTTATGTGGTATAGTTGCCAGCTTGTTATGGGAAAGCTTAGTTTTTGACTCACATGCGAAGCAAAAGTGAGTCTACGTACTCACCCGTTTCGTCCGGGCGTCTGTAAAAAACTTTAAGGTTGGATTTTTCTCGGAGACTATTAAGTCTATCAACACCCAATTTGGCATGATGGTGTAGGATGATAAGGCGTACAAAAACATACATAGTGACTTGACCTTGCTTCAAGGTCAAGGTCGCAGGGGCCGTAAATGTTGTCTAAAAAACAGCCATTTTTCACATTTTCCCAATTTTCTCTGAAGTTTTTGAGATTGGATACCTGACCTATGTATGGTATATAGGGCAAAGTAATCCCTATCTTTTGATACCAGTTTGATTGACCTTGCTTGAAGGTCAAGGTCACAGATGTCTTTAAAGTTGAATTGTATACATAATTTGAAGTGACCTTGACCCTGAACTATGGAAGATAGCTCTTTCAAACTTCATAAGATTGTAGTACACATGTTATACTTTCATACTAGGTCACCAGTGTCGTTCGTCTGGGCGTCTGGGCGGCCGTCCGGGTGGCCGTCCAGGCGGCCGGGCGGCCGGGTGCCCTGTCATCCTTAAAAAACTTTAAGGTTGGATTTTTCTCGAAGACTATTAAGTCTATCAACACCCAATTTGGCATGATGGTGTAGGATGACAAGGCTTACAAAAACATACATAGTGACTTGACCTTGCTTCAAGGTCAAGGTCACAGGAGCTCTTTAAGTTGGATTGTATGCATATTTTGAAGTGACCTTGACCCCGAACTATTTAAGATAACTCTTCCAAACTTCATAACATTGTAGTACACATGTTATACTTTCATACTAGGTCACCCGTGTCGTCCGTCCGGGCGTCCGAGCGTCCTGCCGTCCGTAAAAAACTTTAATGTTGGATTTTTCTCGGAGACACCCAACACCCAATTTGGCATAGTGGTGTATGATGACAAGGCGTACAAAAACATACATAGTGACTTGACCTTGCTTCAAGGTCAAGGTCACAGGAGCTCTTTAAAGTTGGATTGTATACATACTTTGAAGTGATCTTGACCCTGAACTATGGAAGATAACTCTTCCAAACTTCATAACATTGTAGTACACATGTTATACTTTCATCATGAGACACATTTGGTCACATGTCATCAAGGTCAAGGTCGTTTTGACCCTTACTAAATGTGACCAAAATGGGGTAGTGAACCACTAAAAGTGACCATATATCATGGTAGAAAGTGCCAATAAGCACCATTGTGCTTCCTATGTCTTGAATTAACAGCTTTGTGTTGCATGACCTTGGATGACCTTGACCTTGAGTCAAGGTCACATGTATTTTGGTAGGAAAAATGTGTAAAGCAGTTCTTAGTATATGATGTCATTGCTAGGTTTAGTTGTTTGACCTTGACCTTGAAGGTCACCTGAAGGTCAAAGTCATGTAAAGGTCAAGTTCAAGCATGTGAGTCGTATGGGCTTTGCCCTTCTTGTTTTCTTTAAAAATGAACACATGATACCAAACACACTCAAAAAAAGCTTTTACTTGTCATAATAGCTGGGAGATTGTTTGCAGTTGTCAGTCTTTAAAAATACTCACCATCAATGGTAGCTTTCATTATGTATTTATAAGAAGTTGACACTTATTTATTTAATGAAAGAATGCACAGAAACAGAAAAATGGTTGTCTTGATTAAATGTCTTCCTTTTATCACAATGTACACATCAAGTTTGTTCTTCTGCTAGCCAAGTGAGAGAGACTCAAATGGCCCATTTTTGGTCATTGATGCATATTTCACCACACACAACCCTGGAAACAGCATGCACACACAGAAAAAGTAGTTTACTGCTGAATGGAGCCAACCTGCCATTGAGTTTTCTCCTCCTTCCTACAGGCCATACATGTCCATCGGGTCACTTCGAGACCAGGTCATCTACCCTGACACAGTGGAGGACATGTGCACCAAGGGCTACACTGACAGAGACCTGGAGCAGATCCTGGACATTGTCCACCTCAGGCACATCATCACCAGAGAAGGAGGCAAGTATCGGTAGTCACCACTGATGTTCAGTTTTCCCTCTGTTGCATGAATCCACCATAAAAAAGTAGCTATACTAGTAATATGGCCAAAAAAAAGGGTGATCAGCCTGACTTTTAAATTAAAAAAAAAAAGATTATTTATTTATTTGTTTGTTTGCTTGTTTTGAGGCCAGATTGAGACTGCACATTTGTGTATGTGTATACATGTGTTTTAAGAAATGTCAAGTATACAGTAGATTCATGTGAACATTATTATCAAAATTTGTCTTTGCTGAAAAGCTTTTTTACCTAGATGGTGATCCCAGGGAAGATGGGTTGGTAGAAAAAAAAAGGGTCAGCTGGGTTACCATAGCCAATTTTTTTTTTTGGCTTTAGTAAAATCTGTCATCGATACTTTGAAATATTCATAGTAATTTTTCTGTGACATGGTCAAATTCTTGTCCTGCTACTACTCATGTTCTCAGTGTATACATCATTGGGTAATTTTTCTTTTAGCTCAAACAGTGAAAAGGGCTTGAGGAACAAGTAAGGAAACAAACAAACAAAAAATAAAAAATACAGATAAAACCTAAAAATCAATTAGAACAAAACAGAAGAAAGATGAGTATTCTAATGAATATTTGACTGATGAGAACCAGGAGTCATTTGTGCTGTCCAGAGATTTCTTTTTATATGCGATGCATCTTTGAAAGTGCCCCATTGAGATTTTGTGGAAAGGAGAAGTTATTTTGTTTCTTTACATCTCGGCTTACACTTACAGATCAGGGGTAGTATTAGTAGTAGCTATTGCAACAGGCTTCAGAGGTCCAGCAGTCCGGGGTCCAGCTAATGCCAGGGGCACCAAGAGGCTCCAGCCACATGGAACACTCCTCAGATGTTTGAGTCGGCCATGTCTGACGCTGACTATGCCTACCATGAATGTTGAGTGCTGTGTACTCCGCAGGCTGGGATGCCGTGAGTGACTGGAAGGATGTGCTGTCTGGAGGGGAGAAGCAGAGGATGGGCATGGCCAGGATTTTCTACCACAAGTAAGTCCTCTCTACCTCATCTTCCTCACACTCACCATAGTTTTTGTCTGTCAGTTTTTTCCATCATGTGAATGAGTTTCATATGGACTTGATAATTTAGACTCTGTCTGTACATAAATATTATTCAGTTTAATCTCTTAGGTTAACTTTTTAGATTTTTTAATTTTTATTTTTAATAATCAGATCTTAGGCCTGTTATGAAAATCGTTCTAACTCTAAATGGTTTTAGAAATGAATTAAAAATAACTGATTATGTATTTTTGATCATGATATTAGGATGCCTTGGGCATGAATATATCTGACCATCCTTTTTTCGTGGAACAACTCTCCTGGAGATAATGAATGCATGGCTTTTCACTATTTGTCTCTTTCTTCCCAGCCCACAGTTTGCCTTGCTGGATGAGTGCACCAGTGCAGTGTCCATTGATGTGGAGAGCAAGATCTACCAGGCCATCAAGGACAAAGGCATTATGCTTCTCACCATCACCCACCGCCCCTCACTCTGGTCAGTAGCACCACTGCTTTCAGTCATTTTCATGATTGTGGTTATGCAGTCATGTTAGATTGAGCAGAACTATGTTGTGCACAATGTCGTTGTCCTTTACTTGGGGTAGAGACGTTCGAGCCTGAGCTTCCTTGCATTCAACTTCCATTGCCTAAATTATGCTTGAATGCCTCTTCCATGCCTGCTGATTGCTGCTGCTGCTGCTGCTGCTAAGAAGTAATAGGAATAGAGGCGTTTCTTGGGGTTAGACTTGTGGTTTAGTGACCAATTTATTACTGCATTTGGCTTGGGCTCAATCTTCCAGGAGGTTTGAAAACTTGATCAGGTCGCAATACTATGATCCTGTCCCCATGCCTACCAGTTGCCACTTTACCTGCTTGCAGCCACTCTTGGCTGATCTATTGAATTGGACCCAAAAAAACCCAGCTAAGGGGTTGCAGCTGATGAGTGGGAGGCATTGAGCAATTCTGGCTATATGTTGCAAACATCATGATGATTGTCAATATTGATTTTATAATGATACTTCAGTGATGATGATGATGATGATGATGATGATGATGATGATGATGATGATGATGATGATGATGATGATGATGGTGGTGGTGGTGGTGGTGGTGGTGGTGGTGGTGGTGGTGGTGATGGTGGTGGTGGTGGTGGTGGTGGTGGTGGTGGTGATGGTGGTGGTGGTGGTGGTGGTGGTGGTGGTGGTGGTACTGATGATGATGATGATGATGATGATGATGACCACAATGTGGATGTTAATGACTCTTGATCCTCTCCTCATGCAGGAAGTTCCACACGCACCTGCTGCAGTTTGACGGGGAGGGTGGCTGGCGTCTGGAGGAGCTGGACACCACAGCCAGGCTGTCACTCAATGAAGAGAAGCAGAAGTTGGAGGCACAGCTGACTGGAGTGCCCAAGATGCACCAGCGACTGAAGGAGCTGTGTGGGCTGCTTGGGGAGGACTCTGTGCTCCTCAACAAGAAGGGAAGCTTCGTGGGCAATGCCATTGCTGCTGGGGTGGCTGGTTCTGAACTGCTCAACGGCAGCTTCACTGAGGAGGAGGAAGAAATCAACACTGCTGGAGTGTAGAGTTGAGACCAGATGAAGGTGTGAGATGGATCGAGTGGGTGAGAGATATGAAGGCCATTCCATTTCTGCATTTGTTTGTATTCTGTGTTTGTGGATTCTCAGTGTGAACACCTGAGGTGGAGCCTGGCTTGAATTTTTTATGAGTATGTTGAGCAGTTGCGTGTCATTTAGTGTTGAGTGAGTATCAAGCTTTGATCTTTGAGTGAGAAGCTTTGATGATTTCTTTATTTGTGTGTGGTGTGTGCTGTTGCATACACTTGTTGATAGTGATATTTAAATTATGACACTTTGAGACTTTAACCATAGTTGCTCACAGTGCTCACAAAGTGTTCTACGCCACCACTCACACAACCTATTGAATTTCAGAGGATTTTTTTTTCTATTATTGTCTGTATCTCCAGAATACTAAAATTAAGTGTGTTAATTCACCTTGTAAATTCTTTTGAAAAATGGGGAAGTATGACTGTTATGTGTTCTTGAATTTCAACCAAACACGAATTGTTTTGTTCTATAGTGTTATTTATGTTGTATTTTTAATGTAAAATTGTTGCTTCAGGAGCACCAATATTTAATGCACAGTATATGCTTAGAACTGTGACTGCACATGTTCAGACTGATATTTCAGTGGTTAGTTCAATTCAGCTGATTATGTTTGAATTTTGAAACTTGAGCACTTTACATGGTAATGTGCCTTTGGAGCTTGCCTTTTACACTAAAAGGACTGAGACAAGGCAGTGATAAGGTTTGCCACTGAAGATTCCATCACAGATTTTGCAGGAGACTTTTTATCCTTTGCACTTCAATTTGAGTGAATTTGCTTTGTGATCAAGTGCATTTAACAATTCCCTGATAGAGTCAAGCAGTCATGATTGATTTGTTTTAATTACAGTGGAACCTGCGAATAGCGACCCCTCTTGGGACCAAACCAAAAGGGGTGCTATTTCGAGGTAGGGTGTTATTTGGAGGTTCAACCATAATCATGATCAAAAACACATTTCAAAGCTCACACACATGCACATGTGTAGATAGAAAATAAAAGACATGAGAAAACAAACAGCAAGGGCAACAAAACAATGTTTAAAGGCATTCAATATTTTATTGTACACACTTCAAGTTAAAATGAGGATTAATTTGGCTAGTTTTGACTAAACTAAGGAGATCTGCATGTACATGTACATGTACATGTAGTCACTGATGTTCTTGTGATTGGCTTTGGATTTTTCTATAAGTCTAATCATGATCAAGAACACATTTCAAAGCACACACACATGCACATGTGTAGATAGAAAATAAAAGACATGAGAAACCTAACAGCTAGGGCAACAAAGATCGAAGACGCCATTTTAAAAATCGTCTGAATCACCTCGGATCGAGGATGCTCAGCGCTGCTCAGCGCTGAGTGAATCACGCCCCAAAATTGCTGTTCAGGAGTGAATCACAAGCAGCGCTGTGCAGCGCTTCGCAGCGCTGCGCCTCCTGAACAAGCCTTAAAAACTGACAGGCAAAATTTCCCAGATGCGAAAGGGTATGCCTACATCGAGTGCTCTCAGAACTCGTTGTTCTGATTGTAAATTCTCTCTCAATCAATGCAATGTATAATTTTCAACAGCAAATTCAAAAATGGACAAGGTTTGCCTACCTGGATTAGTTTCCCAGAAATCGGAAGGTTTCGCGATCGCTGTTCACAAAACCATTGCCACATATCGGCGTTGAGACCCTCGAGATTTGTCTTTCGTCGTTTTGTGTGCTTCTGGTCCGCTCGGCCTCCATCTTCCCATCGCTGTTTTAACTCTTCTCGTTTTCTCTTTACTGATTTGATTTGTGTCAAACCAACATCGAAGTGTTTGGCCACATCCTGTAGGGTCATACCATTGTCTATTTTTTTCAAGACCTCCATCCGCTGTTCCAGCGTTAGTGCTTTCCTCTTTGTAGCCATTTTGTGGGGGATGAATGGCATGAGGCAAAAAACACTGAAGCAGGCTCATCGGCTGCAAAGGTTATTTTTAGATTGCCTGACCCACTTCTGACCCCAGCATTGTATACATGTCAGCGCGGCTCAACTAAACCGACCTCTGGGAACGGCCGTGTGGTGCAGACACTTCACGAAATGCCGCCCCAGGGAAGAGAGAGTCGCTATTCGCAAGTAAAAACAGCGATCGGGACCGGCAAGGGGGGGTCGTTATTCGCAATAGCGAGGTTAGTCGCTATTTAGAGGTAATTTTCTTAAGAAATCGATCCGTGCCGGCTCTGACCAGCCGCTATTGCGAGGGTAGTCGCTATTTAGAGGGTCGCTATTCGCAGGTCCCACTGTACCAGTAAGCTTTGCAGGTCTGGTCCAGGCAAGATTGCTTAGAAGAAGCAAACTTTAGAAGTGTTCAAACTTACAACTTGAGTAGAATCCAGTGGAATTCTTTCCTTACAAAACTTGTTTTCACTCACAAAATCACAGCAGAAGTAAAATGTTATGGAATAGTTTCTTACAGAAAATTTCCTAACATCAATGCAAAAAAAAATATCACATCCAAGTTGATTAAGCAGTTGTTTGCACACTCGTTTGCTTTATATATTTAGTGTAAACCCTCCACAATAGAACTCCTAAACTGCTATTAGAGGGGCAGGGGATACATGGTCAGTTTTGTCTTTCACCCTTGTAGATTCCACTCTGGTATTAGTAGATTTCATGAATTTGCCCTGAAAACAATGTAGTTATTTATTGTAAATCTAGTCCTTGCTTTTGTCTTGGCTGAAGCAGTGTGCTGTGATTTTAAGTATCATTCTTGATAGGCTTGATGAATCTGTGTGATAGAATAGTGCTAGAGTGTTCCTGTAAAGTTTGAGAGGGACTGTTTATTGTGCAACATTTGTCACTGCTAATAATTTGCATATTTTTGCAAAGTTGCCATTTGATTTACTTTTCCCCCCATCTTATTTTGACAGAATTGTTAAGTATTATACATTCACCTTGTAAGTAGTGAATTATAAATTAATTTGTTACATTTTGTAAGTTATTAAGTTAAGGAAAGCATGCTGGATCAAGACTGGGTATTATTGATTTATTTCTCTTTTTTATCCCACAATGACACCACTATGAAATGTTTTTTTCTGCTTATTGCTAGTGCAGTTTGAATGTTGGGTTATGGAGAGAAAGCTGCCAATCAAGTATGTAGCATTCAGATGCATGGAGGCATGTCAACTTGACGTTTTTAATGAGGGAGTAAAAGCCAAAGCAACTTATATAATCTAAACTGGTCTCAAATTTCTGATTTATTTTTGACTCATTCCTACAGTGCTGTGCTCAGTGTTTCTCAAAGAAGGAGTTGTTGATATAATTGCATATCAGCCCAGGGCAAGTGATTTTGACTCCCTATTAAAATGATTTCTGTGGAATTTTTGTTCAGGAATATGGGCAGTGGCAATAGAAATGTAAATTTGTGTGAGGCTTTTTAAACACAATTGGGCATCCATACAACTTTGATGCAAGGCTCTAGTGCTGATAAATTTGGATTAGAATGCTTTACAGGAAGAACTTATTCACATGTGAAAGATGCACTGTTTGCTTTCCCACAAAAAGAGCAAAGAGTATGTGCATATTTCAATAATATAGGTCAAAAATAGGCACTTGATATAATGTATTTATTGTGAAGAAATTGTAGTTGTATGAATTGTAACATCATGTATTTATGTTCTGTGCTACGTGCAATGACATAATTTTCAATCTATTGTAGCTTTAATGTTTATCTCCTGAAGGGTACCTGGACAATTTTTGCAGATTCCACTTCATTCTGCTCATTTTTCTGAGGGACATTGTCCACCTTGCATTCACCTTGTATATTGATCAAGCATTTCTTCTGTATGGATGTAATTAGTGGGTTAAACTGATATGTCCACTCCGATATATACCTGAATAAGATCAAAGTAAACAGGATTTTGACAATGTACTTATGTCATCCTGGTAGCAAGCTATGTACGGCTTTTTTAAACTAAACTTTTTTAAACCAAACTTTTTTCAGTTGCATCACATCAAAGAATTCTGCTACCAGTGCGTTTCCCAGGGAGCTGCTTTTCAAACATTTCCTAGGAGCTGTGCAATATCTTTAGCTTTCAACAGGCCTCCAAAGAACTTCCTAATTCGAAAATGTGTGTGGCCTCTCCCATTTTTGACTCACATGCGAAGCAAAAGTGAGTCTATGTACTGAGCCGTTTCGTCCGTCCGTCCGTCCGTCCGGGCGTCCGGGCGTAAAAAACTTACACGTTGGATTTTTCTCGGAGACTATTAAGTCTATCAACACCAAATGTGGCATGATGGTGTATGATGACAAGGCCTTAAAAAACATACATAGTGACTTGACCTTGCTTCAAGGTCAAGGTCACAGGAGCCATAAATGTGGTCTGAAAAACAGTCATTTTTCACATTTTCCCAATTTTCTCCCACGTTATTGAGAATGGCAACCTTAGCTACAAGTGGTATATAGGTCAAAGCAAGCCCTATCTTTTGATACCAGTTTAGTTGACCTTGCTTCAAGGTCAAGGTCACAGGAGCTCTTCAAAGTTGGATTGTATACATATTTTGAAGTGACCTTGACCGTGAACTATGGAAGATAACTGTTTCAAACTTAATAATTATGTGGGGCACATGTTATACTTTCATCATGAGACACATTTGTTCACATATCATCAAGGTCAAGGTCACTTTGACCCTTATGAAATGTGACCAAAATGGGGTAGTGAACCACTAAAAGTGACTATATCTCATGGTAGAAAGTGCCAATAAGCACCATTGTGCTTCCTATGTCTTGAATTAACAGCTTTGTGTCAAGGTCACATGTATTTTGGTAGGAAAAATGTGTAAAGCATTTCTTTGTGTATGATGTCATTGGTAGGTTTAGTTGTTTGACCTTGACCTTGAAGGTCACCTGAAGGTCAAGGTCATATAAAGGTCAAGGTCAAGCATGTGAGTCGTATGGGCTTTGCCCTTCTTGTTTGTATGATGCCCTTGTCATTCCACTTTCTTTACCCTTGATGAGATGGCACCATTCATGTGCAGAATTTAACAGGTGACATTTGCAACATTTATCATTATTCTATGACCATTATGTGTTGCTCTTGGGTGATGGAGGGTGAATGACTTAAAAGAGAAATCTCAGTGATTAGCCAAGACAAAGTAGCAGTAATCTTATTCCTTACAAAGACTCTTTGTGGCTGGTTGGAAGAGATGGGCTACATCGATGTACACTACAGTATTGGTCAATTTATTGTTATGACTACTTGTTCATGTATATGTAATGACTGTTGATGTGTTTCTTTATTATTACTTGATTATACTCAATAACAGTTAACAATGCTTACAAATTAAAAATATATATTGGCTACAAGACATGAAATCCAAAATTTGAACCTGTATTCCTATATCAAGTGTTACGAAAGTGCTTTTTTATTTGATGGAAATTTGTTACACCTGACACGAGGAGGAAGTGGTGTGACTTCAGAAATCCTAAGCTTACCAAGATTTTTTCTTTTTGAAAACCTACATGAATATTAGGGGGGAAAAGTTACGGTTATGGTAACCTTATCCACTTTTTTTTTTTTTTTTTTTTTTTTTTTTTTGGGGGGGGGGGGCTTAACTCTTTGTCTTCCACTAGTTCATGGGTATTAAAAAGCTGGATTGTAAAAATTGTAAAAGAGTTTGTGTAAATAGGTGTTGCTTTGTTCAAAAGTAGCTGTCCTTAAAAGTTATAGGTGAAATTAAATTTCCTGACAAGCCATGCTGGTGTTGACTAGATATGACTGCAATATGTTAAACATGTTTGAATTGCAACAAATAACATGTTGCATACAGAGACTGATCAACAAAAGAACTGAATGGAACAGTTGATTTTCTACTGAACCATTCATCATTTGATGGCAGGAAGAACTGCTCAGTATGCTTTTGTGAGTTTGCATTCTTCTTTTGGCTCAACAGCTTTAACTGTTGGATCTGAGAACAATTTATTATCAGAACCAAATAGAGAAGCAGGAAAATAGACTTTCATGTTGATCATATACTTTGCACCATCCTAAATTCTGCATCTCATGTATCTCAAGTTGCTGGAGTGAAATGACCACAACTTGTGAAAGATATGCTCTATGTCAGATTAGGTAAATTCTCCAGGTTTTTTTGGGGGGAGGGGGGTTGTTTTTGTTTTGTGAGGTTTTGTTGTTTTTAATACTCAGATAAGATGGCTGCACTTTCTTTGCAGGCTAGGAGCAGTCTGAGACATTTGAGTGTGTCTTCAGTGGGCAGCAAAGTCACTGCTTCTTCCCAACTAGGACTAAATGTTGGTACTTGTGAGGGCAAGGATGTCACTCTGTAGTGTGATTAACCCTTATATGTGGCCATGCATCAGCATGGAGTTGGAATACTTCCCAGGGAGTGGAGTTGGTCTGCTGGTGTGTGTGTGTGTGGCTTTTATGTCTGCCACTGCATTTTTTGTCAAGCAGTCCAGCGATCAAGGATTAAGTGGAACACAGTTTGAGATCCACACATGGGTGATAAGTCACTATATGAAACCATGCCATAACCTTTATCTTCTGGGTTATGCCCTCTGTGGGTTTTTCTGCTTTTTAGAGCAACCTTGATGCCTGCAGCTACATGTGAGGACTCCGAAGGATGGCTTACTCAGAAATCAGGCTCTCATCTGGTTACTTATCTTGCAGTCCAGCCTGATTGAATTTGCTATGGGGCCATGTTGTACAACAGTGAGTCTTGAAGGGGTTTGAATGTGTTGTGATCTCCTTGTGTGTAGGGAATTGTCTCGCAGAGAGCAAAGCATCTTCCCATGCTCAGATTCAAATGAAAGCATTGATGTGTGGTGCCTTTGTGAGTGATGAGTGATGCAAAGCATGGTTTAGAGAAACTGATGCTTGAAGTATTATGCCTATCAGGGGAAAGAGGATGAGGATGATTTCAATAGATGTTGACCATGACCGTCTCATTTTCACAGCACGGGGAGTTTGTGGGCGACATTTCCAGTATCAACAATTTTTGTGTTGGAGTGTATTACTTGGAGTGCCTGATTGTCTTGAATACTCATTTATTTGTATTTGTATTATTGGCTGTGTTTGCACCTTATGCATGACAAGGATATTGAATTGACCAAGTCCAACATGCATGGGTGACTTACTTTGTTGAGAGAATCCTTCCACATGTTGTTGAGAGTCTGGCATATTCCCTGTGGCTTCTCATGGCATTTGCAGTGATCAGTGCTCCAATATCACAACTGTTTGAAATGTATTTCCAATGCACCTAATAGAAACTGCTCCAATATCACAACTGTTCGAACTGTATTTCCAATGCACCTAATAGAAATTGCACACTTGCTTCAATGCTTGAGCATTTCCAATGCAATTGTATGTTACTTGCCTTCAGGAGAGCATGCATGCTTATCACAAATTTCAAACTCTTAATACATCAACCAAATAAATGCATATTCTTGTTTCTTTGTGTTGTCCTTTAAATGAATGCAAAAGATTGCTCACAATGAATTTACCTTTGCTCCTTAACTTTTTAATGGTGTGTTTTCATCAAAGATATGGAATGGTGATCACAGAATGGTGTTTTCTGATAACATGCTCCTGCACATGCTCTAAGATGAGAGAAGAGTTTGTGCATCTCAATTTCATGCAACCATGGAGGTTAATTATTCTCTCTCCATAGAATGCAGTTGCCCATAGTCTAGTGTGAGGAAGGTTTACACATGTATATCAATGAAAGCAGAGTGGATTTTTTTTCAAAGACTAAAAAAAGGGATGCATTCACACTTAATAGCATTAGATATTAATTTAAATAAGTTTTGATGTGTAGATTTGATGATTTAATTATTTTCATAGTGACCTAGTATCAAGATGATCACTACAACTAAAGTTCAAACTGGGTAATAAGCATCTTGTGATAGTTTAGTGGCTGGATGCTATGCCTTGTTCTTGGGCTTTGTGTCCCACTTAGTACACATGCATGCCCTTTGTCTACCATGCTCTGCCTTGCATAAACACAGAATCCTCTATTTCTTCACTTCCTTTACACCTGGCCTCCCACCACATTCTAGCCATGCATAAATTGGTCCTCTTCTCTTTCAGCACTTGTTTTATCTTTTTTGCTTCTGTCATCTGCAGTCTAGTCTTGCTTCAAGATCTTGATTACTGGACAGTTTTTTTCCACCTGTCATTCTCAGACTGAAATACTTTGTATAATCACATCTGTAAGCATGGAGATAACTTTTCTATGCCCAACTTTGATGTCATTGTCTAAGTTCAGAACTGCACCTTTGGTAGACTTGATTTTCAAGGAGAAAATTGTAAAACATGTCTTTGATAGAATGTGGAAGGTGTGCATGGAATATACACCATACACTTGAATGTCAATAAAAAATGTCAACACAGATTGGCAATTGCTTTTCTCTAATTTATTTGCAATTAATTCCCTTACAGGGACCATACATTCAGCATCAGAGAAGTACTGATTACACAACCCAATAACCAAAGGTTAAAATGTTGGGCCGTTTGAATACACGGGGGGAACAACATCCTTGTAGACATAATTACTTTCCTGTATTTTTCCAAGTTTCAAAGGTTCAAATTGGTATACAAGTTTCAATGTTTCATGGAATCATGACTTTAAAATATTGTATGGCACTCTGGGTATTTGTTGTTATGGCTGCAGGAGTACAAACCAACAAGGGGCCAGCGATCCTCCACACAAAGCCTGTTCACTTCCAAAGAGGCATCTGCATGACTATGGCCCCTGGTTATCCTGCTTCATAGGTTCATGGTCTCATGGTCTTGGAACAGCATCCCAGAGCTGCTTAGGATGTCTTCAACCCTCACTAACTGTAAAGCAGGGCTCGGACAAATGCATGCAAGTTTAAATGACAGTAGGCTATGCAAGGCCATTAACAACAAACAAGACTCGTCAGTATAAGCAAATTAAGCCATATTTTCCCTAGTTATTTGCCGTATTCAAATTGCATAGGGAGACGTGGCCAGTCTATTCTTACCCCCAACCCACAGGGGGTGCAGCCTGGGTGTGATTGTGACAGTCCAGGAAGCTACTTCACACTCTTTGAGGGCAAGCTGTCCTTGAGAGAAGTGACTCCCATTCAACTGGCAGTCTCAACGCAAGAACAGTTTCTCCATTGAAGCTGTGACAATACCTTGTGCATTCACTATAGCTTGAAGGAGGTAGTGTTGAGATAAAGATGGCCTTTCACTCTACGCTTCCCATAAGCTAGTGTGACTTGCTGAACTAGAATTTTGGAGGAAGCTGGGTAGAGGAAGAAAAGGCTGGAAAAGAAAGAACACTATTTGCTGATGGACTTGATGGTGACTTTGCCCCCTTTCACCTCTCCTTCCAGTCCCTGCATCCTCAGGTATTCCACTGCCTCCGGAGTCAACGACTGCAGCGAGGCATTCCTCACTAAGGCTTGGATCTCACTGTTGTCTTCACACAGGTTTCGAACAGCAAACACCACCCACTCCCTCAAGTCTGCCAGCTGTTAAGGACTGAATAAACACTGCCTGGTAGAGTAATAATTTAGCACCTTCAAACACATGCACACACACACACACACACACACACACACACACACACACACACACACCGACCTCATTCATTAGTTCTTCCAGCATATCCTTAGGTCCTAGTAAGAAGACAACATTCTCCTCTCAGCCAGCTATTCTAATGGTCAAAATCCTATCATCTTAATAAACAATTGGAAATCATAAAAATGAAAAAAGTTACATCTCTACTACAGGACAGTTGAATGCATCTAATAAAATCTACCTGCCCAGCCCGCATCCTTTCAAATGAAACACCACCATCATAAAGCATTTCAGCAGCAATGGTAAGGTTTCTGACTCAGATTTGAAAGTTGATTTACAAGTGGGCCAGAATCTGCAACAGTGGTACTCCTCCATAGAATCCAGATGATTGAGTGAATGAGTATGAATGTATAAGGTGAACATCTATGATGCATCTTCCCCTCTGTGTGACTGTGAGAGTGTTGGTTCAATGTTTATGATGTGCTAAAAACAAATAATTGTCTTAAAAGGAGCTGTTCATCATGTTTACACTATCGATCCTCCATAAGAATAAATCAGAATCTATTTCTATTTCTTCCAAGGATACATGGATTTTTCACATCAAAGTTGGTCAGGTCCAGCAGGAGAGGAATGCCATCATGTGCTTGCACCTGAAAAGGTGTTACAATGTCAGTAATGACTACATGGTTTGCTACATGCTTTACCACTGAAAACATTCATGGAATCCCACCCATTTATCACAATGTATTTTACACCAGATCATGTACACATACATTCTGTTGTTCAGCATTTTCTGGTCAGTGGGAATGCTAGATATTTACTCAGAAAACTTGCCCTTCATCAACCCCCCCAAAAAAAACTAACTACTAAAAGGTTTGTAACCATAATTAATTCAGTAGAAATGACCACTCTGGAAACAGTTTCAAGCCACAAAGAAATCCAAACTTGCAGAATCTTGATTTCATTAAAACCAAAAATTACATATCATAAAGCAACACACAAATTTATATATTTTTCCCCCTTCATAAAGCAATGCTAAAATGACATATCAAACTTACAAAATTCTGGTTTGCCTTGCGTTTGTAACACATATTCCCAATCAGCTTGACGAGGTGTTTTTTCAGCTCATAGGAAGAATCCAAGCTGTCTGGCTCAGGCAGGCCTGACAGGTAAGAACTGCCCTCTTTTTGGCCTGAGTGGACCCGTCTCAGTAAGCCTGTAGGAAAGTGAAGACACTGCAGACAACAGCGACTCCCAATAGCATCTCCAGCTTGAACACAAACTACTGAACATGAAGAAGTTCAACTTGGTATGAATGTAACCTGTACACCCATGTAGGGGAGAGCCCCCCCCCCCCCTCTCAAGTATACCAATTCATTGTGTGAACAGCATACTTTATCAGAAAATTTCATTAAAAAAAAACTTTAAAATTAAGTTGAGACCATAAATGCTTCTATTGAGACTGAGGTTCTAAATCACCATTTAAATCATAATGCCCTGCACTGCCATTCCTGAACCAACTTAGCTGTCACTAGTGTCAGCTCCTCCCCAGCTGCTCCCTCTCATATTTCCCTTGTCTGACAATGTTCTAAATTTAGAAGTCAAGCCACTGCTTTGGGGCAGAGCTGCATGTCAGGACCAAAAATGTGTGTCTAAACATAGAGTGTTTCTTGATAGTTTCATTGGATGATATGTATACATGATACTGCATGTTGATCTCTACACGGTTGCTTATTTTAGAATTACGACTTTGAGTAGGAAAACTGCAGAGCATGTCTATATCTTTGCCGGGCAGTCAGAGCCAATGTGAAAAAGGCAACCAGAATGGAGCATGGCCATATGGGGATGATATTAGGCATAAGTGTATATCATCAATGCTTCGATTGCACTTTTGTCAGACAACCAGTTATTAGCTGTCAACACTGCCTAAAGAACTGTAGCTATGAACCTAGTAATTAAGATATAGGGAGACAAGCAAACACTTCAACATCAAATAGGAAGTAGAGCTTAGAGAATCCCAGATGAGGAGGGGTGAGGGTGAGAGGGTTGGGGTAGGGTGAGGGGTAGTATTAGGGGTGGGGTGGGGGTGCCAGTGTGGGGTAGGGGATGGGTGTGTACAGGGATGGGGGTGGAGTACAGGGTTAGCAATGTGCTAAGAGACAAAGAACAAAGGGAGAGGAAGAAGAAGAGGAATGAGGACAGGCTCCCAAGAGAGAGAGCTATGAATACAGCAACAGAGGAGAGACTAGGGCTGGAGGGGAAGGGAACATGGGGATTCAACTTACTCAAAGCACTTTCAAGAAGGCCTTGATCTTCACAGTAGGGGTCATGGGAAAATTCATCACTGGTGATGATGCACAGGTTCTCCAGGACTAATCTCATGTACTTCATCTGAGGTAAATAAAGCACAAAGTCTTGCTATAACTCATGTTGATCAGCTGGTTGCATTTTCAAAAATCTGTATTGATGTCATTATTCATTTCTGCTGAATGCATTCTCAATCAAGAAGGCTTTGAAATGTAAACAAAAGGAAACATATAAAATCATGAGTCACTCCAGGAGGCACTATCAATGTTTGAGGGGTAACAAAAATATCATATCTACACAATGCCTCTATGTAGATATAAAGAAAAGGGATAGCCATTTGATATGCAAAACGCTTTAGGTGCCAAAACATGAGTCTCTGGCCTGACCCACATGGTACACATTGGTTTGCATGGGCCCTATGGAGTCAGCTGAACAAGTGCTACTGAGCCAGAAAAATCCAACAAAGCGAGATCCACAGCATTCCAGCTACAGAGTGAGATGTCAAGCTGCTCATGCTGTATGATACACTACAGAGTCACAAACCTGGTTATCCTCAACAGAGTGAGGGGCAGACTTCATCAAGTCCTCAACAGCCTCGACAAAGACGGGGGCAAGGTGCTTCAAGTTGCTGACGGAGGGATTTCCCTCTTGGTCCAACTCATGAGACAGGATTGCATGCACCACCTGCATCATCACCACCCTGAAGTACAGAAAGGAGATGGTCTCACATAGACTCAACGTTTAAGGTGTTTAATGTGCTTTCAAATGCTCTGATGACTCCAATTCCTCATATAGCTAGCCACATGGAAGCTATGGACCATGCTTAAAGGCCACAAGAAGCCAGCCACTCATTGGTTACCTAAAAATAGGTGAACACTTTTTGTTAATTCTGATTGGCTGTTGAGACATATGGTGACATGAAAAATTTGGATACAGCAGTTCTTCACACATGCACTTTTCAAGAGAATTGGTTCTTCTCAACAACATGTCTCAGTCAAGAGATGTTCACTGTTAGCATCGATTCGCTATCCACACTTTTGCTCATCTTTACATTAGCATTTTTAAAAGATTGAAACAATTATGTTATGACAGCACAGACATATAAATTGGCCAGTACCCAATTACAATGTGCAAGGATACAGTGGATCCTATTATAGGTAACCAATCAACAGAAAAATGCGCAAAAAATGTGCGAATTGAGTGATATCTCATGACCAATGATCTAGGTCACTGTGCACTGTATTTAAACGAATATGAAACTAGGCCTTTGGCAAAATTAATTGTGAAGCCTGCATTAAAAGCAAAAAGAAATTAAAAAGCTCATGGTTGCCAACTGAGTAGACCAAGTTAATATTCAGTTACATGGACATAGAGCACTGGGATGTGCAGATGACTGTCATTTTAATGTGCATTTACAGTGTAACATGAGCCTTGTTCACGAGGCGCAGCAATGTGCAGCAATGTGAAACGGCTTGTTCAGGACGCGCAGCGCTGCAAAGCGTCAAATCACATGCAGCGCTTTGCAGCGCTACACGTTCTGAACAAGCCGTTTCACGGCGCAAGCGCTGTGCAGTGCTGAGCAGCGCTGCACATTGCTGCGCCTCGTGAACAAGCCTTAGAATAATGCTCACAATATTATTCAACCTTTTTTCTCTCCTTTTGACTATAGGATTAATTACATGCAGGTGCAGTATCTCTGCACATTGCAATGATTAATGCCCATCTAAGCAATAATTTCTCCTTATGCCAGCACTGACTTCTCCTCCAGTGGTAGTGGGCCCAGCACAGGTTGCAGAGTTTTCTCTAGTGTCAATATGTCCTCCAGCACGAGAATCCTGAAACAGTCATGATAAAATCAATCATTATGATTATGTCTGAAAAAAATCAACCCTCCATTTTCAATAATCTCAAATTAGAAGATGCAAAAGAAACCCCAACCTGCATTAATTAAAATCTTGCAGGAGAAAAGTGCAACAAATCACATCAAACCATATTCATAGCTCACTTACAACAGGGTTGTGGTGTCAAGGTGTCCTAGGAAGAAAATGGGCAATTTTAGCGGATAGTCAAAATTGCAATGCAGAAACCTAGAGGTGAGTGAGAAAGCAAAGACAGCAAACAAGCCGATCTCTCTCTCTCTCTCTCTCTGGTCCTTCACTGATGACAGATTATCATGTATTTGTAGTTTCTAAAAGTCAAATTCAACATTCATCAGGGAGGGGGAGGAAAGGCAGAAACCACCAGACAGTGGCAAAACAGATCCAAGAGCTCTCCTGAAGCCAGGAAGTGGGCAGAACATCATGGTGGACCTCAAAGGACAGCCCACACCCCTCCACCAAAGTGTTCTATGTGACATACCCCAGACTGAGCAACCCTAAGATATCATCTAGTCAATGGAACAAAAGTCCATTTCCTGGCTGAGCTGACAGCAACCCGCAATTTAAGCAACATAGCATGGTCACATAAGCCAAAATTTACAAGGTACCCAGAAGTGGAGGACCTTTGTCAGCAAATGAGGGTGGGGTTGTCGGATGCTACCAGCTGAGGTTGGCTTCATAGTTCATAGCAGGGTCTGCCATCCAATTTTTCCAAGGTCTAGGAGCCAGGTCTCAGGAGGTGGCCGAGTCCACATTCCCATGGATTTGGCAGATCAGAGACAGGTCGGAATGACTGACAATAGATCCAATACCCCATGTTGGTCAGATATGCTGCTTGGGCTGACCCTGACTGAGCTACTGGAGTAGCTAAGCTGCCAGGTTTTCCAGCTGATGAGGGAGGTATCGAGCAGCTCCAGCTGTAGGTTGCATTCTGTCTTATTCATTTTGTCGTCAAGTGTGATCAAATCAACTCACAGTATTCAGTGCACTAAAATGTAAAAGGCATTCTGGAACATGCAGCATAATCTAACTCTTAAAGAAATGTTGGTGCAGCATCTTTGACAAGTGAAACCCTAAAGAAAGCAACCAATTATTTCTTACTCTATTTCTGACCAGCCAGACACATCTTTGGACAATTTGTGGGTGAAGGTGCTTGCTAGCTCAGGAAGGCCAGGAACCACCAGGTCTCCAAGTTCTGAGCATTCCTGGGCACCCCGCAGAATGGTATGGACTGCAATGCTTGTGTACTCAGTCAGCTTCTCATCACCAAATCGAATGAGTTGACTGAAAATACAAGCAGATCATTTGCTACAGAACATTGCATTTGAATGCCTGCTAGCACAAGTTGATACTACTCTCCAGACTGATATTGACACTTTCAAGCATGGAATATCAATAAATGTCATACTGCATATATGGCAGTTCATTAAAACCAGTTGATTCTATTCTAATGCTTGACATTCAAACTCAAAGGAAAGACACTAACACCACAATAATACAAATCCCCTGAACATTTTCTTTTTACAACAAACACTGCTGGTCACATGAACATCACTAATAAAACATTTGAGAAAGTAGTGATAAGATTGACCATCTTAGAATTTTAAGAATGAATTAAGGAGGGAAGCAGAGTTAGAGGTTGAATGAAAAACAAACAACAACAACAACAAAACCAAAAAACAGAACTATGTATCTTTCAATGTTCAGTAGTGAAGAGCAAAGTTGGGATACAAGTAGTTTTGTTACTATGTCAATGGTAAGATGAAAAGTTCATGGTGTTTTAATATGACCTATATAATGTTCATGCATCAGATTGAATGACTACATGGAAATGGAATTTTATTTTCTCAGAAAAAAGCAAAACATTTCAAAACAGATGCTCTTTTAATCAACAAAACAAAAACACCAACCTGAATTTACCACTGAACTTCTCCCAGACCAGCATCATGTTTCCGGAGTGCCCCACACAGGCATTAGTAAGGAACTGCATGACATTTCTCAGCAGATCCATGTCAGGTACTTTCCACACCCAGAGACTGGATACCACCAGGTCAAGAGTTCTGTCCAGCACAACAGAATTCTGCAGGGCATCCTGGCTGGGACTGCAGAATGCACATGCATTACGCATGCAGCGGTAGCACTCTACACAGCAAGCAAGGGCAGCTGAGTCAGGCTCTGAGGCCTCTGTAGTTCCCTGCAGTGCTTGAATCAGTGGTGGCAGAGCACTCTGACCCAGCTTCTCCACCAGGTACGGGCCATGCTCCAACCTGTGGAAGAGATACACCTTTATTAGATGCAAAATTAATGTATATTTGGAATTGCCTAAAAGATGTAAATCATGAGTGCCTGAGGGTGAACTCAAAGATCGATTAAAAACATCAAATGCGTCTTGGAAACGTTCCGTAGTTTAATAAATGCCAGCGTTATGGCGTAATCTCGTGATGATTTTAAACTTTTCTGAATAGTTAGGCCTATAGTTTTCGTGGGTTTTCTCGAGAACAGTATTTCAATCTCTGTTGGAGGCATTAACTGTCTCTGTCAGTTCTTTTGTCCGTCTCTTTCTTTTCGTCTCTTTGTATGCGCACGTACCAGCCTTCGAACACTTTCGTAAGCTTATATGATCCCGTTACCACAGATAGGTCTATGCACCAAATGCACGTGGGTTTGTATGCATGTGCATTCTGATCCAAAAGGAGACCAGTAATGACTTCCTTACAGAGCACACCTAGGTATGTCTTCGTGCATCTAAGTACGTGACTGAAGATACGGTGCCAGCCGACTAATGCAGTTGTTCGTCACTCGTTAGCAAGTTCATCCACCTGTCACTCTCGCTCATGAGTTGTTTCTTCAGCAGCTGTAAGTATTCCAGAGCCACTGTATATTCCTTTTCCTGCAAGCCTTTGCAGATGGCATCAGTCTGTGTCCTGTTAATCGGAGTACACTCAAGATCAGACATTGTTGGTTATGATGAGCTGGCAAAAGCGAACATGTGCACCATAGCACGAAAGCGGAAGTTTACAGCCGACAATTTTATCAGGCACGGACCGAAACATGTTAGATTAACGATTGGACTATTTTTCTGCATAGTGAAATTTGATTGGTCAGTGCCCTTAGGTCATTCAGCTTGCAGCATGGCAGCATTGAAGGTGAGCCACCCTTCCACCGCTTGCTGCAACTACAGAATGCGGCAGTGTCTTGCATGCAATCTTTATAAAAACGGCATTTGGGAAACATCTCAACTATAATTGTTTATACTTATTGTTGTTGAGCCTCTGATTTCTAATGAGCGAACGCGCTGACGGTATTGCGGCCTACTCCAGTGTTAGTCTCAGTGATACCTGCTTGGACTTGGAGCTCGGGTCGAAGTACACAGTGACGGAGACGTTGCCTGGGAATGCTGGAAAATAGAATAAGAATCTGCCCTTAGCTTAAAGGAATCCAGCTCAGATAATTGACTTAGTAGAAGAAGCAAAGTGAGGAGGTTAGAAAGGCTGAATATGCAGTGGTTTTGAGAGCGCACCCACCTCACCAGTCAATATATCTCTAGCCTTGTCATCAATCAAGTTGGTCAAGCTATATCATCAGATCCACTGCTCAAAGGTGGCACACTTTATTTTGCTCATTGCCACCATATTTACAATGCTTACTTAGTGCCATGTACATTTTAATGAATGTACTGAAACACTGCCAGAATGAATACTGGGATGTACTTGGTAAGTTAGAATGCTGCAGGAGCTTTATCAGCGTTGAAGCTGCTGATCAAGGGATGACCCTGATTGCATTGGCAAAAGTCACTATCAGGCCTGAACAGGCAGAGGGTGGTGACAAAGACAGGACTACAGATTTCTGTTGGCAAGCAAAGTACCTCTGAGATACTGTTTATTCTTGAATCTAAGGTGAACAGTTGAGATAGCAAAACTTTGAGAATCAGTAATGGAGATACCTAAAAGGGTTACTAGTGAATAATGCTATATCCCCTAATGCAAGTTATTTTATTCAGAAGTTAATTAGTATAAACTATATTTGTGAGAATAACTTTCATAAGAAATAAACATGTAAGGAATAATTGTAAAAACTAATTAAGTCATATGCATTTATGTATTCTATTACTAGCAAGAAGTATGCCTCATTTGATCTAACCAGAATAATTATGTATGAAAACTGCAAAAATTGTGAATGAACACTCTTTTAGATTTCAGATGCATTCTTTTATGCAACACTTGTTTCACAGTAGGACCAATGCTGACATTGGTTTACTCAGTGCTCCCCCCCCCCCCCCCCCCCCCCCCCCCCCCCCCCCTGCCTCCCCCAAAAGAGAATGGTTTTCCAGCAGATGCACAAATTGTGTTGAATTAAGCAGTGGCTCAGTCAGTTCATCTGGGCAAACTGTCATTGACTGAGGACAAGTGCCATAAAGGGTAAACATACTACACCTGAAAATGGTTTGTCCTCATGGTTTCAAATGCATGGCAGTGCTCCATTCATGTTCCATTTCACTGGTACATTTTGAAAACATGCACCTATCAACTAATTATGACTGTAAAAGGTAAAGGTGTGATTTTATATAGCGACTTTCCACCATTGATTGGTGCTCAAACCGCTTTACACTTGACCCCCTGATCACTGGGCATCTTGATCAATTCTCACTGGTACCTCACAACAAACATAGTGACAGACATTTAAGACGCACACAGTCAGGTACCAGCACCAACTCAGCTCCCTGGGGAGTATTCCAACCCGATGCTGGCGCTTGGCCGCATACAAGGGTTAATCGTACTACATTTTGCCAACACTGCCCTCACAGTTACTCCGGTTAAACTCAAGGAAGTGACCATTTGCCTTCAGATAGTTGTATGGGGACTGAATCCCAGTTGGGGTAGCTGACCATGCAAATGCACAGTCCAGGAGTAACAATGGGGTATAATGGGTTGCTTTCACTGTTTCAGGGTCTTGTGGGGCTGGTGACGGGAGGTGCCTCTGGGCTGGGGAAGGCCACAGTCACACGACTGGTGCGGCAAGGCGCCAGTGTCATCCTGTGTGACCTGCCCAACTCCCCTGGGGAGAGTGTGGCCAAGGAGCTGGGATCCAGCTGTGTCTTCACCCCCACTGATGTAAGTGATGCTTAGGGGAGGGAATGAGTCTTGTCACTTTCACCGGCGTACATGAATAAGTAGCCTTGGAGAGATGTGGACATGTTCTCTCTAATAGTCATGCACTGAGCATGATATTTCTTTGAGACACATGTATGTCATGTATGTTAGAGGTACTAGCTCTTTTGCTAATATGAGATATGGTGGGGCTGAGGAACCAAACTGTTCCCATTTTGTGCTTCTGATTTGATTTCCTTATCTGTGATCCATCTATGTGGTCATCCATACAAACATTCAGGCTGCATCCATGGTTTTGATATTCTACAAAATAACATTTAGTAATCAGTAAAATAAGGTACTGTGAATAAATATATAAAGTCAGGAATTGCTGCTTTGCTTTTTGACCTTTCTGCAAACTTAAGAGAAACTTAAGTGTCATTTTGCTGATTGTTACCCATGCTGCCTTTTGACAAATGTTCAATTGAGGAATTCATCACCTCTCTCCTGCATAAAAGTCTGGCACTCATTCAGGAATGAATTGAAAATGGAAAATATTTTTGGACTGGGCTCAGAGCAAAGTAGGGATTAACCAGACTTTTTTTAAATTCTTTAATTTTGGACCAATTTGTTTCACTTTCTCTTTGCAGGTGACATCAGAGGCTGATGTTACAAATGCCCTGAAAGTAGCCAAAGACAAGTTTGGAAAATTGGATGTTGCTGTGAACTGTGCCGGCATCGGCGTTGCCTTCAAGACATACAACTTCAAGAAGGACAAGCCCCATGACTTGGGTGACTTCACCAAGGTGTTGATGGTAAGATTGGAATGAGATAAGCATGTGAATAGACATTAGATGTTTAACCCACCAGCAGGTTACAGAAGGTTTAATGTTTTTGTGTCAGTGACAGTATGTGTCGCTCATAATATCACATCAAAAGTTGACTGAATATTCTAGACATTTAAATCATGTTTCTTTTTAGACAAGATTTTGAGACACAAATTTCATATTGTGAAAATTGTAGTGTAAAGTTTGTTGAAAAAACAAAAATGAATATTTCAAGTTTTTATAGATATTCATGGGAAACACTAATCAACATTCTTTTTTACTGCAGTCTGTAAATACAGGAGTCCCTCTTTCATTGATTTTTCACATGCTTCACCAGACATTGTATTCCTTCCAGGTGAACACAGTGGGAACATTTAATGTCATCCGACTGTCAGTGGGCCTGATGGGGAAGAATGAGCCCAACCAGGATGGACAGCGAGGAGTGGTGGTGAACACAGCCAGCGTGGCGGCCTACGATGGCCAGATGGGACAGGCAGCCTACTCCGCCAGCAAGGGCGCCATTGTGGGCATGACGCTGCCCATCGCTCGTGACCTCTCCTCACAGGGCATCCGTGTCTGCACCATCGCCCCAGGTCAGTCAGGCTGCAGGTGACCATTCTCTATGGATGCACGCTGAGTATTGGTGCTCTGTCACTTGGAGCATGGCAGTCAAGATGTAGTAAGGTTTGCAGGAAGAGTTTGTTTTTGACTTGCTGGATGTTTCCTAGAGAGATTTTGCGATGTACAAGATACGTAAATTGAATTAGGTTAAGGGTTTTTATGAACTCAAAGAGTCTGCACTGATTGATTACCATATTTAACACAGGCAGCTGATGTAAACTCATGTTCCAAGTTGGAAAAAGTAACCTTAGTTGGGCCTATTCATAAACATGAACTCATTGTAAGCAGCAGCAGCTTTGGAAAGGTGCTAAATAGTATTTTTGGCTGCTTTAAAGTTTCTACTTGCGAGAATGCCATTAGTGTGATGAAAAGCATTGTACTCATGATGAGTGGAAAGCTGGCTGCACAGTTGGCTCGTAGGACAGATGTTCTGGCTGGAATTCCAGGCTTTTCCTTGTATGCAGCATATTTTGTAAGTCCTGCATGGTGTGATTTAGTTTATGACACATAATAGTGCAGCAAAAAGAGATCCCCAATTCAAATACTGTCATTCCTGCACAGGTTTGTTTGACACGCCACTCCTGGCCAGTCTCCCAGAGAAAGTACGCACGTACCTGGCCTCCACCGTTCCTTTCCCCCAGAGGTTGGGTGACCCCGCCGAGTATGCCCACCTGGTACAGGCCATTGTGGAGAACCCTCTTCTCAACGGAGAGGTCATCCGACTGGACGGTGCACTCCGCATGATGCCCTAGCCTGCCAGGGTGTCAAGTTGGCATCGTGTCCTTGTCTGGGTAGTAGTAATGAAATCTTAAATTGGGAATGCATGGATGTAACGAGTAGGTGAGATTTGATTTTTGTTGCTGTTGTTGGTACATTGATGCAAGAGAGCTATAATGACATGTAGTAGGTGATGACCCTGGATGATTTCCTGAAATGTTGGTTTTGATTAGATCTTGAATTGAGCCGGTAGCAGATGTGAACAATTTTTGCAATATGACATTGTTACTTGTTCAGTATTTGACTGGATGTTGGAAGAGATGGTCGTAGATGTCATACTAATTAAGTGCCAATTATAGCTCTGCTATACATGTAAATGCAGTGGAAATTACAAGTGCTGCTGGTCACTTCTGTGTTGTTCTGAACTGTGTCCGTTTCAGATGGCAAGTACAAAAACACCAAGATGGGTGGTGTTTTACAGCCTATCAGCCTCTGTAGGCTATGTAAGAGAAAATCTCCATTGAGGCACACAGTACCATAGGAACTGCTTGTGTCTGCTGATCTGATATGTCAATGTCATCAACAAGTGGTGGGACAGAATATTTTATTGTATGAAGACTTCATCATGTCATGTACATCAGTTCAAAATTTTTCTTTTCCACAATAGTGAGATGTTCTAGATTCTCTTGAATCATTGGGATGGAATTGTGTGATGAGTGAGCAGATGGGAACAACTGTTGATTTTGTGGAAGCAGATTATTCAAGCCCTGGTGATTTTGACTGCATGAATAACATTTTATTTTCCAAGCTATGGTTTTGCGTTGCCATTCCTAAACTTGCTCTTTGTAGCAACATCCTTAGGTGGAATATGGAAGCAAGTCTGCATACATGCTGCAAGACTAAAAGAAGACGACCTTGGCAATACAAAAATGACAAAATCCAAGGAGAAGATGAGATGACATCATACTTTTATTCTCATTGTTCATGTCAGACTAGCTAGGAATCAATCTAGCCGTCTCCCTTTTGGAGAAAGGGAAGTTGAAAATCTCAGCTGAGCATACGACCACCATTGCTTGACAAGAATACCCATGGCCCAGTCCATTTCTGGTGGAAGGCTGGGCAGCATCAACTGGGTCACCGAGACCACGTCCTGATGAAACTAATGGCCACTAGGACCTTGCAGATGCTGCTAATGATGCAAATTCTTGCTGACAATGCCACATATACAGACACAATTGCAAGAGGCATCCATTCTGGTGAGAAGTAATTTTACTGTCAAGAAATTAACTTTCGTTAACATCAAAATCTTGTACATGTGTCGGAGATCCCTCATCATGTTTGGTACCATGAGTGCAAATTACTTTCTGATGGACAATGTCTCTCCAAACATTAATGAGTTTCCATCATGAGCAGAAAATGGGCTCAAAGTATGCACTTCCACTTAGTTTGTAAGACCGCAAAGATATCGATAGCTATTTGCAGAATGACACGAGTCCAAATCTTAGCTTGCACAGATTGATGGAGAGTGTCAGGTCTTGCAATCAACAGCTGGAAGAGTTGACCAGGAATATAAGCCATTTCAAAGATGCATCCAAAGCATTGACTATGTGAAGGCAATATCATTATCAATTGAGGATCTGTTCCCTTGTATTCTCCGCTTATTTGCCCTTTCAGAGGGATATACTCTTCCTATACAAAAAAACATTAAATGTTTTGTCTTGCATGTTCAGCAACAATGTTTGCTCTGTTGCAAATGTAGATGGACTTATTGCACACATCAGCTCAAGACAAGATGGTTGAAATTTTACACTGAATTTATCAGACATGCTTGATCAAGAGACACATTCAAGGACAACAATAATTTCTGTCACAAATATTGAATCAGTTCATACAGGTTACACGATGATGATTGCTTGAGATGAATGGATGGATGTACACTTGCAAGATCCAACACCTTGTATATGTCTGGCACAAAATGCAACTGTTCTAACACCCATGCTCACATTTTCTCGCTATGAACTGGTCGCTCAAGTTGATGAAATATCATCACGTCAATAACACATCCAGGAACAAGGTTCAATCTGACAGGTGAATTGCCCTTGTTGCACAGTTTGGTACAAGTTGCATATTCAGTTGCAAATACAACAGTGGACACTGGCAAGTTCCCCATGCAGCTTGAGTAGCCCCCAAATCCTCCATTTCCAGCTGTGTTCCCCGAGTTGTCAGGACCTGTGCCAGCTGTACTTGCACAGCTGGCCTTGGGACAAAGTGAATTTGTGGTACTGTGCTGATGAGGACCAGGCAATCCAGCAAGGTGGCTGTTGCTTTTACTCCACACAGATTCCGAGACTGCTTCAGTGGTGTTTGTGTAATACAAGGTGATTCAACTTGACAACATGATACATCAGTGACTTCAAATCACTGCTAATGCTATGTGTTGCCAATTACTGGGTAGCAACTGCTGCACTGTCATTCCGTTAAAGGAGTCTGATATGCCATCCTTGCCATGTACATTGCTTCCATCATTCAGGACTAGATTACTTCAATGTTTCATTTTGATACATGAAGTAAACGGTGCAATGATAAAATAAAATAGCAAATAGCTAACAATAGCTTGGCTACAAGTCAGTAGTTAAGAAATTAAAGGACTAGACACAATGCAACAAATACTAATGACTCTTGGCAAAATTCAGTTCAATGCTCTATATGATGATGATAAACAATAAGCACACATCAACTTTTTACTGGACTACAGCTGTTTGGTACTCCAAAAGGTGCCTAAATTTTCCTGGGGAAAACCTGGTTCTTTGAGTATACTGATTTGAACATGCACACCTCAGACTGATTCAACCAGATCAAGTGCAAAGTTTTTCTGCATTGGATGCACATTTCTTACATTAAGCATACATGAATATGAACAACACGGTCTCTATGTTCGTCAGTGTTGTATCTTTCATTTTAAAAACTGATAGAATACACTTACTTTACATGATGCTTTAGGGCAACAACAACAACAATTATACAACTTTAACATGTCATCACACATTAAAACCTAGCCCCTATTCCCAACCCATACCCAGTTCTCTCTATCCCAATAATAAAATGGCTCTTTTACTCATTAAGTTAACTGGTAACAAAATTACAACAATAACACAATGTTTCAAATTCAATACAGGCAAGCAGAGAAGCTGAACAAGATCAAGCTTAAAAGCATGTGCAACATCCTACTTGTTAAAGAATTTTTTCAGTCATGCACAACTGTGCAAAATCATGACATTTTCACCATTTGTTCTTTGAATACACACTTTATCTAGCTGTTGCATGGAACTTTTTGTTTCCCCCTCACTCACATGATGCACTTCCAACTGATGCCCTATAGGTATGCCACTGAAAACTGACCACAAGACAAGCTTTGCAAACTCTACACTAGCAGTCAAATAATTACACACAAACTTGGGCACTGTCTAGCTTAGCAAATCAAGACTGAGCAAATTTTCAAATGGCAGAGAAGAAGAAGAAAAAAGAAAAAAACAAAACTCCAGAGTTCCCGATATCAGGATGTTGAGGAAAACAATAGAATGCGCAAAAAAATCATGCCTGGTACAGCCATGACTTGTATGTTCAAACTTTCCATTCACCAAATCCTCGCACCAGCATCTCCAATTCACAGTTCTGTCTGACAGTCGGCTCATCGCTTTGTATTGCGAACGAAGCCCTGCATGGGAGGGGGGCCAAAACTGCCCGCCACAGGAGGTGGGGGTCCCATGGAACCCTGAGCTTGTCCCATGGGGGGCAGGGGGCCTGCCTGACCACCCATTGGTGGTGCCCCTGGTTGGGGATACGGCCTGGAGGGTCCTATCTGGGAGTAGGGGGGTAAGGGGGCAGAGGAGGGGCCAAGACGGGTTGCTTGACTGGGTGGCATGAAGGGCCTTTGTGGGGGAGCGGACGTGTAGCCATGCTTGGATGCAGCCATGCTGCTCTCCAGGCCAGGCATGGTGGGCCTGATGCCTTGAGGGGAGTACAGCTCTCGCAGCACCATCAGCACCGTGTCCTCAGACTCCCTGTAGGCAGACAGACGGACACGTGTCATTTCTTTCCCCTTGTATAGAATATGTTCACATGTGCCTATCTGTGCATGCAAATATCATACATGCAGACTTGCAAACAAGCACACAAACAAATGCATACATAAGTACATACAACACACACACGCACAGACACATACAAGCATGCATGCACACACCCATGCACACGCGTACTCAGGCGCGCGCCCACGCACACACACACACACACACGGAATGGTAGGAAAATGAAAAGTTGCAAGAAGAGAAAGATGAGCAAGCATACAGAGGGAACCCCAGTGGAAGATGGTGAAGGTCTACACTTCAACATCAACTCAAGATCACACTAAAGACTGTCGTACCAGTAGCAGCCATGGCTGGCCAGAGCAAAGATGTAGTCATTGAAGCTCTCCACTGGAGATTCCTGAAGGACGTAGTCAATTCGTCTTCCTTCGTTGAACTGACCCAAAGGAATGTCGTCATCTTGCTGGGATGAAATAGCTGGAAATGAAACACAGGGTTGTCAGAGAAATTCAAGTGATTTAACAATAAAATCGTCATGTGCAATAAATCATATGGGTACAATTTCATTCATCCAAGTCATTCTCCACAATCATGACAATATGTTGGAATGTTCAACAACATACGAACTGGTGTAATATATTGCCTTGTTGCCAGCACAAAGGGTTGGACCCTTAACTCTATTCCATTTTAGGAACTGTTCATCTGTCTGTCCACCTATGATTTCTGGCCAGTCGGATATGTCTAGCCTACCTGTGTGGTTGTCTATCTGCCTTCCCGTCAGTTTGCCTTTCAGCCAGTTTCTGCCTATCTGTCTTCTTGCCTGCTCACTTGTTTACCCATCTCCTTGCCTACCCAACCAAACTCCCTGCCTCTCATCTTCAAAGCACAGCCTCAGACACTCACAGCCTGTCTCGGCCGAGTCCTCCCCGTCCTGCTGGTGCTGCGAGAACTGCTGGAGGACAGTGTCCATCTGCTTGTCCACCTCCTGCTCCAGAGTGGTCTCGCTGCTGGAGCCAGAGCGATGTGCCATGGCAAACTCTGTGATGGTGGACCACGTGCTCTTCAAAGACTCCATCAGCTTCTGCTTGATGTCCGCCCCCATGCGGCTCAGCCCCTCTTTCAGCTCTGCAAGAAGGAGAGAAAGGACAAGACTTAAAGTGCGTTGCTTGGGCCATGAAGCCCCTGTGGGCTGGGGGTAAGAGTGACTCCACCGCATCTCTCTATGCCATTTGTAAGAGGCACAAAACTAGGGAAATCATTACTTGTTCCTATTCTTACCAGCTTTAATGATGTTTTTCATTATCAAAGGCCTTCAATAGTCGACAAATACTGATACGCCATAAAACTCCATTCATTCATCTATCCTCAGGCCATGACAGGTGATAGGAAACCAAGCATTTATCAAATGTATGAGGAACATTTTTTGTTTCTTTTTGTGTTAAATTGCATTATGGGACACCTTGATAAGATTGTAGATGTGGCTAAAGCCATGAAAACTTCCCATCAATATTAGGAATTTTCTAGGGATTTTTTTCCTATTAATTTTTAACATCACCTTCTTTGTGACAGTTAGCAAATCATCCTATGGATGAAAGGTTTTTGTAATATATTTGTTTATGCTACCAACTTGGAATGGGTGGATACAACTTTAATGTTTTGATTATAGAGCAAAAGCAGCAAAAGTTGATATGGCTCCTTGTTAATGTTTTGAATATTTTGAATTTGTCATACATTCATTTTGGAAGTTTGCAGGTTTGATTTCGTAAAACTTTTTCATGTCTATCTCTGGCATGTTTGCAATTCTTTAGAAACTGTGTTTCTATACCTGCCATTCCTATCACATTGAGGGTGCTTGCAAGCAGTAAGGGACATCATTATGCTGAGAGACGGTGGAGGGCTATTACTTACCAAGGTGTAGTCGCTTCCTTCCCTTATGGTGAGGAATCAGCACCGGCTTGATGGTGGCTGCATTGGGGTTGATCAGTGGCTCAACCCTGTAGGCCTGGATGTCAGAATAGTCAAAAGATACAAAGACTGTTTAAAAGAAATTGTCACCAAGGAACAAGATTCTGTACTGGTGTTGTGGCAAAGAAAATGTCCAGGCATAATACAGGCCACAAGTGATTTAGGACATGTAACCTTCCTAATTTACAAAATATATTAAATGTGTGCAAACATTTTATGAAGGTATTTAGTTTAATGGACAGTAAGAAAATCTGTCAAAAGTGCACATTTCAGCACAGTGTAAAGATTTCCTGGCTCAGCTAATGCAACAGCCTTTGATGAGGCACGAAAGGAACATGATATACAATCACAACTCAAATGCCTTCCCACTCATAATTATTCAATTAACGTAAAGACTGAAAAGTTGATGAGATATTAACAAAAAGGTACAAGATTAAAAACATGCATATCATCTCAAGATGAAGCTGATGCAAAGAGCCTTAAGTGGGCAATACTTTTAGGTATCATGATTGGCATGAGAAGGCTTTTACATTTGCAGAGATATGGAAATGAAATGGAAAAAAGTGTCATACTTACAACAGGATCAAACTGTTCCATCAGGCAAAACATGAAAAAGAGAATAAAAACTTAAGTGAAAACAAAACCCCCAAATCTTCATATAAAGTGATGAAAATCTCAATTTATATTTCAAAGCCAAAATCTTCAATTGCAACAAATTTTTAATTGTGAAATAGATTTGTGACAGCAGAACTGCACTAAAAGAAAATTTTGTTTGACAACTGGAAAAAGTATAGATGGAGATTAGTTAACTGACCTACATCTCAACATCAATGAACCCTCTCTATTCACCGCCTCCATAAGTGAGCCCTCTCTTCTGACATTCATCATGAATGACCAATACTGCATTCCATTTCAGGTCTTCACATCGTACACTTGAGCATTTACCCTGTACTAGGCATAAGAAATTTACAATGCGCCAAATTGTAACGGGTAACAATTTCTTCCAAATCTTTACCCAGAGTACCTTTCTCATCTGTCAAATACCTCTAAATTGGAATAGCTCTTCACTGGACACCTTTCTCACCATTGGATCCCAGCGTAATGCACCTGAGCAATTCACACTCTTAGTAAACCAATAAGATTCATCAAAAGACAATTCTAAACACAAACAGCAGATATTTGCATCTCTTCAGCAACTGTCACCATCAGTCTAACATTTCCAAATCATTACAGCTCATCACCAGAGTTCCTCCTTACCGGATGGAAGACGTTGAAGACACGAGGACAGGTGGGCAGGTGAAAGTCCTCTGTGACTGCCTCTGTGCCTCGCACTGCCAGGAAGATGGCCATTGGGGAACCCAGGGCAAAGAATGTCTCCGGCTCAAACTCCAGCTGTGGGTAGCGCACACTGGGCTGCCCTGTCCCTGCAGGTCCACAGATGTAGTCCACAGAGATGCTGGACTGAGACTGGTTGCTGTAGACACACAGCAAAGGAAGATGATGCAGAGATAGCAAAGTTGGGGATGACAAAATAGTGGTGGTGGTGGTGGTGAAGAGGAAGAGATGCTGGAGAGAGGATAACAGAGGTACTGGTGGGTTGAAGGAGGGAGGGTGTAAGGAGAAAGGAAAAGAGAAGTGATAGTAGTAGGAGTGGAGGAATGAAAGAGCGGGAGGAGACAACAGGGAACAGGGCTGCCTACCCTCCTTTTTCGATTTCAGTATTACCGAGTTCCAATTTCCGTATTTCAGTTCCGATTTCAGTATTAAACCGAGCGACAGTGCAAGAAAACAAAGCAACTTTAATCATTAACCAGGGACCAAAAGATAAAACAAAACATACCTGTTTTTATGTACACTATATACAATAGTTCTGCAGCTTGTTTACTGTGACAAAGACTGGTAGTAGGCACTTTTCAGGCTTTTCAGGTCTTTGACACTGTAGTTTCTGTCAAGGGCTTGTCCAGGCCTGGACTTGGCTACCACCAAGGCCTCCAAGGCGTCGGATCCCATGCTGCCTCTGAAGTGTGTTTTGTTCTTTCTCACGACTGGGAAAATGCGCTCACAGTGAGCTGATGAGTGAGGGATTGTCATTATGGCAAGCATAACCATGGGGAGGTGTGGGAAGAGGAGGTCTTCCCCTACACCTACACTCAGTTTGTCCAATGCCGCCATTGGGAGGTTCAGTTCTACTGTCAAGTCTACCATCATCGCCTCAGCTCGAATTACGTCGATGTCGATTTGGGACACTTTCGAAGGAGGCGGTGTAAAATATTCACTGATAGGTTTTTGCGCTGCTGCGACCTTCTTCTCCTCATTTTTCTTCACATGCTTTGGGCCTTCAACATGCCTTTCGATATCGTTGGCGCCACCACTGGAGATGCTGAACTGGTTATCACAAGTCGTACATTTGACAGTGGAGTCAGTGGTGCCGCGGACTATAAATGGATACTTCTCCGTGTACGCTGGAATGTAGACCTGCGACCTCCGCTGTTTCTTCGATAATTCAGAAACACAATCGCTTGGCTTTCGTTTTGACGCCATTGTTGCACATGAACACTGCACATACCGGCACTCTCCGGAAAAACACTTCGTGCGTTGCGCTTGCGCACTGTACGAAAATGACGTCACTCGGCAATTTTCGGAAATATTTTCGCGCGCTGCGCCTGCGCATTACAGAACAAACCCATTCAGCAATCATCGGTAGACTGCTTCGGAAAACGATTCGCGCACAGCCACAGGCCAACGATTTTGGAAATTATTTTATTATAGTTTTTATTTTGATATTTCCGGAACGCAAAATAAACTCCCGTATTTTCCGGAACGCTCGCCGATTTTTTTAAATTTCCGGACAAAATACGGAATTTCCGTATGGGTAGGCAGGCCTGCAGGGAATGAGGATGGGTGGGTGGTAAAATGGAGGAGGGATGGAAGAGGCTGGGGTGGAAGGGAGAAGGGGGGGGGGGGGGGGGGAGGGGGACAGAAGGAAGGTAAGTAGATGAGACGAATCTGAGCATGGCAAGAAGGATGGGAAAATTCATGAGGGAGAAGAGACATGAAAAGGATATATGGATGGACAGACAAATGGAAGAACAAATGAGCAGGCAAACTAATGAATGGATAGCCAGTCAGCCAGTCATAAGGATGGATGGACAAAAAAAAAGAAGAGAGAGAGAGAGAGAGAGAGAGAGAGAGAGAGAGAGAGAGAGAGAGAGAGAGAGAGAGAGAGAGAGAGACACCCACAGAGACAGAGACAGAGAGAGAGAGAGAGAGAGAGAGAGACACAGAGAGAGAGAGAGAGAGAGAGAGAGAGAGATAGAGAGAGAGAGAGACACACACAGAGACAGAGACAGAGATAGAGAGAGACAGAGAGAGACAGACAGAGACAGAGAGAGAGACAGAGAGAGAGAGAGAAACTTACAGTGAATCAGGGACTTGAGATCTCGATTCCTCGACTCTCTGTCTCTGGGCCTCCATCTCCTGTCTGGCTGCTGCCTCCTTCTTCCTTTCTGCTGCAGCCTGCTTCTTTGTCTAAATGACAGTCAAGACAGAATGCAATGAAATAATTCTATTTACTACATGTAACAGTTTTATCAACTCTCACCCTTTTTCAGTACTTATGCAATTTCTTCCAAATATCCTCTCTTACTGCATTAGGCCATATGGAGGAAGTGTTGCTTAACCAGACCTGGGTACCCCAAATTTTGCCTCAGCTTACTCACTGGTTCAGATATGCGTATTTTTATAAAACTGTGCATATTTATTGCGCGGACCGACTATTTCTAAAATGCAGCGTTTGGTTTGCATACAAAGAGGCAATGCAAGTGAAGAGTTACCTCCCCCTTGACCGCTGAATCCAGCTGTTTAGTTGAAGCGAAACTATGTATCTCTACAGGAGGACACTGGTCACGTAGGCATCCCGCAGCGAGCCTGAACTGATTTTGGCTCGAGAGAGAGAGAGAGAGAGAGAGAGAGAGAGATAGAGAGAGAGAGAGAGAGAGAGAGAGAGAGAGAGAGAGAGAGAGAGAGAGAGAGAGAGAGAGAGAGAGAACTTGAACTTGAACTTTTTTGTCAAGGCCCTCGGCCCATTGCAAATACAGGAGTTTACCATAAAACACAAGTAATCATCGCCAGTTTAGTCACAGAGTGGGTCAAACCGTTACCGGGACCATACATCTGTCCCCTATTCTGAGGGTACGCATTTCAAGACCATAATATATGTACACAGCTAAAGATCTTATTTTTCTCGTGTCAGACTCTCGCATTATTACCGTACTCATGGATCCAGTATATCTATTAGGTAACAGATGTCTTAGGTATTTCGAGCGCAGTTCATTGTATGCAGTGCATCTACAAAGAAAATGTTCTTCATCCTCTCTATCTCCACAGAATGGACATCCGAGATCAGTCTCTTCTGCATATCTTCTATTTATCTTCAGGTCGATGCTAAGCCTGAATCGTATCAAAACGCGCCTGAATTGATTTTGGTGAGAGAGAGAGAGAGAGAGAGAGAGAGAGAGAGAGAGAGAGAGAGAGAGAGAGAGAGAGACAGAGAGAGAGACAGAGACAGAGAGAGAGACAGAGAGAGACAGAGAGAGAGAGAGAGACAGAGAGAGAGAGAGAGAGAGAGAGAGAGAGAGAGAGAGAGAGAGAGAGAGAGAGAGAGAGAGAGAGAGAGAGAGAGAGAGAGAGAGAGAGAGAGAGAGAGAGAGTGAAACAGAGAGGTGTGAGGTATCCTCCCTGCAAATGTTATTTTAAGATTACCTGACCCACTTCTTACCCCAGCACCCTGTAGCAGTGGGGCTCAACTAAACAGCCCCTCTGGGAACAGCCGTGCAGTCACAACAGTGTTGTCAACACATATTACACAAATGTCCGATGAAGAGCTCTTGTCAAAACAAAACTCGAACAGTACGAGACTGCTTCCAGCCTCAGGAAAATTAAATTGTGGATCGGAACTTCGGGGGGGGGGGGGGGGGACCTTTTGATTTCAGGATTGTCGTATTTTTCAATTTCACCATTGTCGTATTTTTTCACACAAGTCGTAGTAGTCGTATTTGCAATAGTTTGGCGTAAAAAATACGCCAAAATCGTATAGGTAAACAGGTCTGCTTAACTCAGACCATTCAGCACTGACAATTCTCAATGTTTAATTAGTATTACATGCAAGAAGATCCACAGAATCAATTTTTTCTACCAACCTTTTTCTCTTGTTCCTCATGCAAGATGCCTCGGAGTTTCTTCCTGGGGCCCATAGGCAAGCCAAGATCTTTCAAGTCCTGTTCACTGCACATTATCTGCAATGTCCCAAGACACAGGTGAAATTTTCATCAAAACAGGGTTGTTAACACAAACACACGTACATGCACACATGTTTGCACATTCACACACACACACACACACACACACACACACACACGCATATGCACACACACACACATGCATATGCACACACCCACAATTGCACAAACACACACACACACACACACACAAAAAGCACACACACACACACACACACACACACACACACACACACACACACACACACACACTCACTCAATTTGATGACAAATGATAAAACTACGGAGAGACCAACACTAACATCTCTTCCACTAAGGGCAGGAAAGGTAAATGATGACAGTAAAGTTTCTAGTTTTCAAAAGCAACTCATCACCCATTCCTGGGGCTCAACTGTTGCACTCTTTACCCCCTGATCACCAGTCCACAATCAGCCCTTCACTGCATGGGCAACCTACCAGGGAGTCCATATCAATCTGCTCAGCAGTGAAGACTTCAAGCTTGTCCTGCAGTCCCACTCTGGCCAGCAGTTCCTCCAGCGTCATCCCAGCTTCCGACTCCTCTGCATCCTCCCCCTCCTTCTCCTCCCCCCTGGTCTCTACAGGGGCCTCAGGCTGCAAAGGAAGACCTGGTGTCAGCCACTAAGGCACTGAGCAATCCACAGCGTGAAGATGTGCTGGACTAGGAACTTCAAGCTGCACATTAAAGGTTTCTTTCATCTGCTAAGTATCTTATGCAGAAGTTCATCTGCTGGAGAAAAATGGGTGAACGTAATTCAATACAATGTGTTCTTGCATTAACATAAAAAAGGTATCAGATATAATGATAAAATGGAATTTTTCTTTAAAGAGGGTAAAAACTAAAATTGTCAAATGCAGGCTTATGAGACAGAGCGGTTTAGTAGATAACATCTCATTGGCTAATTAGCCTCTTAGCCTGTTTTGCAAAAGAGCCTGACTTTTGTGTTGTGTTTATCGATTGGTATGGTATTATGATACTTCCAAGGTGAAATATTCTTTGTCACAAAATGTTTTGATCAACTTACCAGATGATAACTCTCTATGAATATTTAAATCTAGGCGACATGATCAGCTAGGTGTGTGCCACTTGGAATTCCAGTCTTCCCTAAAATAGATGTCAAACTCTTCCGTTCTCTTTCAACAGTCTCTGAGGCATGTTCAAACAACTCTAGGCATGCATGCAGCTTTCAAAAGTTTCATCAGGTCAGGTACATTTCATGTTGTATGGTCTACCAGTCCTAGCCACAACAAGGGCAACAGCGTATGAGAGAAGAGAATATCAAGACGAGGACAAAATCACATACCTCTGTAAGAGTCTGAGGCTTCCCTGTAGAGAGTTCCATTGGAGAGGGGACAGGGTCAGTGTCAGCAAAGTTGGGGTGTTTCTGGTGCAGCAGCAAGTCCAGCAGCACAGAGGAGCCTGCAGCAATGTCAGTCAAAAGTCAGCACAGCAAACAGCCAGCTTAAAACAAGGCCAAAGAGCGAACAAGCAGCAATGCATCATAGTACAACCAATGCCATCCTTTACTGCAGTTGATGCTCCAATTTTTTTAATAAAAAAGAAACGAGAGAAATTTTAAAAAGCTACTTAAAAAGGAGGGGATTTACAACAAGAATGAGAATTAAGCATGTTAAAGACCAAGAATGCAAGATACCAAAGATGTGTCTTGAAACATTTGGTCTTCAAACAGGAATAGTTATATAATGAAGGTCCCAGATTGGTGGTTCCACTGCATAAACTGCTATATCACGGATGGATGGATGGATGGATGGTGTTTTACGGCCTATCATCCTCTGTAGGCTATGTAAGGCCATTAAGCACGAAAATCACTTGAATCCAGTAAACGCAAATCAAGTCACGATGTTCCTATTTATTCGCGTCTTACAAATCGCTTAGGGAGACACAGTGGGTCAATTCTTACCCCGATCCCACAAGGGGAGCAATATCACAGAAAAATGTGCAAAGACAAAGAAATTTGATCTAAAATTAGCTTTCTGTGTTAGGGCAACAAAGTTGCTTTCCATTTTGTTCAACATGAAGCAGACATCTTCCACTGGCAGCAGCACCTGCCTGGCACACTCACCCAGACTGTGGCCGGCCACAGATACTCGTCCAGCAAAGAGCGGGTTCCTTGCTTTGTACATTCTGAAGAGGCGATTCATCTCCTGCCCCACAGTGTCTGCAATCAGCTGTGGCGGAAGGGGTGAGAGTCAGTCACAACTCATAATGCAAATGACTAAAAAATGAAAACATCTCACATAATGTTTCTTTGCTACTATTCACAGGAATGTTTTTGTTGCTTCCATCTTCCAGAGCTACTGTCTCATCCACCTCTTGGAGTATATTTTACGTCACTAAGGGTGTTTGGAGTGTTTTTGCTGAGAACCTGCAAAGGTTACCTAAATATGTGACCCTCCTCAACATACTGAGACAGAAGTCACCTAACCTCGTTTCAAGTTATCAACCAAATATTGTGAGAGGGGTTCAATGTGTTAGTTTTTAGATTTTGATAGATTTGGAACCTCCATCCATTTGTTTATACCATAAAATTACTATTTAGTGAAATTCTGTCATTTTCTTCACACATTCTGCAAAAATCAGAACTTACCCTACTGAAACAGGAGTGAACATTTTCTGGAAAATTCAGTACTTTGTCCATGCTTGAGTGATAAACTATGAACAGATCAGCCATAAGTTGCATATTCAGAGAGTATATCCTTCCAAGCCATCTTTTCTGAGTTTTTCCCATCAATAGCTGTCCAGCTGGTCAGCCAATATACCCAATTCGAAACAGCCATCATGATGACAATGCTGTAGCATAAAAAAACCTGCCTAAATTTTAAAGCCCTCTTTCACAAATTGTCATAACAGTGGGTACCAGTCTTGAGTAGCTCATAACTTTGTCATTTTTCCTCCCATTTTCAAGCTGTTTGCATTATTGGAAAGAGAAATGTCTCCATTTCACAACCATATTATAGTTCAGAATTTCCAAAAGGTGGAGAGTCACATCTAACATGCATGGCATAGAACAGACAATGCTGCACAGAAATGCTCCAAGTGCAAAAGCAGTCATTTGCACAAATCCCAGGAGACTGTACTGTAAGCAAAGTATCAGGGTGGGTCAAATTCACCAGATAGCTAGGAAGGAAAAACAAAAAACTTCCCTGATTGTCAAAGCGGACGAATGAGAGGAGAACTACTTTCAGCAGTGTTGATGAAGAGCAAACAACCTGCACTCATGATCAGATTTTATCACAGGTTTACAGCAAGCTAATAAGCAAATTAGCAGGTGGAACGCAACCAGGAGTGGGCTGCTTACCTGGCAGTACTTGGGACTGGTGTAGAAGAGGATGTCCATCAATGTGTCATTGATGAAGTGCCTCAGCTTGCCAATGCTGGGCAATGTGATGGACTTCAGCAGTCTGCAAACAAAGAGCCTCATGATTTATCACAATCATAGCCATAAATTTCAATACCTCATGCTCCTCTACAGTCAATTCTTCTTTATGACATCTTTGTTGTCCCAGTACAATTTTCAGATGAGATAAATCAGAACCTCTTTGTGCCCTTAACAGTTCACAAAACTTAGGAATGTTACCCCATAAAGACGTCATGCCTGTACATTTCAGTGTTGTAAAACATATAATTAATAGTACTACCACAATTTCAACACCATAAATTGCATGTGTGTATGTGCATGTGTGTATCTGTATGTGTGCATGTGCGTGTGTGTCTGCAATTACTCCATCATTTGGAAGCTTAAACAGAGTAGAATCAAATTTAATTTCTAGAGAACAACCTTTTTGTGATATCATGATAAGAGGAACCAACTTTCCTATGTGTCCCCACAGGTTAGTGATACTCCATTCTTCACATGCTTGAATCTCACACCGATCTATTTGAATGACAAATGGTCACCACTCCACCCTTTCAGCACAACCGAAGGCTTTTCCTCCATTTTTTCCCACAACAAAGGGAAAACAGTCTAGTTACCTCCACCAAGGAGTTTATGTTTTACCCTTGGTTTGGTAGTTATTTGGCAAAACAACTCAAAAAGTCCAACACGGAATCTGATGAAATTTTGTGCAAGGTCGGATTTTCACCCAAGGTGTGATCCATTAAATTGTTTAGGTTAACTTTTATCACATTTTGTAATTACAACCAAAAAGAGAAATTCTATCACTAGTTGATGTCACACTATTGATGATGCCAGTGAATGCTTCCTGTACTCAGAGATCGCTTTCAGTCTCTAAAATGTATTAAACTTCACAGTGTCAGGCAGATCGTCCTGACTGAATTAATTATGCAAAGCATGGAGGAGAACATGTGGCTTCCTTGGTGGAGGATTGCACTCAGAGTGCTTTCTAGTTCTCTCACAACAAATGGCCTTAGATTCTACTCTCTCCACAAGTAGGGAAAAAACCCATCTGCCTTTCAGTCCAGGTAAGACATCACTTCTATTCACTGCATGAAGGAGGGACACGACTCCTACCTGTCTACACCAGTGGCGTCGCCATGGAGAGGGCGGTGCCAGTGGACAGGGAGAAATTCCACACGGTTGATTTGATGGCTGTCAACGTGCTGCTTGAAGTGCGAGTGTAGCAAGCTCCGTGAGATGGAACGGAAATCGTCCACTGTACAAAGACAGAGATATAGGTATCAGTTCTGATACTCTTCAAAGCGCAACTGCAGCAAGCTTCATGGGATGGAAAGAAAGTCATCCACTGAACAGAGACAGAAGACAAAAGTAATCAGTCCTGAATAAGACTGTCAGAACTTTTAAACAGGCATTCAGTGGTAATGTGTCAAATAAAATGGCATATTAAAAATATTCCATAACCATGTGAGTCAAAGAGCACAATAAATGAGATATCAAGCTAATGAACTGATGAAAACAATCAAGTAACAGGTACTTACATCACATAGACATAAGGAAATGAGCATATATTAGGTCATTATTTTCAAGAATACAACAATTGTTAAATGAACTGATTGAGTAAAAGGGACAACCCCCCAAAAAAAAACAACAACAAAAAAACAACAACAAAAAACACCCATGCCTGAGTCAGGGAGGTATACTTATTGGCATAGTAAGCCACTAAAAGTTGTTAGGATATGATTTTCTGCTCAGCTTAGTACGCTTACACAGGTGTACTCACCACACTCCACGATGGAGCGGAACTTGACATCACACATCTCGCCAATGCCGTGTACAATGAACACCAGGTGGTCCACATGAGCTCCCTCTCCTGCAACACCAGCATAGTCAGTCGAGGTTTGAATGCAACATCTGTCTGGGGCACGAATCATCAGGCAAAATCATGTGCTTAGAGGCATACATGGGCTAAAATACATGCTGGAATCAGTGTGTGAGGTCATGTTTGCAAAAGTTTAATGGGTGGTTAGCATTATTATATCAGTAAACTGTGTGTGTATGTGTGTGTGTGAGTGTGTGTGTGTGTGTGTGTGTATGTGTGTGAGTGTGTGTGTGTGTGTGTGTGTGTGTGTGTGTGTGTGTGTGTGTGTGTGTGTGTGTGAAATCCCCTTCAACTGAAACTCTTTCAAGAATAAACCCAAAATTTATTTCAAAAGTGTTTTGGGAGGGTAGGAACACTTACCAACAATGAATATCATGATTATTTCTTCATCAGTCCTATTCATTTGCCCTTTTCACCTTATTCATTCAGTTCTTGACCCTTTTTCATGACCAGCATTATGCATTCTAACTCGGTAACAGTGTAAAGTATTAGTTCCCGAATCATTCATTAATGAGGT
Organism: Theodoxus fluviatilis; assembly: GCA_034096865.1. NCBI lineage: Eukaryota > Metazoa > Mollusca > Gastropoda > Cycloneritida > Neritidae > Theodoxus > Theodoxus fluviatilis. The sequence continues at coordinate 27,559 of JAWQFJ010001821.1, read as the reverse complement.
GGCAATGAACCAGTGGAGGATAGACAGACGCAGACAGTACAGCTTGAGCCCTTCCCCAGACTCACCCTCATTAAAGACTCACCCTCATTAAAGACTCGCCCTCATCAAAGACTCGCCCTCATTAAAGACTCGCCCTCATTAAAGACTCGCCCTCATCAAAGACACACCCTCATTAAAGGCGCACCCTCATTAAAGGCGCACCCTCATTAAAGGCGCACCCTCATTAAAGGCGCACCCTCATTAAAGGCACACCCTCATTAAAGGCGCACCCTCATTAAAGGCGCACCCTCATTAAAGGCGCACCCTCATTAAAGGCGCACCCTCATTAAAGGCGCACCCTCATTAAAGGCGCACCCTCATTAAAGACACACCCTCATTAAAGGCGCACCCTCATTAAAGGCGCACCCTCATTAAAGGCGCACCCTCATTAAAGGCGCACCCTCATTAAAGGCACACCCTCATTAAAGGCGCACCCTCATTAAAGACACACCCTCATTAAAGGCGCACCCTCATTAAAGGCGCACCCTCATTAAAGGCGCACCCTCATTAAAGGCGCACCCTCATTAAAGACACACCCTCATTAAAGGCACACCCTCATTAAAGACTCGCCCTCATCAAAGACTCGCCCTCATCAAAGACACACCCTCATTAAAGGCGCACCCTCATTAAAGGCGCACCCTCATTAAAGACTCGCCCTCATCAAAGACACACCCTCATTAAAGGCACACCCTCATCAAAGACTCGCCCTCATCAAAGACACACCCTCATTAAAGGCACACCCTCATCAAAGACACACCCTCATTAAAGGCACACCCTCATTAAAGGCGCACCCTCATTAAAGACACACCCTCATTAAAGGCGCACCCTCATTAAAGGCGCACCCTCATTAAAGGCGCACCCTCATTAAAGGCGCACCCTCATTAAAGGCGCACCCTCATTAAAGGCGCACCCTCATTAAAGGCGCACCCTCATTAAAAGCGCACCCTCATTAAAGACACACCCTCATTAAAGGCACACCCTCATTAAAGACTCGCCCTCATCAAAGACACACCCTCATTAAAGGCGCACCCTCATTAAAGGCGCACCCTCATTAAAGGCGCACCCTCATTAAAGGCGCACCCTCATTAAAGACACACCCTCATTAAAGGCGCACCCTCATCAAAGACTCACCCTCATTAAAGACTCGCCCTCATCAAAGACTCGCCCTCATCAAAGACTCGCCCTCATCAAAGACACACCCTCATTAAAGGCGCACCCTCATTAAAGGCGCACCCTCATTAAAGGCGCACCCTCATTAAAGGCGCACCCTCATTAAAGGCGCACCCTCATTAAAGGCGCACCCTCATTAAAGGCGCACCCTCATTAAAGGCGCACCCTCATTAAAGACACACCCTCATTAAAGGCACACCCTCATTAAAGACTCGCCCTCATCAAAGACTCGCCCTCATCAAAGACACACCCTCATTAAAGGCGCACCCTCATTAAAGGCGCACCCTCATTAAAGGCGCACCCTCATTAAAGGCGCACCCTCATTAAAGACTCGCCCTCATCAAAGACACACCCTCATTAAAGGCGCACCCTCATTAAAGACTCGCCCTCATCAAAGACACACCCTCATTAAAGGCGCACCCTCATTAAAGGCGCACCCTCATTAAAGACACACCCTCATTAAAGGCGCACCCTCATTAAAGGCGCACCCTCATTAAAGGCGCACCCTCATTAAAGGCGCACCCTCATTAAAGGCGCACCCTCATTAAAGGCGCACCCTCATTAAAGACTCGCCCTCATCAAAGACTCGCCCTCATCAAAGACTCGCCCTCATCAAAGACACACCCTCATTAAAGGCGCACCCTCATTAAAGGCGCACCCTCATTAAAGGCGCACCCTCATTAAAGGCGCACCCTCATTAAAGGCGCACCCTCATTAAAGGCGCACCCTCATTAAAGGCGCACCCTCATTAAAGGCGCACCCTCATTAAAGGCGCACCCTCATTAAAGGCGCACCCTCATTAAAGGCGCACCCTCATCAAAGACTCGCCCTCATCAAAGACTCGCCCTCATCAAAGACTCGCCCTCATCAAAGACTCACCCTCATTAAAGGCTCACCCTCATTAAAGACTCACCCTCATTAAAGGCTCATCCTCATCAAAGACTCACCCTCATTAAAGACTCACCCTCATAAAAATTGTACCCTCATCAAAGAATCACCCTCATCAAAGACTTACCCTCATAAAAGACTCACCCTCATTAAAGGCGCACCCTCATGAAAGACTCACTCTCATCAAAAACTCACTCATTTAAGACTCACCCTCATCAAAGACTCACCCTCATTAAAGACTCACCCTCATCAAAGACACACCCTCATTAAAGACTCACCCTCATAAAAAATGTACCCACATCAAAGAATCACCCTCATCAAAGACTTACCCTCATAAAAGACTCACCCTCATTAAAAATGTACCCTCATCAAAGACTCGCCCTCATTAAAGAATCACCCTCATCAAAGACACACCCTCATTAAAAATGTATCCTCATCAAAGACTCGCCCTCATTAAAAATGTATCCTCATCAAAGAATCACCGTCATCAAAGACTCACCCTCATATAAAACTCACCGTCATCAAAGCTTTCCAGACCTTCCACTCCTCTCTTCACCACTCGGGGTCTCATCTGGTCTCCCTGAAAGTAGAACCACACAGTCCATTATTAGGCATGGCAAGACTTTGGCTTGACTGCTAGGGCAGCATTACAGCTGTGTGAACCCAGTAAAGGTGCCATGATTTCTAGATCCATGTTGGTTAGAGAAGAGGGAAAAGTATACATTTTTAAAAAGTGACACCACAGCAACACCCCTAATATATTTTGAAAATGTCATGATTTTCATGTACTTAGCTTGTAGTTTTTGTCTGATAATAGTGTTATTTGTCATGGCAATGATGTAAGAGATACATTTATAGCTTTCTCCTGAAGTCCTTTTACACACTGCATCTTCAATGATTTCATCCAGCTGTAATGTCACAGGACTTCACACATCACAAATGGATACTTGATGGTTGGCATCTTACAGTCATGATCATTAGTGGAAGTATTCCATACTTTTGATAGAGAAAGCAAAATGTGAATAAACAACATATTAAATTGCTATTTGGCCAAAAAGCAAATTTAAGTGTGTGGGATCAAAGCAACTGCTTGTGTTCTGTTAATACAGCAAATCTAATAAATTGTTACCATCACCTACTCTGCAGCTATCAACATCTAAATAACTAAACAAAAATCTGCGTCAGGTCTACAGAACATTTGAAATGAAATTTACATGATGCTCCAGCTCCTAATGAAGATTAACTAATGCAAACAATACACTCCACACTGGAGAAAAACTGCAACACACAACACCACAGTGCATCATACTGCAAAGGCACACCAAAACAAAGACTGCACAGCCTCCATAGTCCACATACCATTGAGCCAAATATAGTGATGATCATATGATTTGAATCCTCCTTCACTCCTCATGCTTGACATATTCCTCTTCATCACAATGCACAAAATGCCCATTGAAAAGACAGATATCTCTTTCAGTGTGCAAGTCAACATGGGTCAAACAAGTCTCTGATAAACAAAGCACAAGCATGCCAACAACTGATCCATCTCAAGACAAAGATACTGCCTGCATTTCAAAAAGGCAAAATAACAAAAAGGTAATTACCCGATTGTGGACTTATTTCCATCCAATAATGAAAAGTCTCACATGAAAATGAAGAAACTCTCACAGCTTCCTACTTATATTGATCTAGTTTCAGAAGTTTACTCTTTACTCTGTACCAAGCATGCCAGAAACCTCGGTTTCATCATGGACTCTAGCATGTCAATGAAACAACACATAGCTGCAGTATGTCAGACCTGCTACTTCCAGATCAGAAGAATTAGTTCTATCAGAAAATTTCTCACAGTAGATGCTACTAAAACTCTGGTCACTTCCTGCATTCTGTCCAGATTAGATTATTGCAACTCTCTTTTGATAGGCTGCCCTGACTCTACTCTCCAACCTCTGCAGAAAGTCCAACACTGTGCTGCCCGCCTCATTTTTAGAGCGCGTCACTGACAACCCTGCACTCCTCTCATGAAAGATCTCCACTGGCTGCCTGTTTCTGAACGTATCAAGTATAAGACTGCATGTCTCTGCTACAACATCATCTCTGAATCTGCACCTGCCTATCTCTCTGATCTGGTCTCTCTGTACACCCCTTCTCGCTCACTCCGCTCTTCTGCTGACACCCGACTCCTCCGCCAAGGTCGCTTCAAGCGCAGAACTCATGGCTTTCGCTCTTTCTCATACTATGGCCCTCAACTGTGGAATTCTCTCCCTCACAATATCCGACACTCTACCTCCATCTCTTCCTTCAAATCCAACCTCAAAACCTACCTTTTTCAGCAATATTACTTGTGAATTCGTTAGAATCCTGCCGCAACCCCCCCCCCCCCCCCCCTCCTCTACCCCCACGTACATCTTGACATCTGTGTAAATATTTGTATAGTATATTGTCAGTCTGACTGTGTACATCTGAATGCATGTGTTTGACTATGACTGGATGACTAAATGTATAGACTGTGTGTTGTATGTTTATTTTGTATATGTATGTATATATGTTACGCGCTTAGAACCTCGGGAAAGGCGCTTTATAAATATAATAACTTATTAATTATTATTATTATTATAATTTAATACAGAACCGAGTAGCCTTAAATGATTTCCAACAATGGCGTGCCTTTGCACAAAATGCTGGTGCACTGGAGAGAGACAGCATTTAGCAAAAGAAGATTAGTACTACTAAGTAATAACTTCATGTTAAGTTTCCCATTTGCTTATCCAGACTGATCTAATGAAGTTATTAAATTGTCTCCTAGCAGAGGTGTCAAGACTTCAACCTGGGTGTAATATATTATATTGCATCATAGTTTATTGCATTACTAAATTGTCTAAATGAGTAAATCCCATCCTAATTTGCATCTCAACATCTGAAATAGTATGCATCTCTCAATTGTTTTAAGGGACGTAATTTTGATCACCCCACAAATTGCAACTTTATGCTGCTGTCATAGTAACATTATATTTATAAAAATAATTGTTAAAAAATAAATCCATTACAATAGCCTAAAACCATCTGTGAGACCCACTGATTCCAAGTCTGTGATAAGATTTTTTGTAGCTTTTCCTGTTCTGAAGTTTTAGTCATTTGAAAAAGTATGCATCGGTCAAGTGTTGAACATAAAATCACTTTGCTCATATATCAATATAATCATAGACTTTTTTCAATGAAGATTCTTCAAAGAAATAATTTATTAAAAGTAGCTTTGAACCATCTCTGAGATATGCCGATTCCAAATCTGTGCTCAGATTATGTGTAGTTTTTTTTCCTTTCTGGAGCTTTTAGATGTACAAACACGCTCTGTGTGTGTGTGTGTGTGTGTGTGTGTGTGTGTGTGTGTGTGTGTGTGTGTGTGTGTGTGTGTGTGTGTGTGCATGTGTGTGTGCTTGTGTGTGAGTGCGTGTGTGTCTGTCTCAAAGCTGCATCAGTATTCTCTACCAACAGAGGACAAATGTTCTGTGCTTGTGTTTTCAATCATAACATTACTTCATATAGGGGCTCTAAGTGACTTTTTTCTCTCTCTTAGTACTGCAAGCTCGTTTCCATACAAATTCACTCAGTGTTTTCAAATGCACACACATCCAAGTCAAAACAGCCAGATACTTTGCAGGGGTGAAATAGAAAGCATAAAATGCACAATCTCCACACACATATAACTCACTAAGCAAAAAATGCGAACATTTAGCATGGACATGCATAGATGTGTGCAAGGCAATTGACGTTCTGGATTCTCCCAAAACAGATGTTCTTGTAATGCATCACATAACATTAAAATAACACATGTATGTGGGTGGGAGTGCACACATGCAAATACATGCTCAAATCATATGTACATATGTGCATGCACACACAAACATGCACACACACAAACACACATGAAACACTCACACACACATGCACACACACACACACACACACACACACACACACACACACACACACACACACACACACACAATCAAACAACATCAGCTTACTTTCTCATCCTGTATTAGTCACTCACGAAATGGTATAATCGCAATGCAGGGAAAATGAGTAAACCATATGACTTCATCTTAGTTCCACATACAGCTCAAATATAGAGCAGTGCTATTTTGTCACTATCTGTGGTCTCCATGCAATGCAGGCAAGGGAAAAGGGAAAATAACCAATCACAATTTGGAATGGTGTAGGGGCCCATGATGATTGGAGAGTTCAAAGTGGCTGACACATTGTTTGTATCCTACTCAATGTGTTGTGGACTGATTTCCCCCAGACAAAGGTTGTAACATCAAGCATCATCTAAAAGCTCTCTTTAGTGTGTAGATATGTTACCATGCCATTGCAGCTTTTGGTCACAGTATCTATTTCTCTGATCTCACTGTTGTTGTCCTCCTTCACCATCATACACACCACGTAGACACAGCACAAATGATATTACAAATCATGTCACATGGACAACAGGAAGGCAAGCACTAAGCTCAATTGAGAAGAATAGATCAATCAACTTCAATGATAAGCAACAAAGCGTTCTGCTGAATAGTATTCCTCTGAGAAAATGTGTACAAAACTTCTCTAAAACGATCAAATCATTGCCTCTGGCATTAATGATGCAATTAGAAATGACTTTTCCAAAATGTTGATAGACATCAAACAATATCAGACATAATGATGATGGATGAAACCATGTAAAAAATGAGGACAGTTTGATTTCTCTTAGATGCATGCTCTACATTTGCATCATGACAGTAATACCTCTGGCACTTTTTATTCAGATTTCACGATGTGTTTGAATTCTAAGAGGATACAACGACTGTTTAAATTATACCATATAATTTAAGTCCCATCAGCCTGGAATACAAGCCTTTGGCTTTCATATCTTGTTCATGTGTTCATTACATGTGGGGGGAAAAAGGCAGCATGTTCCTCATTAAACAATATATTTCTGTCATATCCGGAGCCACAATAGATTATCCCCCTTTGTCACATAATGCCTGCTTGTATCCTCTTATAAGAAAAAAAACAACCAAACCTTTAATTAAACAAAAAGAACTCATTGCTTTGAAAACTACTTAGCTTATCAAGATCATACACAGGTAACAGGATGTCAGAGACATCAAAAGTACATGAGAGAGAGAGATGGGTTATAATGATGCAAGCACACACTGGTATCATGCACACACCAATTAGCAAAATATACCATACAACTCACCTGCACTGAATACATGTTCTGAAGGCAACAGACATGAGACAGACTAGAAGGTTAGGGTTTCATGCCATGACTTTTACATGACTGAAAGAGTACAGAAATCTACAGCAAATACTATAGCGGTGACATTCAGAAATCACTGTCCAGGGCCCGTATTCACAACGGCGATTTATCGGCGATTTATTTTATCTCCGATTTATCTCTAAACTCAGACGATTCCAACTGCCTGTTCCGCTCTGCCTTGGCCGGAAACCAGTATATATAGCAAAGCGCAACCTAGGATCCTCTGACGAGCGTACCTTATCTAACCAATCAAGATAACGCGGGGCTAGGGGATAAATCGAGTGTTAAAAGATAAATCGCCGTTGTGAATACGGGCCCAGAACAACAAAGGAATGGCACAACCCTTCCAACAACACAGCAAGAAATGTATTTTATGACTGATCATTTCAAAACTTAATTCATCAAGCAATTAGAAGGACCAGTACCAAAAAAATGCTAGCATTCTCCACAAAAATCAACAATAATACAATGGAATGTTTGCCAACATACAGTGGCAGTGAGAACTTCCACATGGTTTGCCAAGTAATTTTCTGAGAAACAAAAACCACCAAAGCAACTAGCTGGTAAGAAAGTAAGACCTTATACCTTTAGAGGCTCCAGAGCCTACAAGACAAGAAAAGAGACAAATTGTTACAAACCAAAAACTGGATAGACACATTACAGCCCAATTCAATACTCTACTGCAGAGCTAAATCTACCTCAGCTGCCAGTACAAAAACAATTACACACCATGCATGAAAGAGACTGCTATAGGTATTCATAGCCTGGATTAGTTTTAGAATTGCACCCGCCCCCACCCCACCCCACTCTTAATAAACCATGCTTTGACATTAAGATAGCAGCAACATAAGACTAAAGCACAAATACAAACTAAAAATCATTCTCAGGAGCTAATACATCCAGTTAGGGCAACTACAAGGACTTTCTCTGCCTACAATGACTAAAATATATGCAGAATATGCAAAAGATATGTTTGTAAAAAGTTGATCTACTTCAGATTATCCACAGCTAAGTGCACACGAACCTTCAAAAAAACAGTTAATGCACATTGTTTGACAAATAAAAGATGTAGATGTATTTATCATATAAATCAAAGTCATCATCAATAACTTAGGGGGGAAAGAAAACTTGCTCCCAAAATAATTGGCACTTGGATAGTGCATACTGAAAAAACCACCAAAAACATCACAAACTACTGATAAATAATCCCTGACAAGCATGAACAGTCAGCACCCAATTTCTCTTACAATAAACCACTTAACACAATAATGACAAAAAACAAAACAATAACATAACAAATGTGGACACATTAGATAAGATGACATTTTCTACACATGTATCAAAGTACAAAACACTGTGCCACAGAGACACTACAACAGTACAAGCACATACAAAAGTACAATAAACCAACAGGGCTTGAAATCAAGTCCATCCAAGCTTTGCAGCAACAATGAGCAACAACACAACAGTTAAATCCAGGCACCCTAACGCATTGCTCTTGTGTTGTATTTCAAAGCAAGCAATCTCTCTCTCTCTCTTGCTCATCTAACTGCCACAAAATCCTGACAGAGACTCTTACATGCAATTAGAATCTTCAATGAAAGGACGAGTCACATGATGAACAGATGTACAGAGACCTGATGACATCATACAAGTGGGAACATGAAAAGTTTGCTAGTAACCATGACATTTTTATCTGAAATATTTTGAAGATAAATTGGAATTACTTCCTTCACCATCTGATTTACTATATATGTACTCCATGATTACTTTCTTAATTTGAAAAAAAAATATCTAAGTATTAGCATTGTAGTGGCAGAGACAGTAAGAAAAAAAACCACATAAATGAAATCACAGAGTGGAGTGACAGAATAAGTGACACACAATGACATATAGACACAAACCACTTCTGATAATTTAAAAGACAAATACAGTGAGTAACTAACACAATGGTGTTTGACAATTTTACAAAATCTCACTCAAACATCAGTTTCTAAATAATCAGACAATTAAAAAAACTACTTGATGGAATCAGCCCATATGCACACACAGAGACACTGGGGCTCAGACATGCAAGTGCATGGAGTGCAGATGCAGTGTGCAGTGCAGGCAGGGACAGGTGCAAACAGTTACCTACCTGCACAGTGCCCCACTCGTCAGGTTGGGAAGAGGCCACGAAGTGCAGGATGACGTCAGCACTGTGAATGACGATGGTCTCCCCTCCTGGGAACGTCAGCCGTTTGTGCCAGTCGTTGTTGGTCACGGCTTTCATGTACTCTCTCTGTCAAAGCAGCCATGACATCAAAGTAAACATGGTTGAGTCAAAATAGGATGCTGAAATGTATTCTCAGTTCCTTGTAATCAAAGAGCAAACAACCCAAGCATTTTTATTGGTTGTTGCCTTCGTACACTAACTTTGTGGACCCAGGTGTATCAAAGTTCATCCTGATCAGTTACTACATGACACAGAAGTGTATTCCAGATTCATGGCCAGTGTTGATGCAGCTTGGTTCCATAACCATTACAATGCAGACCCTGTTGCATGGAAATCTAGATCTTGGCATCAGACTGAAAAGCCTCTCAGAGTTTAATTGCGAAACATTTTTATTCTGATTGTGGAATGCATGGAAGAAGGATCAAATGGGTAAATGTACTCATCTAACAAAGTGGAATCCATACTTATTGTTTTTCATTTGGGGGCAGAAGCAGTGGTGAACAGATACATTTCAAACAACACGGAAACAATTACTTGCAATGTTTTTCCTGGCAGACTGCATCCTTATTGATCTTAGTGATGATCACACCACTGCTTCTCAGATAGGAACAATGATCATATAAGTACTCATTATCCATTCTACTGGGCTACCCAACTTAAAAGCTGAAGTGTCTGGTACAATGTCTCCATCTATCATGCTAAACCCCACACTATGCTACATGTTCAAATTTACGAGCAGATCATTTTTGACATCACATTCACATTCAAAACTAAAGAGAAAAACAACATTACAGAGATTTCTTTTGTACAAAGTTCACATACCTCCAATTCTTCTGCAAACACTTCATCATAGGGCACATATCGGCTGTCTCTTTCCCGCTTAAAGAACCAAGTGCAACGACGGACTTCAGTGCTGACATCTTCCCAATAAACTGGGCAGCGCTCTCGCTTGCTGATTGTCACATCAAAGCGTCCACCATCTGTGGCCACCACATCCACACCTGCACAGGTAAACAAAAGACGCATTATATTGCAAACAGGGCATTTACTAACACCATGAACATTTGTTTAACTTTTCGAACAATAGTGTTTTTAATAAGCGGCATTTTTATTAACCGTTTGCGTGTTGAACATGTCCATCAGTAACGATGTAAATCCGGACCGACAAACTGTTTTAAAAAAAACGGCTGTTTTTATTAACCGCGTGTTTTATAAGCTGCGACTACTGTATTAAAAAAAATTACCATTCCAAACATCAGTCTCAAATTATTTGCTGCAGGACAATTTATGCACATGTCTCATACAGAATGGTTGCTAAGACAGCAAATTAATTACAAATGCAAATGTGAGCCATTTTTTGTTTTCATTTTCATCACATTTTACTGTGCAATTATATTATCTCTTTCTTCTTTCCCTCCTTCTTTTTACTTGATCTGCATGCCTTTGGCTTATTGTATTAATCACCACAGTGAAAACTTAAAGCATTTCCTTTTTTTATTTGAACCTTTTTCTGCTTCCCTGATGCAGCTGTCCAGCTCAGCCGTTGAAGCAACAGATATTGATCATGAGGCAGTTCTAGACAAAAGATCTTACTTGGCACTAGGTCATCTCATAAAACTCAAGGTCTGGTCAAATGTCTGGTTAATAATAACACCACCTGACAGGAGACACTTACCCTCCTTGGTTGCTTCCTCGAGCCGCAGGTTGTCCAGCATGGACATGGGGTGCCAGAGCTCACGTCCCTCCAGATGCTTGCAGTAGCACCAGTGGGCCATCACGGGCTCCATCCTTGCACCAGGATTCCCCATTCTTACCCCAGGCATACCCCCCACCCCTGGTCCTGCCCCCATGGAGGGTGCTGGACCCTCATAGGGTTGAGCAAAAGGGGAGCCCATGAAGGGCTGTTGGGTTCCCATTGGAGGAGGTGGGGCTCCCATGCTCATGGGGGACACCTTGGCAGTGGGAGGAGGGGGTTGCATTCCAAGAGGGGGCTGGAAGGGGGGGTTGGAAGGGGGAGGGGTGTAAGAGGGGAAGGGGCCAGAAGGGGGACCGCTTCGGGGGGCCTGGGGATCACCATGGGCGTAGGTACCAGAAGGAGGTTGGGCACGGCGCATGGGCCCCTTCTGTCTGTAGATGTTGGCGTTGGCCCCTGCAAAAATGGATGGATGGAGTTTTATGGCATATGGTCAAGAGTATGCAGGTGCTGAGTACGCCGATTTCATTACCCTACCTCAAAGCAGAGCCTCTTTCTCCTCACACTGTCAACTCACACAATCCAAACTTGTTTCACGTTGTTGACAAAAGATCGATGTTTCTGCACATGTGTTTGATGCTCAATAAATCTTCTTCAACTTTGATGGTTTTTCATGTTTTGCGCGAAAGATTGAATGCTGTCAGTGAGAGAAAGTGTGACACATGTAAAGTTGAGTTAAGACGAATGCTAACCTCTAAGGTTTTATTTCATTTCTTCTTGACCTAGGAGCAAAAATATCATTAATACTTGGATGTTGAAGGTGCAATAAAGTTTTTGTGTTGAATAGTTTATCTTTTGTGGCTCTTTTTCTGAATGAGTAAGATGAGACTCCAAACTGTCTTCTTCAAATACAACTAAACTAAAGATTACATTCAGTTTTTCTTTTCTGTACAGTTTATACATCACCTAATGCATCATATTTATGGGAAATGAAGAGTGTATCATTACTGTATCAGAAAGTTTATTTTGAAATATTTGTGTCACACCAATACTCAGCACCTCTGTACTCTTGACCATATAGGCCTTTGTAGACTATGTAAGGCACAAACATCACTAGAATAATTTCAAGCAAGTGCAAATCAAGTCACGATGTCCGTAGTTATTTGTCTCTTTCGATTTGGCTAGGGAGATGCTGTGGGTCTATTCTGCCCCCCAACCCACAGGGGGCCCTCTGCGTGGAGGGTATGCATGTTGTATGATGACTTATAGCACACTGAAGACTTTCTATTCTGCGTGGAGGGTATGCATGTTGTATGATGACTTATAGCACACTGAAGACTTTCTATTCTGCGTGGAGGGTATGCATGTTGTATGATGACTTATAGCACACTGAAGACTTTCTATTCTGCGTGGAGGGTATGCATGTTGTATGATGACTTATAGCACACTGAAGACTTTCTATTCTGCGTGGAGGGTATGCATGTTGTATGATGACTTATAGCACACTGAAGACTTTCTATTCTGCGTGGAGGGTATGCATGTTGTATGATGACTTATAGCACACTGAAGACTTTCTATGATATGCAGTAGCTTTTCTGGTCTTTCCCTTTAAATATGCGACAATATATCAGTTCCAAATACATTATTTGTCTTGATATCTTTCTGTTAACAAAAGCAAAGATCAGATGTGATTACACTATTTTGAAAAACCAAAATAACAAAACCAATTTCAGAAGTAGTTAAAAGAAGAAAAAAAACAATAATTTAAGTATATGCCATCTGTTCTGTGGACACTTTGAATGACATTTATAATATACTATATAGTCAATGGATGTCCTTACATGAATTTCAATGACATTCACAATTTGGCTGGCAATGAATTTGGGCAAAGTAAGCCTCAAGCAAACCTGTAGAGTTCTGTCTCAACTCCCACCATTTCTGTATTCACTGGCATCTCTAATTCTCAACTTTCCATTATATATCACAAAGGAAACCTCTGCAGTTTCAGCACTGGGTAACTTTTTGTTCCTCTTTTTTTTTTGAGAAGGCAGAAGAGAGAGTTTGAGAATAACATTAAATGAATTGAACCCAAGAAGAACGTAAATTAACAAGCAAGTAGATGTCAAAGATAATGGGCTTTAAAAATAAGTCTACTACCTACAAAATACATTTGTGGGGCTCTGTGGCCGAGTGGTTAGCACGCTGGACCTACAGTCGCTTGCGGCAAGTGGGTACGGCGTTCGAAGCTGCGCGGTTTCCGGAGTTGCATCCTTGAGCAAGATGCTTAACTCGCATTGTTTCTCCCCACCCAGGAGTAAAACCGGGTACCTGTGAGGGCAATATTGGCAAAAACGTTGTGCGATTAACCCTTGTATGCGGCCAAGCGCCAGCATCGGGTTGGAATACTCCCCAGGGAGCGGAGTTGGTGCTGGTACCTGACTGTGTGCGTCTTAAATGTCTGTCACTATGTTTGTTGTGAGGTACCAGTGAGGATTGATGAAGATGCCCAGTGATCAGGGGGTAAAGTGTAAGCGGTTTGAGACCCAGACAAAGGGTGTAAGTCGCAATAAAAAACCACACCTTTACCTTTTTTACACTTGAAGCTAAGCAGAAATGCACTAATATCTACTACAAATAATATGAAATTTGATACTAAATAAGCAGTTATAATCCAACATGGTAAGAAATTCAAAAGAAAATCAATTCATTTTGATTTTGTAGATTTCAGAATGTATACAAACCACCAAAAATTCCAAATATAGCAACTCTGATACAGGGATGATTCAAAAGGAAAAAAAAGTAAGCAATTTTTGAGACACTGGTTAACATAAATTTTCAAATATATGACCCTCCATCACAAAATGAGTCACACATTGCATTTTGAACATTTTGAGATCACTATGTTTTCAAAAAAAGCACACAAGCTTTTCAATGGTGCAAGAATCATGAAAATATCACTACCCTATACGATTTCACATGACTTTGATGATAGACACCCTAAAATATGTTGGGTTTTTTAAATAAAGAAAAACACGTTTCAAGTTTACATTCATCTTTTTTCCTTAGCAACCCTTATTCTAGACTCATGAAATTTGCCAGAGATGAAGCAACCACCAGCGAATCAAATTTGGCTTTGGTTGGCAGCCTAGGGTATTCCCACGTCGATAGATCTGTTGCATTGGCGGCAACAAAAATTTGAGAAAATGCCTGATGTCGACGATTGGTTAGCAGATGTTTTCTTGTAAATGATTTACCACCACAAAAAAACATCATAAAGCATACTCTTACACGTTCATTTCAAATACGAAACTTACTCATACAATAAAGAAGGGACCACTACCCCAACCTCCTTTGTGGGCGGTTTGCGCAAAATGACTCGACTGCGCAACCGACTCATTTAGTGATGGAGAGTCACATATTTTCATCATTTCCTCCAAGATTACAATCTACAGGTATGCATCAATAAGAAATTTATTTATTGCAATACATCCCAAACTTGCCATAATATCACTTTGATACACACTGACTGCCAAATCTTAATAAAAATGTTGCCTCACAACATTCAATCAGGACATGTTTTCAAATTGATAAATGTTTGCCTACAACTTCAATCACGTTTAGTCTAAAACCCTGTCATACACATTGCACTAGGAAAATCACTTTACGCTAGAGAAAAAGTTTTTACTAACCCCACTGTCCTCTCTTGCTGCTGCCTAAAAAGGAAAACTGTCAAACACCACCTGACCAGCCTTTCCTGAATTACCAGCCAGTTGTGTTGATGTAAAGTCTATCTTTAGCAGTTTGAACTAGCCAATGCCCACCAAGTAACCATTATCACTGGGGTTCAGAGTGCTATCTGAAAACATGGGTTTCAGTATAAGGTCAAAAGAAGAAATAGCTGTGGTTATGGTAACATGGCAACAACAAAAGAAAAGATTGGTAGGTTGGCCGGAATTTTTAAAAATAAATTCTTTTTGGGGGTAATTGAAGAGGCTGGATTGAACATAAATTATTATTTCTCTTTCACTGAAAAAACTTCTTTTTTACTAAAAAAAAATTTAAATATTGGATTCTCTTTGGGTAGGGAAGATGGAACAGCACACAATTTGTTGATTACCAATGATTTTTTTCCTTTTTCTTCTTTAAACACCCCTCCCACCCCCACCCCCACCCACCCCCAAAACAAGTATAGACAAAATAGTTTTTCTTTTCCATGTCTAGCTTTGCTCAGCATAACAGATGTCCCAAACGACCTCAAAGATGATCAAAAACAACAACTCATGTTATCACTGCACAATAATCTTCCCCCACCATTACAATGACCTCCTAACTCTCATATTCCAGGATACATTTTTGAACATAACAAAACCGATCATAGGTGAATCAAGTGGTCACAATAGCCACATGACCAAATATAAGTATCTTGTGTTTTTCACACTGAGTCGGTTCTGCATATTAAAGTGCAGAAAAGCAAGAACTCTCATGAATCATCCCTGCACAGACTACCATAGCTCTAGCATGAACTGACCAGTGGGAGGTCGGCTTGAGGAGGACGGAGCACCAGCACCAGGAGCTGAAGGATATGGAGGTATCCCACCTGTAGAACTTCGACCAGCACCACTCATGGAAAACAGACCTTCTCCAGCTCCAGCTCCTGAACTGAGATCCTCTCCAGGGTGACTGCGAGTCTGGGACTCCATCCCCACCTGAGCAAATGGGTCAGCGCCTGCAGGCGGGGCACTGCTCTGGGAGAATGGAAATGGTGCCCCAGAGGGGAAGGGAGGGCCTGAGGAATTTCCCTGTCCTACAAAACTGTCAGCTTCACCCTCTAAATCTGAAGAAAATAAAATAAATGATTTCTGCTATGCAATTGCTGGTAGTTGTTTTGCAGCTGAGATGATGATGATGATGATGATGATGATGATGATGATGATGATGATGATGATGATGATGATGATGATGATGATGATGATGATGATGATGGTGATGATGATGATGACAATGACAAAACAAATTGTGGTTCTTATCAATACAATTGTTGTTAACCTTGTCACTTTGTGGTGGTGGCTGTGAGTGTTTGTTATTGGTGTTTCTTTTTTCCCCCCAGTGATAATTGATCTGGAATTCTCTATCATGGGTGTAGGCCCTTGTAATTGCCACCATGCAGCAGCAGGTTGGCAAAGGATGTTGACTGTTTAGATCGATTGCTCATCATGAAAACTGTGTTAGAGCTGTTCTCCAGTTCTTCCGAAAGGACGATAACGGGGAAAATGCGGATCTTGAAGCCGAGTTTGCTCTAGACAACCCCAACCTCACTAGTGAGCGAAGAGAACTGTCTTTACCCACTCGGTTGTCATCAAGAGAAAACACGCTCATCGTTACTTCAGCAAGTCTCATTGACACAGCACTCCTACGTTCAGAATGTTTCAACCACTGGAGAAGATGGATGATGTACAGGCTGTTTCATTTTCACCTTTTTTTCAGAAGTGTGCCTTTGGCTTTGTGGCAGACTGCCCGACAGTGCAAGAATCTATGGCAAATAAACACCACAAAGCAGTCTCAACAACGCCTTTCGGTGATAACCCACATTTTTTACCTGACCTGAAATGATTTAACGAAAAATTCCAAGCATCTTTTGTAAGGACAAAACCACTGTGCATCATTCGAAACAATCTGGGCACAATATTACTTTGACAACCACATGAGTCAGGTTTCCGTCTGCTTCTCAGCCTTCTGTTAACCTGTGGCAACTGTTGACCGAAGCAGTTCACTCCCCAACTCACCAGGATCAAGCAACGATGGTTCCGACTGGATAACAGGCATCAGTACATTTGGTCGGTCAGGTGGATTTAGAGTAAGCCCACCACCTGCTGGCATGAGCAGCAGGGGTGGTGGTGTCACTTCTTTCTTGCCACGGTCAGCCATCATACGTAGCCTCTCAACAACCGGATGTGAGGTCCTCTGCTACGTGTCTAAGGGGAGAGCACTCCTAGCCGAACGTCTCACCCGTCTGGACTCATAAGATTGATTAAGGCAACAGTAGATAGAATAAACACTTACAATTATCTGCGGTGACCTCTTTTCGT
>JAWQFJ010001820.1:14820-27445 GCA_034096865.1 Theodoxus fluviatilis | reverse complement strand
GGACGACGACGACGAAGAGGACGGCGACGACCAGGCCCCGGAACTGGCGGAAGAGGAGGAGAAGGAGGCTAAAAAGAGAGGGTAAATTGTGGGAGATGATTGTAAATAACTCCACGAGGACACCAACGTAAAGCATAAGAGTACACAGAGAATAAATAAGAATGAGAAATGAAATCGCTATCCGTGAATTCACATGTTGTGTAGAAAATGCGACATACCCGCAGCTTCAAGTTCAACTGGGATGTAGCCTTTTGTAGGCTGTAGCGCATCACAAAAGCTCGGGCGAGACTTCCGCTTCCAGTAACAAGACTCCTTTACATTATCACTGTGCAACCACCCCTTTCTAAAATACATCTAAATGAAAGTACTCCGGAATGTATCGAGGAATATCAAAAAGTGAAGTTCAGTCAGTAACTACTGAGTAACGACATACACTGAGTGACTGAATGATACAGGTAAACTAAAACTCACTCAGACTCAGTGCATCAAACCCGTGTCGTAGGTAGGCAGACTTCACAGAAAGTTCCTAGAAGAGGGAACGACATTTCGCCAGATTACTTGTACAACCAAACGCCACAGGAAAGTCCAGTGTGGCATTAATTGCTGGAATTTCGTACGGCATCCGAACTCGGATCAACTTCATGCGAGCGCGCCATCTTGTATCCAGAGGACATGCGAGAGTTCTCTCCCCTTTAATGTAAGGTCTTTGATAGTTTTTAAGTAATAGAATGAATGAAAAAGCAATTAATAAATGCACTACTACTTGATAGTATGGCTGTAAATGTAACCACGTAAACTTGATTTAAGGCAGTTGTAAACGTAACCACTAGGGGAAAGCGGGGCATTAAGCCCTAGGGGGCAATATAGTGACCACTTCGATGAAACACACGCACACACACACACACACACACACACACACACACACACACACACACACACACACACACACACACACACACACACACACACACACACACACACACACACACACACTTATTTCAATTTTTGTTCTTTTATTTCCAAAATGAGTTTCAACCAATCAAAGTTAGTTCCTCTTGAGAACAATGTACAGCTTTGACCAATTAAGTGGGATACAGGCAAGTCACAGTGGGAGTTTTTTGGACACCACTCTCTGCCTGTTATGTTGCAAGTCCGAAAAAACTTTGCGTCTAGACCTCACTCACATCTAATTTTGATGTGGACTTCGTGATCAACAAAGGAACAAGAGAATTGCTTCAGTACTTTCCTAAACCACGTACCATGGTTAAGTGCACATGCATGAATTTAATTATGTTTCATGTTACACTTTGCGTATTATGTACTGCTTCAGAGAGACATTTTTGCAGATAATTTAAGAAGAACTGTGGCTTTTTGGTGACGATTTTTATTCCTCCATTAAAAAGTTCATTGAAGTTTGTTCATTATTATAAGTTTAATGATGTTTCAGCACTGATATATATATATATAGTTAAAACATCCTGGGCTAAGGAAGATGAGTATGAAAGCATTGCAGAGAAGTTTTCTCAAAGAGGTGTATTTCCAGGAGTGACTGGAGCCATTGATGGGATCTATATCCCCATTCCTGGCCCCAGTGTCTTCCGGGACAAATACATTTTGTAGGAAAGGGTTTCCTGCCTTCCACCTCCAAGCTGTGTGTGACAGCAACTTGAAAATTCTCAATGTTGTATGTGTCTATCCTGGCTCGGTACATGATTCCAGGGTATTCAAGAACAGCCCCCTGTGTGGATATTTGGTGGAGAAACCACTCCCAAATCAGTTTTATCTGCTCGGTGACTCTGCATATGCTTTGTCAAACTATCTTTTGACCCCATTCACAGATAATGGTCATCTCTCAGCCCCACAGAAGAGCTACAACCTCAAGCACAGCCAAACCAGAGTGGACATAGAGCGATGTTTTGGGTTGCTGAAGGGCAAACTTAGAAAATGTCAGTATTTAGATATCAAGACTGTTTCTGATATCCCCACTACAATTGTGACATGTTGTTTGCTGCACAATTTCATCCTTGAACATGAATCTTTTCTGCCTGAAGATATAGCCTCAGATGAAATGCAGGAAAGCTCTGGAGAAGGTAGTGAGGATGTAGCAGCACTTCCTGCTGTTGACAAAAGGAATGTCTTCATAGGTAGTTTGGCATAAACTTTACCTGTAATGCTTCCACCTTTCATGTGCAAAATCTGTGCAAATCCCACTGGCATGTTAGTCATCAAATGAATTTTCATGGTGAATATAGCATAATGTATGCATGTGTTGTGTGTACTTTAGCATAAACTTCAGCTGTGTGCAAATCAAACTGGCATGTTAGCCATCAAATGACTTTTCATGGTGAATATAGCATAATGTATGCATGTGTTGTGTGTACTTTAGCATAAACTTCAGCTGTGTGCAAATCCCACTGGCATGTTAGCCATCAAATGACTTTTCATGGTGTATATAGACCTTTCTGTGCCCAGTCTGACTTGGTACATGACTCAGAGTATCATTTTCTACAGCACATAGAAACCATTAACATAATATGTACTTTGAAAAGATGAATAAAGACATATAAAAGGGAGATAACGCATGTGTTTATTACAGAGGTCAAGTCTTTTTCTTTCAGATGCTTACAATACCCCACAACCACAACTTGTTTAAGGGGAGACATGGGTAATGAATGGAAAATGGTAATGGATAAACAAGAAGGGCAAAGCCCATACGACTCACATGCTTGACCTTGAGCTTTATATGACCTTGAGCTTTATATGACCTTGACCTTCAGGGTCATATAAAGGTCAAGGTCATCCAAGGTCATGCAACACAAAGCTGTTAATTCAAGACATAGGAAGCACAATGGTGCTTATTGGCACTTTCTACCATGAGATATAGTCACTTTTAGTGGTTCACTACCCCATTTTGGTCACATTTCATAAGGGTCAAAGTGACCTTGACCTTGATGATATGTGACCAAATGTGTCTCATGATGAAAGCATAACATGTGCCCCACATAATTATTAAGTTTGAAACAGTTATCTTCCATAGTTCAGGGTCAAGGTCACTTCAAAATATGTATACAATCCAACTTTGAAGAGCTCCTGTGACCTTGACCTTGAAGCAAGGTCAACCAAACTGGTATCAAAAGATAGGGCTTGCTTTGACCTATATACCACTTGTAGCTAAGGTCGCCATTCTCAATAACGTGGGAGAAAATTGCGAAAATGTGAAAAATGACTGTTTTTGAGACCACATTTATGGCTCCTGTGACCTTGACCTTGAAGCAAGGTCAAGTCACTATGTATGTTTTTTGAGGCCTTGTCATCATACACCATCATGCCACATTTGGTGTTGATAGACTTAATAGTCTCCGAGAAAAATCCAACGTTTAAGTTTTTTACGGACGGACGGACGCCCGGACGCCCGGACGGACGGACGACACGGCTCAGTACATAGACTCACTTTTGCTTCGCATGTGAGTCAACAAGTAGTTAATGAGAAAACAGGGAAAAAAGAAACCTTGTGGAAACTTGCTTTGTCCATTTTCTATGTATTTCCAATAGTTCTGGCAAAAATTCTCTGAGGTTTAAGGCTCTTTCTTCACATTTTCACGTGTTCTAGCATGTTTTAAATAGAGAGACTACTGGAATTACATTGCAGAGGGTTGAAACAACTCAAAACTGCTTGCATGTCAAAATCACCAGAAAATGACATTTTAACTGTTTGTATAGGGGTGTCTCCCCGTAATGAATTATTTCATGCAAGATTCAAAAGTATTGATACTTAGCACTAGGTGTCATGGTGTGTCACTGAACAGAGGCACTGCCCAGGGCACAATACTCTGGCTTTTTCTTTCTGCTCTTTTCACCAAGGTCTCTAGAGCCTGTACTCTTCTGGCTTCCAGCTGCAGTCTCATCTTCTCCATCTCCATCCTTTCCTTTTCCATCTCCATCCTTTCCTTTTCCATCTCCATCCTTTCCTTTTCCATCTCCATCCTTTCCTCATGCCTTGACTGCTCCTCCTCTCGATATTTCGCAAACCAGGCAGGCTCAGGAGTTGTTGGTGCAGCACGCTTTCTCTTCTTTGGCACTGAAGGTGCTGTTTGTGACATAGGTGCTAATGGAGTGGCAGGAGCGGACTGTTCATCTAAAGGAAAAGATTGTGGAGAGGTGGCTGAAGATCTAGTGACCATTTTTCTTTTGGCGTTGTTTAACGTGGCACACACGTTGTCATGAACACGCCTCACCACAAAGTCTTCTCCTCGCATCACTATCGAAGAATTGCCTGCTGCTGATTCATCCTCTTCAACAGCATTTTCACCGTTCTCAGTTTGCTCCTGTTTGAAATGAAGTGGACGCTCACTCTCCAAATGAGACTCTGTGTTTTCATTCAGCTCACACTCTTCACTTCCTGCATTTCTCTCCTGTTTGACATGAGGTGTAAGTCCACTGTCCAAATGTGATTCCTCTGCCTCTGTGTTTTCATTCCACTCACACCCTTCACTTCCTGCATTTCTCTCCTGTTTGACATGAGGTGTAAGTCCACTGTCCAAATGTGATTCCTCTGCCTCTGTGTTTTCATTCCACTCACACCCTTCACTTCCTGCATTTCTCTCCTGTTTGACATGAGGTGTAAGTCCACTGTCCAAATGTGATTCCTCTGCCTCTGTGTTTTCATTCCACTCACACCCTTCACTTCCTGCATTTCTCTCCTGTTTGACATGAGGTGTAAGTCCACTGTCCAAATGTGATTCCTCTGCCTCTGTGTTTTCATTCCACTCACACCCTTCACTTCCTGCATTTCTCTCCTGTTTGACATGAGGTGTAAGTCCACTGTCCAAATGTGATTCCTCTGCCTCTGTGTTTTCATTCCACTCACACCCTTCACTTCCTGCATTTCTCTCCTGTTTGACATGAGGTGTAAGTCCACTGTCCAAATGTGATTCCTCTGCCTCTGTGTTTTCATTCCACTCACACCCTTCACTTCCTGCATTTCTCTCCTGTTTGACATGAGGTGTAAGTCCACTGTCCAAATGTGATTCCTCTGCCTCTGTGTTTTCATTCCACTCACACCCTTCACTTCCTGCATTTCTCTCCTGTTTGACATGAGGTGTAAGTCCACTGTCCAATTGTGATTCCTCTGCCTCTGTGTTTTCATTCCACTCACACCCTTCACTTCTTTCATTTCTCTCCTGTTTGACATCGCCCTTCAGATGGCTGGCAACTGCCTCCTCTCCCAAGGTCGTCACAGCAGGGTCAAGGACACTGCCACCAGAGTGCTCCCAGTCTACAGGTTCTGACTTGATCCTCACAGCAGGGTCAAGGACACTGCCACCAGAGTGCTCCCAGTCTACAGGTTCTGACTTGATCCTCACAGCAGGGTCAAGGACACTGCCACCAGAGTGCTCCCAGTCTACAGGTTCTGACTTGATCCTCACAGCAGGGTCAAGGACACTGCCATCAGAGTGCTCCCAGTCTACAGGTTCTGACTTGATCCTCACAGCAGGGTCAAGGACACTGCCACCAGAGTGCTCCCAGTCTACAGGTTCTGACTTGATCCTCACAGCAGGGTCAAGGACACTGCCACCAGAGTGCTCCCAGTCTACAGGTTCTGACTTGATCCTCACAGCAGGGTCAAGGACACTGCCACCAGAGTGCTCCCAGTCTACAGGTTCTGACTTGATCCTCACAGCAGGGTCAAGGACACTGCCACCAGAGTGCTCCCAGTCTACAGGTTCTGACTTGATCCTCACAGCAGGGTCAAGGACACTGCCACCAGAGTGCTCCCAGTCTACAGGTTCTGACTTGATCCTCACAGCAGGGTCAAGGACACTGCCACCAGAGTGCTCCCAGTCTACAGGTTCTGACTTGATCCTCACAGCAGGGTCAAGGACACTGCCACCAGAGTGCTCCCAGTCTACAGGTTCTGACTTGATCCTCACAGCAGGGTCAAGGACACTGCCATCAGAGTGCTCCCAGTCTACAGGTTCTGACTTGATCCTCACAGCAGGGTCAAGGACACTGCCACCAGAGTGCTCCCAGTCTACAGGTTCTGACTTGATCCTCACAGCAGCACCGGGTGGATCCTCCATGCTGGCTGCAGAAGTGCTCAGAGTCTCCGGAGACAAGACCTCAGGCTTCTGGTCCTCCTCCATCTTCACACTCTCAGGCAGCCTGTAGTGTTCTGCCTCTGATGGGGAAGTCTTCTGCTTCTGTTGAGGACAACTGTCCTTGTCCAGGGACAGCTAGTCTGTTGAAAGGCTGGTCGTCTCCAGGTCCTCAGGCAGCAAGAAGGGTCACAGCTTTCCTTGTGTCTGCTGGCTTTGCTTGGTGGAAGCAGGAGTCCAGTCCTGGGCCTGGTCAGTGCAGTGGACGCAGCGTCCGTCTCTACTGGCCTCCTCTGCCTTCCTCCCCTTTGGCGCCTCTGTCAACAGATAGCACACTCTGTTATAATGGAAATCAACATCAGTGACACGAGTGACAACAAAGCATGGAGGGTGGGGGTGGGGGGTGTACCTGGCTAGCCATGAAAGAACTGGAGGGAAGAGAGCAGAGGGAAGAGAGCAGAGGGATGAGAGAAAAGAAAAGAGGCAACTT
Source organism: Theodoxus fluviatilis (assembly GCA_034096865.1). Taxonomy (NCBI): domain Eukaryota; kingdom Metazoa; phylum Mollusca; class Gastropoda; order Cycloneritida; family Neritidae; genus Theodoxus; species Theodoxus fluviatilis. The sequence continues at coordinate 20,860 of JAWQFJ010001820.1, read as the reverse complement.
TGATGATGATGAAGTAGAAGAGGTAGAGGACTGGGAGAGGGCAAAGATTATGTGTAACCTATAATCTTTGGAGAGGGTGAGAGGGGGGGGGGGGGGGGGGGGGGGGGGGGCAAAGGAGAACAACAACAACGAAGAGGAGGCCGGCGGGGGGTAGGGGGGTGGGTGGAGGTGGGGGTTAGAGGAGGAGTGGGAGGAGGAGGAGGAGGAGGACGACGACGAAGAGGACGGCTACGACCAGGCCCCGGAAGAGGAGAAGGAGGCCAAAATGAGAGGGTAAATTGTGGGAGATGGTTGTAAATAACTCCACAAGGACACCAACGTAAAGCATAAGAGCACACAGAGAGTAAATAAGAATGAGAATGAAATCGCTATCCGTGAATTTACTTGTGTAGAAAATGCGACAGACCCGCAGCTTCAAGTTCAACTGGGATGTACTTCATCATGTGTAGCATTGAAGGCTGTAGCGCATCACTAAAGCTTGGGCGAGACTTCCACTTCCAGAAACAAGACTCCTTTACATTATCACTGTGCAACCACTCCTTTCTAAAATACATCTAAATGAAAGTACTCCGGAATATATCGAGGACTATCAAAAGTGAAGTTCAGTCAGTAAGTACTGTCACTGTGTAACGACATACACTGATACAGGTAAAACTCACTCAGTGCATCAAACCCGTGTCGTAGGTAGGCAGACTCCTCAGAAAGTTCATAGAAGAGGGAACGACATTTCGTCGGATTACTTGTACAACCAAACGCCACAGGAAAGTCCAGTGTGGCATTAATTGCTGGAATTTCGTACGGCATCCGAACTCGGATCAACTTCATGCGAGCGCGCCATCTTGTATCCAGAGGACATGCGAGAGTTCTCTCCCCTTTAATGTAAGGTCTTTGGTAGTTTTTAAGTAATAGAATGAACGAAAAAACAATTAATAAATGCACTACTATTTGATAGTATGGCTGTAAATGTAACCACGTAAACTTGATTTAAGGCAGTTGTAAACGTAACCACTGGGGGAAAGCGGGGCATTAAGCCCTAGGGTGAAATATAGTGACCACTTTGATGAAACACACACACACACACGCACACAAACACACACACACACACACACACACACACACACACACACACACACACACACACACACACACACACACACACACACACACACACACACACTTATTTCAATTTTTGTTCTTTTATTTCCAAAATGAGTTTCAACCAATCAAAGTTAGTTCTTCTTGAGAACAATGTACAGTTTTGACCAAGTGGGATACAGGTAAGTCACAGTGGGAGTTTTTTGGACACCACTCTCTTGCTGTTATGTTGCAAGTCCGAAAAAACTTTGCCTCTAGACCTCACTCACATCTAATTTTGATGTGCACTTCTTGATCAACAAAGGAACACGAGAATTGCTTCAGTACTTTCCCAAACCACGTACCATGGTTAAGTGCACATGCATGACTTTCATTATGTTTCATGTTACACTTTGCGTATTATGTACTGCTTCAGAGAGACATTTTTGCAGTTAATTGAAGAAGAACTGTGGCTTTTCTGTGACGATTTTTATTCCTCCATAAAAAAATTTCATTGAAGTTTGTTCATTATTATTAGTTTAATGATATTTCAGCACTGATAGTTAAAACATCCTGGGCTAAGGAAGATTAATATGAAAGCATTGCAGAGAAGTTTTCTCAAAGAGGTGTATTTCCAGGAGTGATTGGAGCCATTGATGGGATCTATATCCCCATTCCTGGTCCCAGTGTCTTCCGGGACAAATACATTTGTAGGAAAGGGTTTCCTGCCTTCCACCTCCAAGCTGTGTGTGACAGCAACTTGAAAATTCTCAATGTTGTATGTGTCTACCCTGGCTCGGTACATGATTCCAGGGTATTCAAGAACAGCCCCCTGTGTGGATACTTGGTGGAGAAACCACTCCCAACTCAGTTTCATCTGCTCGGTGACTCTGCATATGCTTTGTCAAACTATCTTTTGACCCCATTCACAGATAATGGTCATCTCTCAGCCCCACAGAAGAGCTACAACCTCAAGCACAGCCAAACCAGAGTGGACAGAGTGATGTTTTGGGTTGCTGAAGGGCAAACTTAGAAAATTTAAGTATTTAGATCAAGACTGTTTCTGATATCCCCACTACAATTGTGACATGTTGTTTGCTGCACAATTTTATCCTTGAACATGAATCTTTTCTGCCTGAAGATATAGCCTCAGATGAAATGCAGGAAAGCTCTGGAGAAGGTAGTGAGGATGTAGCAGCACTTCCTGCTGTTGACAAAAGGAATGTCTTCATAGGTAGTTTGGCATAAACTTTACCTGTAATGCTTCTACCTTTCGTGTGCAAAATCTGTGCAAATCCCACTGGCATGTTAGCCATCAAATGAATTTTCATGGTGAATATAGCATAATGTATGCATGTGTTGTGTGTACTTTAGCATAAACTTCAGCTGTGTGCAAATCCCACTGGCATGTTGGCCATCAAATGAATTTTCATGGTGTATGTAGACCTTTCTGTGCCCAGTCTGACTTGGTACATGACTCAGAGTATCATTTTCTACAGCACATAGAAACCATTAACATAATATGTACTTTGAAAAGATGAATAAAGACATACAAAATGGAGATAACGCATGTGTTTATTACAGAGGTCAAGTCTTTTTCTTTCAGATGCTTACAATACCCCACAATCACAACTTGTTTAAGGGGAGACATGGGTAATGAATGGAAAATGGTGATGGATATAAAAAAAGTAGGTCATCTCTTATGTATTTAAAATAACACGTAATTTTCCTCCTCCTTCTCCTCCTCCCCGACCTCCTCCTCGCACACCACCTTGTCCTCCTTCTTCTTAACCACCCTGTCCTTCTTATTCTCCTCCTCCACCACCTTGTCGTCCTTAAAAAGAAAGGTACACCTCAGTCTATATAGAGCAAAATAAAATTTTGTGTTTCCTTAGATTTGTCATTTCAATATTTAAACTTGTCACATCCTTTTGGGAAAAGTCCAAATACTTTTGAAAAGTATACTTACTTATAAAAAGAACTTGTTTAATGTATCGCTGCTGACTCAGGGGCTCATTTCACAAATCCACGGGACAAAATGTTGCTACATGCATACAGAACACAACCTGAAAAAAATCAGATCTGCACAATGCTCCAAATATTTTCTGCATCATTTCAAGTTCACACAAGAAGGGCAAAGCCCATACGACTCACCTTGACCTTTATATGACCTTGACCTTCAGGTGACCTTCAAGGTCAAGGTCAAACAACTAAACCTACCAATGACATCATACACAAAGAAATGCTTTACACATTTTTCCTACCAAAATACATGTGACCTTGACCCAAGGTCAAGGTCATCCAATGTCATGCAACACAAAGCTGTTAATTCAAGACATAGGAAGCACAATGGTGCTTATTGGCACTTTCTACCATGAGATATAGTCACTTTTAGTGGTTCACTACCCCATTTTGGTCACATTTCATAAGGGTCAAAGTGACCTTGACCTTGATGATATGTGACCAAATGTGTCTCATGATGAAAGTATAACATGTGCCCCACATAATTATTAAGTTTGAAACAGTTATCTGCCATAGTTCAGGGTCAAGGTCACTTCAAAATATGTATACAATCCAACTTTGAAGAGCTCCTGTGACCTTGACCTTGAAGCAAGGTCAACCAAACTGGTATCAAAAGATAGGGCTTGCTTTGACCTATATACCACTTGTAGCTGAGGTCGCCATTCTCAATATTGTGGGAGAAAATTGGGAAAATGTGAAAAATGACTGTTTTTGAGACCACATTTATGGCTCCTGTGACCTTGACCTTGAAGCAAGGTCAAGTCACTATGTATGTTTTTTGAGGCCTTGTCATCACACACCATCATGCCACATTTGGTGTTGATAGACTTAATAGTCTCCGAGAAAAATCCAACGTTTAAGTTTTTTACGGACGGACGGACGCCCGCCCGCCCGGACGGACGGACGACACGGCTCAGTACATAGACTCACTTTTGCTTCGCATGTGAGTCAAAAAAGTAGTTAATGAGAAAACGGGGAAAAAAGAAACCTTGTGGAAACTTGCTTTGTCCATCTTCTATGTATTTCCAATAGTTCTGGCAAAAATTCTCAGAGGTTTAAGGCTCTTTCTTCACATTTTCACATGTGTTCTAGCATGTTTTTAATAGAGAGACTATTGGAATTACATTGCAGAGGGTTGAAACAACTCAAAACTGCTTGCATGTCAAAATCACCAGAAAATGACATTTTAACTGTTTGTATAGGGGTGTCTCCCCATAATGAATTATTTCCTGCAAGATTCAAAAGTATTGATACTTAGCACTAGGTGTCATGGTGTGTCACTGAACAGAGGCACTGCCCAGGGCACGATACTCAGGCTTTTTCTTTCTGCTCTCTTTTCGCCAAGGTCTCTAGAGCCTGTACTCTTCTGGCTTCCAGCTGCAGTCTCATCTTCTCCATCTCCATCCTTTCCTTTTCCATCTCCATCTTCATCTTCATCCTTTCCTTTTCCATCTCCATCCTTTCCTCATGCTTCGACTGCTCCTCCTCTCGATATTTCGCAAACCAGGCAGCTGCAGGAGCGGACGAGGGGTGGGGGGGTTTCCGGGGTTTCCGGACACCCCCCCCCCCCCCCAACAGCAAAAAAAAGTTTTTTTGGGGGTAACAAAATCTGATGCCTGAAACTGGCAATGATCATCATATTGCACCATTTCGCAGCCTCCCCAACCCACCACCCACCCGCTTTGAGGTGTCGGTTTAGTGCTTTGCGCCTTCATAGCCTACCCCCCCCCCCCCCCCCCAAACGTTCCAACAAAAAAAAGTTTGGAACCCCCCCCCAAAAAATGAACTGATCCGCCGCTGCCTCCTCATCAGTGGTCAGTTCGCCACTGCTCGATTGGGATGGGAATTTTCCAGTCCCTCCCACAGCTTTCTGCTGACGAATTCTGAATCCCCCGTACCCTCTTCAGGGGCGGATCAGTTCTTCTTCTTTTCTTTTTTTTTCTTCTTTTTTTTTGGGGTGGGGGGTGGGGGGTGGGGGTGTTTCCAAACTTTATTTTAGGAGGGTGTGTGTATATGTGTGTGTGTGTGTGTGTGTGTGTTTATGTTTGCGTGTGTGTTAAGGCTGTGAAGGCGCGAAGTGCTGAACCGACGGCGCAGAGCGCCTATAGTTTCCTAGGGGGTTCCGGGGGCATGCTCCCGCAGACAATTTTGAAAACCAGGATGCAAAATGGTGCAATCTGGTGCATTCTGATGATGATCATTGCCAGTTTGGGATCAGAAACACACACACACACACACACACACACACACGCGCGCGCGCACACACACTGCAATTCTTTTATTTTTTACTCCTGCTGTTGGTACCACAAGAAACTACAAGAAATAAGCTTTCTGGTGGTGTAAGGTTTATTTCTGTAGCTTAATTCTAAGTTGAGTAAAACTGTTTTAAAGTCGACATATGTATGAACCGCCATTTTGAGAAATCGCCGTTTAAAGACAAACAACTGGGTATGCACAAAAACTCCTTAGCAACAGGGGTTTAAACTTCTCCAAAGTCAATGAAACTTGGCAGTTATGTTGGCCATATATCTCTAAATAAATTTAAGTGCAAACTACTATGCTGGATACCTACATTTTTGTTACAACAGCCTTTAAAAAGTACCATGTTTTGGCGTTCAAACCAAAAAATCGCGACAGAAATGACTTAAAAAAACAATCATGGAAACAACTCTAATGGTTTCATGTACTAAACTGTTGTTGAAAACAATCATAAAATATGATTATGATCTAGTATGGCATGATTAATAATAATAATAACAACAAATTGAACAATAATTATTAATGATTTAAAAATGTTTGTTTTAAACCAAACAAACAAACGAGCAAAACATGGATTCCATGCAACATGTTCACCAACATTTGAACATTCAAATTCACTTTGCCTGGAAAGCATGGAGATGCAGCTGCAGGCTTATGTTGAGGAAAATCATTTGAAGCAGAAGGA
>JAWQFJ010001820.1:0-14810 GCA_034096865.1 Theodoxus fluviatilis | reverse complement strand
AACTACTAACAGCCAGGAGAATAGCTGGTTGCCCACACCCAAGATGAAGGATGAGTACAAACACTACCTCAAGTTGCTTCTTGTGCATGTTTCATGGGTCACCTGCAGTCTGCTCTTTACACTGGCTTTCAAACTAAACTATTCAGTGGTATCACAAGTAAAGTCACTATCAATACTGGACATGCTATGTTATTAGTGCCGGGTATTCAAAACTATTTCATTTACTTAGTCATTGAAGGGTCCTCTCCGCCCACCCCCCCCCCCATGTCACCCAGAGTCTGTTACACCCGTGTTGGAACACTGGTACTCCTGCAAACTACAGTGCACTGTTCAACATGTCTGCACAAGGAACTTTGAGATTGGGATCTGTACTTGCAATGGGGACATTGCTACATTCTCACTTTCATGGACACTGTCTACTTGTTTCCTCAGTAAATGTTTGTGGCGAGTTTGGTACTCACAATGGGAGTGCTGATCCTTTTTGGAATCTTGATGGACACTCTCCATGTGTCTTTTGCATTTGATTTTTCTCACAAACTTTGTAATTGCAATGTGGACATGGGTACCTCTTCTAACCTTCATGCTTTCTCTGTATATGTCTTTGCAGGTTGCCTTTGTGACCAGCTGTGTACTGACAATGGGGACACTTGTACTTCCTTAAACCTTCATGCACTGTCTCTACATGTGTTTGCAGGTTGCCTTTCTACCCAGCTGTGTACTGACAATGGGGACACTTGTACTTCCTTAAACCTTCATGCACTGTCTCTACATGTCTTTGCAGGTCGTTTTTCTGACCAGCTGTGTACTGACAATGAGGACACTCGTACTTCCTTAAGAACACCATAATATCTTTATCAACCATCAAAATTCTGAATCGACAAGGTCGGTTCAAGCAACCTGGCAATGATTCTTGAACCGACCAGATCGGTTCATGGCACTGGGATGGTTAAGGCTCTTTCTTCACATTTCCACATGTGTTCTAGCATGTTTTAAATAGAGAGACTATTGGAATTACATTGCAGAGGGTTGAAACAACTCAAAACTGCTTGCGTGTCAAAATCACCAGAAAATGACATTTTAACTGTTTGTATACGGGTGTCTCTCCGTAATGAATTAATTCATGCAAGATTCAAAAGTATTGATACTTAGCACTAGGTGTCATGGTGTGTCATTGAACAGAGGCACTGCCCAGGGCACGATACTCATGCTTCGTCTTTCTGCTCTCTTTTCGCCAAGGTCTCTAGAGCCTGTACTCTTCTGGCTTCCAGCTGCAGTCTCATCTTCTCCATCTCCATCCTTTCCTTTTCCATCTCCATCCTTTCCTTTTCCATCTCCATCCTTTCCTCATGCCTCGACTGCTCCTCCTCTCGATATTTCGCAAACCAGGCAGGCTCAGGAGGTGTTGGTGCAGCACGCTTTCTCTTCTTTGGCACTGAAGGTGCTGCTTGTGACATTGGTGCTAATGGAGTGGCAGAAGGAGACTGTTTATCTAAAGGAAAATATTGTGGAGATGTTCTTTGACTAGGTGGCTGCTGCAGCTGTTTGACATCACACTTCAGATGGCTAGCAACAGCCTCCTCTCCCAAGGTCGTCACAGCAGGGTCAAGGACACTGCCACCAGAGTGCTCCCAGTCTACAGGTTCTGACTTGATCCTCACAGCAGCACCGGGTGGATCCTCCATGCTGGCTGCAGAAGTGCTCAGAGTCTCTGGAGACAAGACCTCAGGCTTCTGGTCCTCCTCCATCCTCACACTCTCAGGCAGCCTGGAAGTGTTCTGCCTCTGATGGGAAGTCTTCTGCTTCTGTTGAGGACAACTGTCCTTGTCCAGGGGCAGCCAGTCTGTTGAAAGGCTGGTCTTCTCCAGGTCCTCAGGCAGCAAGAAGGGCCACAGCTTTCCTTGTGTCTGCTGGCTTTGCTTGGTGGAAGCAGGAGTCCAGTCCTGGGCCTGGTCAGTGCAGAGGACACAGCGTCTGTCTCTACTGGCCTCCTCTGCCTTCCTCCCCTTTGGCGCCTCTGTCAACAGATAGCACACTCTATTATAATGGAAATCAACATCAGTGACACGAGTGACAACAAAGCATGGAGGGTGGGGGTGGGGGGTGTACCTGGCTAGCCATGAAAGAACTGGAGGGAAGAGAGCAGAGGGAAGAGAGCAGAGGGATGAGAGAAAAGAAGAGAGGCAACTTTGATGATGATGAAGTAGAAGAGGTAGAGGACTGGGAGAGGGCAAAGATTATGTGTAACCTATAATCTTTGGAGAGGGTGAGAGGGGGGGGGGGGGGGGGGGGGAGGCAGAGGAGAACAACAACGAAGAGGAGGCCGGCGGGGGGTAGGGGGTGGGTGGAGGTGGGGGTTAGAGGAGGAGTGGGAGTGTGGAGGAGGAGGACGACGACGACGAAGAGGACGGCGACGACCAGGCCCCGGAAGAGGAGGAGAAGGAGGCTAAAATGAGAGGGTAAATTGTGGAAGATGGTTGTAAATAACACCACGAGGACACCAACGTAAAGCATAAGAGTACACAGAGAGTCAATAAGAATGAGAAATGAAATCGCTATCCGTGAATTTACATGTTGTGTAGAGAATGCGACAGAGTCACAGACCCGCAGAGCTCTTCAAGTTCAACTGGGATGTATGGTCTTTGGATGTAGGCTGTAGCGCACCCCAAAAGCTTGGGCGAAACTTCCACTTCCAGAAACAAGACTCCTTTACATTATCATTGTGCAACCACCCCTTTCTAAAATACATCTAAATGAAAGTGCTCCGGAAAGTATCGAGGAATATCCCCAAAAAAGTTTAGTCAGCAAGTACTGTGTAACGACATACACTGAATCAGTGAATGATCTGTGAGGTAAAAGGATCTGCCTTTTAAACATCTTGACTGTAGGAAGAAAGCACTTTGAAGCATGAATCCAATTTTCAAAGCATTTTTATTGCGATTTCCTCAAAACTACATCATCTGCAATGGGCCAAAAAATGTCTGCAAAGAAAAAATGTGTACAAGTAACACAACAGATGTAGCAATGGAAGAAGTGTGTACAAGTAACACAACAGATGTAACAGTGGAAGAAATGGGTACAAGTAACACAACAGATGTAGCAATGGAAGAAGTGTGTACAAGTAACACAACAGATGTAAGTTACACTGGAGGAAGTGTGTACAAGTAACACAACAGATGTAACAGTGGAAGAAATGGGTACAAGTAACACAACAGATGTAGCAATGGAAAAAGTGTGTACAAGTAACACAACAGATGTAGCAATGGAAGAAATGTGTACAAGTAACACAACAGATTATGTTACACTGGAGGAAGTGTGTACAAGTAACACAACAGATGTAGCAATGGAAGAAATGTGTACAAGTAACACAACAGACGTAACTATGGAAGAAATGCGCAACACAACAGACCTATGAATGGAAGAAATGCATGGAAGTGTAGATTAACATCGTCATCATGATGAAAAGCTGATCAAAGTCACCACACCCATTATGATCATCATCTCTGCCAAGTAGATTATTGTTTAGTACTTTTACCCTTGGTCCATGAGTTCATCAGTTCAAAGTTCACATCGGATCCTGATGAAATGTTGCTAAGATCAGAGTTTCACCCAGGGAAGAACCCATTAAATTTAGGAGGTCACCCGTCATCTCGTCTGGGGCTTACAACCGAAAGGAGAATGTCAGCTGCTTTGTAGCATACACAGCATAAAGAGAGATCTTTTCGCACATCCCGAAGTTGATGAAACCAAACTATCATGATGCGGGCATACACGTTCTGCACTCGGATGGATGGATTGAGTTTTACTGCCTATCAGCCTTTGTAGGCTATGTATGGCCTTGCTAGAATCAAGTAAACGCAAATCAAGTCACGGTGTCCCTATTTATTCGCCTCTTACGAAACGCGTAGGGGGACGCGGTGGGTCAATTCTTACTCCGAACCCACAGAGGGACTCTGCACTTGGATATATGGCTTTTAGCCAATAAAATGAACTCAACTTTGTAGAGTCAGGCCTGGTTAGCAGAACATGCTGCCGTTATTAATGATACAGGCCATGGAGGGGTGGTTTTGGCTTCCCTGGCGGAGGCTAATGCTCTCAGAGTGAATCAGTAAAATTCAAACCCGTGTCGTAGGTAGGCAGACTTCACAGAAAGTCCCTAGAAGAGGGAACGACATTTCGCCGGATTACTTGTACAACCAAACGCCACAGGAAAGTCCAGTGTGGCATTAATTGCTGGAACCAAAGACCCGTATATAGGATCTTTGCTGGAACTTCGTACGGCATCCGAACTCGGATCAACTTTATACGAGCGCGCCATCTTGTATCCAGAGGACATGCGAGAGTTCTCTCCCCTTCAACATCATTCTCCTACTTAGTATTACCAAAGATTATAGGTTACACAAAGAACATAGAAAATGTCATTGTCAATAGAAGACTAGTTGGTGTTTGTTTTCGTTCAATTTTCGATGCCTGATTCTGTAGCATTTTGTCAAGAAAACAACAGTTTCTGCCATAAGTATAATATACACAGATCAGAAGAAATAAATGGAAACCACACACTTAAAATTTGTTGATGAATGGTATCACATGCAACTTGTTGGGTTGCTTTGAGCTGTCAGAGGCTACCAATAAGGCAGCAGGGCTGCATCAGGTTATTTTGGACCTTGCTCCTGTACATTAGAAGAAAAATTTACAGTAAAATTAAAATTAGGAAACATTTTCCTCCTATGTGATTCTATGCATTTGTAAGTTATTTTATATGTTTTAGATGAGATAAAGCTTACCAAAATATGCATTTTATGCTGGAACCTAATGCCCCAACCTCCTGCGGCTTAATATATTAAAAAAATTGTTTAAAATATTTATTTTCGAGTTTACCAAAGAAAGTCGGTATTTTTCACTGGATATTAGTGTCCTCAATTTGTTTACTCTGTTTAACTTGATGTAACTTTTAAGAGAAAAGAATAATTGCAGAAATTTAAAAAGGGGGTGCCCAACGCCCTGCCTTCCCCTCTCTACTTGACAATACATGTAAATGGTTTCAGTAAAATCCACTTCATGTAGTGTGAACCACAATGCTCCATGTCCAAGGAGAAAGGAGGCAGAAGTTGTGGCAAGCAATTTTCTTTTTAATTCCAGTATATTTGCAGATCAATACAAAAGCTAGATGATGGTGCTGCTGCTGATTGTGAAATTAAGGCTATGTATAGATTTAGAGATGGTAGTGTGTCATGATATATTGGCAAAATGCAACACAGGGAACAGACTGAATACAGTATGAAGAGATAGCACCATGAACTTGAGTAGAACGAAGATCAAACTCCTTCATGTACTTGTGTTCTCCCTACTCCTGTACAAGACAGCATGGATGGATGGATGGATGGAGTTTTACGACCTATCAGCCTTTGTAGGCTATGTAAGGCCATTAAGCCCAAAAATCACTAGAACAGTATAAATGGAAAGCAAGTCACAGTGTCCCTAGTTATTCGCCTCTTACGAATCGCGTAGGGAGACGTGGTGGGTCAATTCTTACCCCGAACCCACAGGGGGATACAAGACAGGGACTCCATAACATGTACACATTTTACTCCTTTACAAGACATGACATATACACATGTTTACTCCTGCACAAGGCACTCACATCTGAAGAGACGGATACAAGCCTAGGAAATGAGATGCTGCCGCAAGATTCTGAACATCTCATATAAAGACCATGTCACGAATGAGGAAGTCAGCAACAGGATCAGGAGAGCATTTGGACAGTACGAAGACCTGCTCTCAATTGTGAAAAGCAGAAAGCTGAAGTGGTACGGTCACATGTGAAGAGGCAGTGGGCTGGCCAAGACCATCCTGCAAGGTACCGTACCAGGTGGGAGAAGGAGAGGCAGGCAAAGAGGTGGGAAGACAACATCAAAGAGTGGACAGGCTTGACCTTTGCTGACTCACAGCAAGCCACAGAGGACAGAGATCGCCGGAGGAAGAATGTCCAAAAGTCATCAGTGGTGCCTCAACAACCCATCTCAGGGTTAAGAGCCTGAACTAGAACTAGAACAAGACATGACATACACACATTTTTACTCCTGTACAAAACAGGGACTCCATGATATATATACACACAGGTTTTTACTCTGTGAGGTAAAAGGATATGCCTTTTAAACATCTTGACAGTAGGAAGAAAGCACTTTGAAGCATGAATCCAATTTTCAAAGCATTTTTATTGCGATTTCCTCAAAACTACATCATCTGCAATGGGCCAAAAAATGTCTGCAAAGAAAAAATGTGTACAAGTAACACAACAGATGTAGCAATGGAAGAAGTGTGTACAAGTAACACAACAGATGTAACAGTGGAAGAAATGGGTACAAGTAACAAAGATTACTGAAAGTGTACAACACAACAGATGTAGTCACTGGAAGAAGTGTGTACAAGTAACACAACAGTACATGGAATGTAGACACAACATATGTGACACTGGAAGAAATGGGTACAAGTAACACAACAGATGTAACAGTGGAAGAAATGTGTACAAGTAACACAACAGGTGTAACAGTGAAAGAAGTGCGCACAAGTAACACAACAGGTGTAACAGTGGAAGAAATGCGCAACACAACAGACCTATGAATGGAAGAGATGCATGGAAGTGTAGATTAACATCGTCATCATGATGAAAAGCTGATCAAAGTCACCACACCCATTATGATCACCATCTCTGCCAAGCAGATTATTGTATTATGTGTAGTACTTTTACCCTTGGTCCACGAGTTCATCAGTTCAAAGTTCACATTGGATCCTGATGAAACGTTGCTGAAGATCAGTTTCACCCAGGGAAGAACCCATTAAATTTAGGAGGTTACCCGTCATCTCGTCTGGGGCTTACAACCGAAAGGAGAATGGCAGCTGTTTTGTAGCATACAAAGCATAAAGAGAGATCTTTTCGCACATCCCGAAGTTGATGAAACCAAACTATTATGATGCGGGCATACAAGTTCTGCACTCGGATGGATGGATTGAGTTTTACTGCCTATCAGCCTTTGTAGGCTATGTATGGCCTTGCTAGAATCGAGTAAACGCAAATCAAGTCACGGTGTCCCTATTTATTCGCCTCTTACGAAACGCGTAGGGGACGCGGTGGGTCAATTCTTACTCCGAACCCACAGAGGGACTCTGCACTTGGATATATGGCTTTTAGCCAATAAAATGAACTCAACTTTGTAGAGTCAGGCCTGGTTAGCAGAACATGCTGCCGTTATTAATGATACAGGCCATGGAGGGGTGGTTTTGGCTTCCCTGGCGGAGGCTAATGCTCTCAGAGTGCTCTTTTGGTCTTGCAAAGGTAATCAAGATCATCATCACCATCATCGTGAACATGAAAAGGTCATCAAAGTTACCATGACTACCATCAGCAGTGGAAGAAAATGAAGGTAAACAACGAACTGCATGCTGTCCTGTCCTATTTTTCAGCTAAAAAGAAATGTTGATTTCTGTATATAAAGATCTAATAATAATAATAATAATACTAATAATATTATTATTATTATTATTATTAATATTATGTCCTCTTGGATGGATGGATGGATGGTGTTTTACGGCCTATCAGCCTTTTTAGGCTATAGATGTAAGACCATTTAGCACGAAAATCACTAGAACAGTTTAGAGTAAACGTCAATCAAGTCATGGTCACATGGTGGTGTCCCTAGTTATTCGCCTCTTACGAATCGCGTAGGGAGACGCGGTGGGTCAATTCTTACCCTGAACCCACAGGGGGATCTTTTTAAGGAAATTCTTTTGGAGGAATTTCACCCCCAGTAGCCACTGTACAGCGCCCAGTGATCGGTTTTACTCCTGGGTAGGAGAGGCAGTGTGGGCAAAGCACCTTGCCCAAGAATGCAACTCTAGGATCTGTGCAGCTTCGAACACCGCACCCATCAGCCGCTAGCCACTGCAGGTCAAACGCTTTGACCACTAGGTCACAGAGCCCCTATACTTTATGCATGACATTTCTTATAACATGCACACACACACTTACACACACATATGCACACACACACACACACATATGCACACACACACTTACATATGCACACACACACTTACATATGCACACACACACTTACACACGTATGCACACACACACACACTTACATATGCACACACACACACTTACATATGCACACACACACACTTACATATGCACACACACACACACACACTTACACATACACACACACACACTTCAACACACACACACTTCCACACACACACACACTTCAACACACACACACTTACACACATTTATACATGCACACACACTTCAACACACACACACTTCAACACACACACACTTCAACACATTTATATACACACACACTTACACACATTTATACACACACACACACACACACACACATTTATACACACACACACGCACATTTCTACATGCACACACACTTACACATACACAACACACTTCAACACACACACACACACTTCAACACACACACACTTCAACACACACACACACTTCAACACACACACACAAACACACACACATTTATACATGCACACACACTTATACACACACATGTAGGCAATCATAGTCTGGCCTCCTTAAGGATGTGCCAGAGCATGACCAAGTTGTACTATTGGCAGATAAATAACAACTAATTAAACTTATGGGTGTCATTTTTAGAATAAGGACACTTTTGTGTAAAAAATTGTTTTGTAAAATGATAAGTTCTCACCTGGCTAAACAAAACATTAATTAAGCTTTACTGTGAGTATGCGAGAATTCGTGACATCACAAGAGAGCTTGCTCCTCATCAGCTAGCATGGCGACATATGTGATAGTAGAGATTCTGACTGCAACTTCAATTTTTTCTTCTTTTTTGGGGGTGCCAAATCACTACCATCCTGTAACTCCTGTGGTCACTTTCTATCTTGGTTGTGGTCATCCCTTCTGTCACCCCAAGCAGCAACCCCCCTACTCCTCCTCCTCTTCTTCTTCCTCCTCTTCTTCTCACCCTCCTCTTATTTTTCTTCCTCCTCCTCCTCTTCTTCTTCCTATTCCTCCTTTTTTTCTTCTTCCTCCTCCTCATCTTCTTCTTCTTCTTCCTCTTCCTCCTCTTCTTCTTCCTCATCCTCATCAAAATCAACATCATCATCTTCATCATCATCTTCACTCTGCATCTCATCACTTTCAACATAATGAGTCTCTTCAAGGTCATCATCATCTTCATCATCATTTTCATCCTCACTGTCATCATAGTACTCATCATCAGAATCGAATGCCAGGTCATCATCATCATATCGGCCTCGCTTTGCCAGAAGATATGCCATCAACATAGGGACTTTCAATGCAGATGGCAAAACAGTCAGCATTGCTAATGTTGGTAAGCATGTGTCATCATCAAACATCTCGTCAATTATAAAGGCTTCCCTTGATCTCGGGGACAGTGGCCTCTTTCTGGATGTCTGAGAATGACCTGTGGCGGCCGAGTTCCCAGGTGTGACCTCCTGCGGTGCCTGTTGTCCTGAACTCTCACACTGCAGTGAGGCATCTTCTGACTTTGCATCTCCCGTCTTGGAGAGACGGGCGTCGTCAGGAAGAGAAGAGTGTCCCTGACTGTTTGTCTTGGACAGACTTGCATCAGCACCAAGGTCATTCTCATGCTCCCAATCTTCATCGCTCTTCGCATCGCTGAATGAATCATGAACACGCTCCACCACAAAATCTTCTCCTCTCATCACTACCGTAGAATTGTCTGCTGCTGATCCGTCCTCTTTCAGAGCATTTTCACTGTTCTCAGTTTGCTCCTGTTTGATGCGAGGTGTAACTAGTCCACTGTCCAAAGGCGATTTCCCTGCATCTGTCTTTGCATTGGACTCACACCCCTCACTTCTTTCATTTCTCTCCTGTTTGACATCGCCCTTCAGATGGCTAGCAACAGCCTCCTCTCCCAGGGTCGTCACAGCAGGGTCAAGGACACTGCCATCAGAGTGCTCCCAGTCTACAGGTTCTGACTTGATCCTCACAGCAGCACCGGGTGGACCCTCCATGCTGGCTGCAGAAGTGCTCAGAGTCTCCAGAGACAAGACCTCAGGCTTCTGGTCCTCCTCCATCCTCACACTCTCAGGCAGCCTGGAAGTGTTCTGCCTCTGATGAGGAAGTCTTCTGCTGAAGTTGAGGACAGCTGTCTTAGAAGTCCCCTCTTTCCCAGGTCCTCGGGCAGCAAGAGGGGCCACAGCTTTCCTTGTGTCTGCAGGCTTTGCTTGGTGGAAGCAGGAGTCCAGTCCTGGGCCTGGTCAGTGCAGTGGACACAGCGTCCGTCTCTACTGGCCTACTCTGCCTTCCTCCCCTTTGGCACCTCTGTCAACAGAAAGGACCCTCTCTGTCATGGAGTTCAAAGTCAGTGATACAATTGAGAGGGGAAAAAGGAGGTGAGAACAGGAGTTGGAAATGGGGATGATGGGGTTTAAATAGAGGAAAGGAGAGAGAGAGAGAGAGAGAGAGAGAGAGAGAGAGAGAGAGAGAGAGAGAGAGAGAGAGAGAGAGAGACTCAGAGAGAGAGAGAGAGAGAGAGAGAGAGAGAGAGAGAGAGAGAGAGAGAGAGAGAGAGAGAGAAAACAAGTGGGAGATGAGGTAAGGAATGAGGGAGTAGAAGGGAGGAAAGTGAGGGAGTAGAAGGGAGGAAAGCAATGCTGTCAATGAAGAAATGGAGGGGCAGGAGGAGGAGAATGACAAGGAGAAGGAGAAAAATAACAAGGAGGAGAATAACGAGAATAACAAGGAGGAGGAGAAGGATGATGATGAGGAGGAGGATAATGAGGAGGAGGAGCAGGAGGAGGAGAATAATGAGGAGGAGAATAATGAGGAGGAGGAGAATAATGAGGAGGAGAGTAATGAGGAGGAGAATGAGGAGGAGGAGGAGGAGGAGGAGGAGGAGGAGGAGGAGGAGGAAGTGAATAACATGGAGGACGAGGAGGAAGATACAAGGAGGAGGAGGAGGAAGATAACAAGGAGGCGGAGAGGAATAAAGAGGAGGAAGAGGGAAATAACGAGGAGGAGAATAACGATGATGACGACGACAAAGAGGAGGTGGAGGAGGAGGAGGGAGGGAGGGAGGGAGGGAGGAGGAGGAGGAGGAAGAGGCAACAATGGAAGGGGAATTGTGGAGGTAGTTGTAAATCATCGTGTCTACACAATGCAAACACAGAAAGTCAAGAGCCAGGACTCCAGGAGAAGTGAAACTTCTGTGAATCTGTCCCTGAATTTACAACTGAAAGCCGATTATGTACGTGCCAAAGCACATGTGTGCTTAAAGCATCTGTTAACGTTCACAATCACGAGAGTGGAACAGGCACATGACTCGCACTATAATAGTGACTATTCTAGACTTTAGTTGCAGTTTCAAGTTGCTCATCACAGAAATACACGTGCTTGCACTTCCATTAAGGCTATGTTCTGGTGTAAATGTGGTTCAAAATGACAAAATCTTTGATTTTCAGATTTTTGTGTCCGTTCGTTCTTGAACCATCCTAGATTACTTCTCTGCTACTCATATGGTTCAAATCACGTTAAAAAGTACTAAAATAGCACAATTTAATTGGTACTGTCTGCTTTTTTTCTGAAACAAAGTTTTTTGTTGAGTACAAATAGCTCCTTTCTTCCAGCGATCAGAAAATATTTTGTTTGTGCGATTGCGGCAAGCCATATACCGTTGGAAAGCTTGGCATGTGCACCTCATGAATATTAATAGTCTGTAGCTCTAGCTGTTGGTATAAGCCAATCAGAAGCTGTTTTCCATCGCTAAGGAGCTCGAGAAAGCATGAGAACCATTGGATGAAACTGATCACGTGATTTATTCAAGCCGCCCGATTGGCTCGCGGAGTAAACAACATGGCTGCCTTTGTGTAAGTTTACACTCGCTTCGATATTGTTTTCGCTCGTCATGCGCAAATTATGGGTCGAACGAAGCAACGCACAGTCCAGTATCATAGCCAAAAATCGAAAAAAAGAAAAGAACACCTTGCCGAAGCTCGAAAGAAACGCTGGGCACCAAGAGAAGAGGCAGACCGCTTTGCTGCATCTGCCTTCGAGTCGACTCGACGAACAACAACAGAAGCACGTGCGTCCGCTGCATTTCAAGAGACCTCGAGGCCGGATTCACCTCAACCAAGTACTTCATCTGGACTTCGAGGGTCCTGGAAGCGTTCATCTGCATCATCTGCTGTACCAGGGCCCAGTGGCAAACGTCCACGCCTCGGTGAAGAAGTGGTAGGTCGTGCATCGCTCAAACACTCACCAACTGTCGCCTCGCGTCCGACTTCAAGCACCATCGTTGATTTCAATGAAGTTAACGCTGTGATAGAACCACTTCTGTGCCCTAAATGGAACTCCAGGGGGTTGAAATCAGATGTGATTACTCTCAAATGAAGGGCTTAGCAGCTGTAATGACTCTGTGCTGCAATTCATGTGGTGCCACCTTATCAAAGTGTCATAGTCATACTAGTAAGAGACTGACATCTCAAAAGACTTTTGAGATCAACAGAAGAGCAGTTGTTGCGAGCATACTTGCAGGGCTTGGTGTTTACAAATTCAACAAATTTTGTGAGTATATGAACCTTTCTGGCATGCATCCTAGGACCTTCCACAACCACTGTGATGTGATCTTCAAGTCCACGCCAGACCATCAAAACTGTGTGAGGTCAAAGGCTGTCAAACATGTGAGACAAGCCTACAAGAAGATCTATCCAGACTTGCAGGAGGATGACACTCTGGATATTTCTGTCTCATTTGATGGGAGGGGGGCCCTGCATATCAGTCTGGTGGCTTCTTGTAATCTGTAAGTTACTTCCAAGAGACATTTTGACTTGTATCACTTTCATTTGCAAATTTGATCAAATTTAGTATTTGCATGCATGCTGTGTGTCCAAATTTCCTTCCCATCCAAGAACAGAGTAGAAGTGGCTGTTCTACTGTCAAAAGGGGAGCTCAGTGCAGCATGAGAGGCCACCTTGAGGTACATGTCTGCTGAAGGACTTCCAGAGGGCAGACACACAGTGAAGTTGGGTGTTCGCTGGGTTATCAAGTGAAAGAAGTTGCTCGCATGGATGGTGAGCATCAAAGAGAAAGAAAGAAGGAGAAAAGTGAGACTGGCCCAAGCTAGCATAAGAAGAGCTCTGCAGGGGAAGGAGAAGGGCCCTGTATATATGTCTGGTGACTTCTAGTAAATTTCTAGCTACTTCCAAGAGACATTTTGACTACCATTACTTTAATTTGCATTTTTCTCAAAATTAGGATTTGCGTGCATGTCATATCATTGGTGTTTCCTTATTTCAGTCAATTATGGAGGGAAACTCATGAAATTTTGCCTCCATCTTCAAAATATATCATTCTGTGCTTTCATAGAAAAAATTCATGTCTTAATCTAACTGAGATGGCATAACACATCAACAAAGTACTATCTTGAGCAAATTTTGCATGCGGATGTAGATATGTGAAATAAAATTTGTTTTGAAATATATACATCCTGTTTGTCCTTATTTTCTCTCTACTAAACCACTGACCCTATCTTAATGGTCTTTTTGTCACAATTTGGGATTCCTTTGACAGAGGAAAGATACCCTACTGGAGTCACTAATTTCTTGCAAAATCGCATAAATTTTGATTAAAAAGCCTTAAAACACTTTTATTTTTAAAGTTAAATTTTAAAAAAAATTGATAAATTTCTTCTTTTTAATAGTATAATAATGTACTTTCAAAAAAAGAAAGGACAAATATTGCTTTGAATTACCTCCTCTTTGACACCAGAACATAGCCTTAAAAACAAAAAAACTTTAAATTTTGAAAGTACAACCACTCCTCTCAAAAATACACATTAGTGAAAGTCATTAGAAACGTATCAAGGAATATCAACAAATGAAGTGCAGGCAGCTAGTGTTACAGTCGACAACATCGGGAGCTGAATAACTCGTCTGTTTGGTCTTTGGTGGCTCACTGTAAGTTGTAACGCTGTTAATAATTCACCACTTCTGCTCAAACTCAGTGCATGACTCGCGTCTAGATACAACGAATTCACCTACAGAAATTTCCTGGAAGAGTAAACGACACTCCGCCTGGTTACCTATTCAGCCAACAACCACAGCAAAAGTCTAAAACACGGTGAGGTTTCGATGGCTGCGTATAATACAAAGCAAATACAAAACATTGGAAGGTAAAACAGCGCAAATTTTCAACAAAAAGCCTTCATCAGGCGCACAAATAAAACTTACTGGAGGGCGGACAAAAATGGAACCACAGCAAAGTTCAAAGCGTGGCATTAAATGTTCGAACTCGGTAGAGCGTTCGAGCTCGTAGATCTATCTACTTCGAACGAGCGCGCCATCTTGTTTTGAGCGGCAGAATTTCCAGAGTTCTCTCCCCCTTGAGCGTAACGTTACGCTTATAAAATTAATCAGCACGTGAAGTGCATCAGTGGAAGTTGACCCATTCTAGTAAACTAGAGATTTCGCCTACCGGCAAAAGTATATCTATCTGACTCTGGTTTACAGGATGAAGTTGACCCTGCCGCTGCTTTCAAGGTGAAGGTCGATTTGTAACGGTTCAACATGGCGTCCAACAGTTCACACACAGCCTTCGAATAGAAGACGTTATTAAATGTCTGTCTAGAAAGAGCAAGAACCGACTGTGTGTACGGCAAGGATCTTCTGGTGCGGTAAGTGAGTCTTTCTTGGTCAGTCGCTGCCAGCCACTGTGTTTGCTGTTCTGTCCCTATGTATTACAATTTACTATTAGGAGGAGTCGTGAGCGCTGT
>JAWQFJ010001819.1:72380-108287 GCA_034096865.1 Theodoxus fluviatilis | reverse complement strand
AACAAAGGTCATGGTATTTCGGAGAGGAGGATTCCTCACCCAGAGAGAAAAATGGTACCTAAACGGTTCTAAACTAGAAGTCGTAAACTCTTTTAGATATCTTGGTTACACATTTACGACTAGACTATCAAATTCAGGAGCATTAGACAGCGCAACCACAAAAGCCAAACAAAAAACAGTTTCATTACTAAAGATGCTAAGGACTCTCTACAGTCACACGCCAAAATTATATTTCAAACTGTTTGATGCCCAAATCCAACCGTTGTTGTTATATGCATCAGAATTGTGGGGACTGCAGGAACATTCAAATATAGAAAAAGCGCACATGTTTGCTTGCAAACGATTTCTAAAAGTTGACGTCAAGACACCAAATCATCTTGTATATGGTGAAACAGGAAGGTTTCCCCTAAAAATCAATAGCACTATTAGGGCCATTAAATATTGGCTTAAACTACAAAACATGCCAAATGACAGATTACCTAAGCAAGCACTCCTTATGCTGTCAAGCACAACTATCCCCAATGAACGAAACTGGTTGAAGTCTGTCAAAGATTGTCTCTGCGAATCAGGTTTTGCCTACATATGGTACAACAAAGGGACTAATAACGAAAGAAACTTCCTGAAAAACCTTAAGATTAGACTCCAAGACTGCTATAGACAGAGATGGCATTGTAAGATTACTGAAAGTGAACGTCTGATATTGTACAGTACCTTCAAAAATACGTTTGAATGTGAAAAATATCTTAGTACAATAAACATAGCAAAATTTAGAGTTGCACTCACACGCTTCCGGTTGGGAGTACACGGACTTAATGGAAACAAGTTATATAGAAGAGAAGAGATGAAATGTCCATTTTGTAATGATAACACGGAGGATGAAATGCATCTCTTGATGGTGTGCCCCACATATGAAGACCTGAGGGAAAAGTACATCAAAAGATACATCAAATTTATGAATACACAAGGTTTCGTATTCTTGATAGATGGACATGGGTACATACAAAAACAAAACACGTCGCCATGTTTTTACACTACGCTCTCAACCGACGTCAAAGACTTCAAGAGGGACATGTTGGGCAAGTAAGATAATTATGTATCATGGGTTTTAGCAGATAATTAGTTACCATTGTAAAGAATAAACAAAGCAACTGATCCAAGGGTATTGAGTACGTCATCTACCATTATGTTGTAATAGATCCGGGGGAAAATTACAACGCTGTTTTCATTGTATATTGTACGACAAAATTGTTGTTTACAGATTGAAGTACTTTTGCTGTAATGAAGAACCTTCAACGAATGATGCGAATGTAAAATGTTGTGACGGGCCGTCGGCCTTACAATAAAGTTTCAAAAGTCAAAAGTCTCTCTCTCTCTCTCTCTCTCTCTCTCTCTCTCTCTCTCTCTCTCTCTCTCTCTCTCTCTCTCTCTCTCTCTCTCTCAAAGATTTTGCAATGGTCTCAACGAGATGTATAGAGCAGGCTGCTGAGTTTATGGAATGGACATATTTAACTCACTGGAGTCATATCGCGAGATTGTTTGTTATAGGCGTCCTTCCGCCAGAGTTGTATCGCGAGATTGTTTGCGATGCGATTGCAAAATTCTCGCTCTGGTTCTACTGGTCTAGGGGAGATAAACCTTGTTTGCCTGTGTAACTGAAGGAATGTGCCAGCAGATTTAGTTCCCTTGAGTAAATCTTTCATACCAATGATCAGAAATCGTAACTTTTGTGCTTATGGTATACGTGTTGACAAATTGGCGAGAGAGCGACGAACAGAGACGCTGGAACTTGCGGTTTCTGACGGCTCTGATGAGGAAGATGCTCTTATTCATTGTCTATCAGAAGAAGAGTATGATGAAAGTGATGATAGTGATTGTGAAATCATGGAAATCACTGATGATCAGCTTGGGGATTGGAGTGGGAGTGACGAAGAAAGTTCGGCCGACACGAGCAGTTCAGGGTCGCCTCAACCCAGCACCAGCGGTCTGTCGCGATCGACACCTCGCCGAACTCGTGCAAGTCCCGCAGTGCAGTTAGAAGGGATTCTTCTCGCCTTGTGTGTGGACCCTTGCATGAAGCTGTACCACTCAGCAGAGGATTACACAAAGTGACCTACCTGCCTCAGTACAAAGTAGTTGAAGTCTTTCCAGAGACTGGACATTGTGAGCTTCTTGTTTACTTTCTTTATCTACGTACTGGAGTAGAGTCATTCAGGAGTCATCAAATCAGTAGTGAATTTTTTCTAAAGAGTAGACATTGTGTGTTTCTTTTTGTCTGGACATTTTTCTTATGTAGTCACTTGCATGCTCAGGTTGAGAAAGAGTTTTTTCTACTTCAGTGATTGCATGCTTTCCAGATAATGGCCATTGTGTGTAATTTTCCTTCATGTTTTCCATGTTGCCACTGTGCAGTTGTTACATTTTCTCCATTTGCATTCTCAATTCTTTGTGCAAAATATTCTGGTCATTCTTTCTGTGTATAGTGTGGAAAGATCATTGATAGGTAGTAATTTTCACTATCTTATGCCTTTGAACCATTGTGACCTGTTTGTTGTTTTGAAGATTCAGTGTTTTCCTGCTGATGGACACAGCAAAAAATTTGTTCCTTCTATTCAATAATCACTGACTTTGATTTGGTTGATTGCAATCTTCCATCTGCTTGTACTTGTCTATAAAATGTTTATAAATATTTGCATTACTTGGATATTGAAATTTAAGTTTTTCATTTTCTGGGTGCTTGTATGCTTCCCATAACAGCCAAAGAACTGTTTTTTTCCTACCTTTTTGACTCACATGCGAAGCAAAAGTGAGTCTATGTACTCACCCGTTTCGTCCGTCTGGGCGTCCGAAAACTTTAACGTTGGATTTTTCTCAGAGACTATTAAGTCTATCAATACCAAATGTGGCATGATGGTGTATGATGACAAGGCCTCAAAAAACATACATAGTGACTTGACCTTGCTTCAAGGTCAAGGTCGCAGGGGCCATAAATGTTGTCTAAAAACAGCCATTGTTCACATTTTCTCAATTTTCTCTGAAGTTTTTGAGATTGGGTATCTCACCTATATATGGTATATAGGGCAAAGTAATCCCTATCTTTTGATACCAGTTTGGTTGACCTTGCTTCAAGGTCAAGATCACAGGAGCTCTTCAAAGTTGGATTGTATACATATTTTGAAGTGACCTTGACCCTGAACTATGGAAGATAACTATTTCAATCTTAATAATTATGTGGGGCACGTGTTATACTTTCATCATGAGAATATTTTGGTCACATATCATCAAGGTCAAGGTCACTTTGACCCTTATGAAATGTTACCAAAATGGGGTAGTGAACCACTAAAAGTGACCATATCTCATGGTAGAAAGTGCCAATAAGCACCTTTGTGCTTCCTATGTCTTGAATTAACAGCTTTGTGTTGCATGACCCTGGATGACCTTGACCTTGGGTCAAGGTCTCATGTATTTTGGTAGGGAAAATGTGTAAAACATTTCTTAGTGTATGATGTCATTGGTAGGTTTAGTTGTTTGACCTTGACCTTGAAGGTCACCTGAAGATCAGGGTTATGTAAAGGTCAAGGTCAAGCATGTGAGTGGTATGGGCTTTGCCCTTCTTGTTCATTTTTTGCGCATGTACACACTCAATTCTATGGTGTGTAATTCATAATTAGCACTTTTAGTCACTTAGATCATTCTTTGGGTGTAAAGAGTAAATAAAGAGCTTTCATTTGAAATATAATATGTCTTGTTATCTTATGCCTTTGTATTTTTATTATATGTTTGAAAATGCATAAAAAACTTACGATTCCGGAGAACAATCACAATATTTAGCCACGACTCCAGTGAGTTAAACTAAGAAACCCATTATCTCCAAAAGGATGGCATGACAAAGAACGTGCCATTGCTAAGAAAGCTTCCAGATGATGTTAAAGATGCTTTTGTGCACAAGAATGGACGAAGGAAGATGCTCATAAATTTGGTGCAAAAACAGGTACAAAATGGCTCATTGGGGTAAAAAAGAGGAGTACAGAAAACATTACAGTACTTCATCCTAGGCAGTGCAACATTCTGAAGACATGTTACAAGTCTGCGCTCAAAATATCAAGTTTCATGTAACATTCCTTTTACATACATTGTATGAGCTTTTTAAAGTTTCCTTTTGTACACATTGTCAGCCTTGATTTTTTTTTCATGCAGCCAGTGAGTATATTTTGACATGGATGATGGCAATGTAAATTAGCCTATTTTGAGGGCAGAGATTGTAAATGCTTTGAAGCACTTAAGTGCTAGAGTTTCTTGTGGGAGTAATTTCCTTTGGAATGCCTGGCATGAAACACGCATGGTTACAAGCAGTTCAGAATTTAGCCTCAGGAGTGGTTAGGAGTGGTAAAGGACGTTAAGAGTTAACAAGGATTGCAATTGGTTTGCTCTGCTGTTTCAGGAGATCGAGTTGATTCCGGAGCCTTCAGATGTCATTGAGGGATGCACCTACTACATGACTCTGCTGCGAGATGACCTGCAGATTGCTGTGGGCGACTGCATCTACCTCATTCGGGACTACAAGCGTGGAGCTGACGGCCAGCCCATCCGCACGTCCTACCGCCTTCTCTCCACAGTCAGCCCTGAGAAGCTGGACATCTTCTGCATTGAGCAGCTCTGGAAGGATGAAAGGTCTGGCAGTTTGGGTTCAAAATACAATTCCAAAACTCTCCTCATACCATTCTGACCTAGGTCCAAACATCACTGGGTCACTGCGAGATGTTGCTCTGAGTGATGCACCACACAAATCCTTCTCTACTTGTTGTAGACAGACCTGGGTACCCGTACGAATTTTGCGTATTAATACGCAAGAAAAAATGGAATACGAAAATTACGCGTGCCTCTAAAAAAATACGCGGAAAAAAATGCAGCTTTTGCGTATTCCTAAATGTGCAATTTCTCGCGATAAAGTCCACGTCTGGCACGCGTGGCCCATATCCAGAACGGTGTTCCAGCCAAGGGAATCGTCTGAGTTTACTTTAGAGATAAATCGGGGTTAAAATTACTCGCCGTTCTGGATACAGGCCCTGTTTCCGTTGAAGTTTGAGTGGCTCTCTCTCTCTCTCTCTCTCTCTCTCTCTCTCTCTCTCTCTCTCTCTGCCTCTCTCTTGTCTGTCTGTCTGTTTCTCTCTCTCTCTCTCTCTCTCTCTCTCTCTCTCTCTCTCTCTCTCTCTCTCTCTTTCTGTCTTCCTCTCACACTTTCCCTCTATGTGTGTGTGCGTGTTTGTGTGTGTGTGTGTGTGTATTTCTTGGTTGTTTTATCCAACCTGCACTGTACTGAAAATCATAGGCTTGATCACTTCAAGTTCCTGGAGGATATACGGTAAGCACATTTTCTTGGAAGAGGTTCCGTAGCCGTGCGGTACGGCTACCGAATTTTTTTTGGTAGGTAGCTGTACGGCCTCGTACGGTTTATATACCCAGCTGCGTGGTTGGATATATCAATATCATAACTCCATCCCACATTTGACTCTCAACGGGTGGTCCCTGCGACCTAACTCCAGGGCCCAACGCTGATGTTGGACACAAACGTGACAAAAAGTAACGTGTCCGGGTTTAGGTAAAACAATGCCTTCTGTGTCCTTGCCTCATCCAGGTCAGGAGATGACTGCGAAGAGTGACTGCGGGTTCCACAGGCCTAGGGCCAGTGACCACCGCACTTTTCACAGTGTGATTGCTCCACATTGTTCGTGTTTATTTATTCGGTTATCTGCAGCACGACGGCTGCCCTGTGCTCCCAGAACTCTTTGACAGAACCCTTTCTAGCGTTCCTTTTGCCTTTCGACTGCTGCTCAAACTTTTGATTGAATGCGTTTCGGTAGCATCACCGTTTCTTCAGAGAAGATTAATTTGCGCAGTTGAATTGCGATTTTGATGGTTTAGCCACTTGGATACCTTTGAATAGGCCTACTGTGTGTGTGATGCTCTAGTTGCGAACATGAACAGTGTAACAGTAATGTCGGTGAAACTCCCCGGACAGGCAAAGTCAGTATGTCAGGAGGGGTGGCGGCCACCATAAGGCAGATCGAGTGTGTGTGTGGTCAAGGGGCAGTTAACTCTTCACTTGCATTGCCACTTCAAATTTTTTTTTGGTGTCCTTGACTGACTGCGGGGTATCATTGTGGAAACCAAAAGCTGCATTTTTGAAATGTCGGTCCGCGCAAAAAATATGCACAGTTTTTTTTAAATACGCATATCTGAACCAATGAGTACGCAGAGGCAAAATTTGGGGTAACCAGGTCTGTGTAGAGCTCTGTGCTGCAATGTCAGCATGCAGATTCCCAATGAAGTACTGGCCACCAAAGCAGTACCCCTATCTGTGGATCTGACAGGAAAAGTGCAAGGGAAACCATTGCAAGGCTGATGTGTCTGTTCCTATTCAAGGAATCTATAGAATTAGTTGACTTGTTAGCAGGAGTTACACCAGGTACCCTGTGCAGTCAGTGGAGAGATTAAATCCACGTTTATCCACTGCCTGATCACAGTTCACAGTAATTTATTCCGCCAAGTGACATTTATAAAACGAGCACGAGGAAAACTAAGTGATGAAGGCTAAAACAAACAAAACAAAAAGCCAAACACACGCATCACTTACACACCCTAACACGCCGTTTATTCAAAAAACATGGACATTTCCCTATGTACATCACTCACGCAGCTGCACACAGACATAAGAGATAAGACTGCACCTAAAACCAAAAAAAAGACCAACTCTTTCCCCCCCCCCCCATACTACACTCAATAGCAGTCCATGTATCCCAGAGGAAGTGCAAATGAGAAAGTGTCACTGTCACAGATGTGAAGTGTGTGCGCACCGCCGACAGGATCAGCGGTGGCAAAGCTGCCTGGGGGGGTTCTGGACAGCGTTGAGCTCCGCCACCGCTGTGGGGAAGAAGGCGTTCTGAAAACGGCACGTGCGCGTTTTGAGGGACCTGAAACAACGGCCAGAGGGAAGGAGCTGGAAGAGGGGACAAGCAGGGTGGGAGGGGTCCGCCACAATCTTACGGGACGTGTGCACTATGCGCTGGGCGTAGACAGAGACTAGGGAGGGCAGATCACTGCCGATGATCCTGCCAGCAGCTCGCACGACCCGCTCCAGCTTGTCTATCTGCTCTTGGGTGGCACCTCTGAACCACACACAGATGGAGAAGGTGACTTCAATGAGCAAATTAATTTGACTTCATCATCGGATGATGATTTCAGTGACGCCGAATGGTCAGACACTTTCGAGGAGTTTGCTAATGATCCTTGCGTAGAAAAAGTTGGTCCACGCAAACCACTCGGACTTTATGCAGAACCAGTAGAGTATTTTCTGCAATTCTTTCCCAAGGAAATGTTTGTCATGATCCATGACGAGACAACGCAATGCAGAATGGCAATGGAACAATCGAAACCTCCTTGGAGATAAAAGCCGATCTGGGCATTCTGTTTCTGATGGGTGTCATTCAGCTGCCAAATTACCACTGCTACTGAAGCAAGCAATGTGAGCTGAGACATCCAGCGATTGCCGATGTGATGTCAAGGAATTGTTACAAAATCATCACAAATTACACAATGTTTATATTTACAGAAAAATATATGTTGGTCTATTTCCATTTACAGGGTTCATACGCTCCTGGAATTTCCTTGAAAGTGCTTGAATTCTGAGGTGGTGTTTCTGATTCCTAGCAAAAACTGTACTTTCCTTGAAAAGGGCTTGAAAACAAGCAGAGTGGCACCTCAAGCAAGCTAACAAGGCAGCTGAAGATGCCGAAGCCAAGGGGGTTATAAGAGCAAAAGCCAAATCAAAGCAGTCTGAAATTAAAGATGTTGACAAAGCAACTGCGGCAGAGATGCAAAAAATCAAAGAAGCTCTGTGACTCACTTCACTGTGATTGTACATTTGTAGGTGTTGCATTGTGTAGAGTTTACATCTTTCCTGTAACTTAGAGGTGTGCTGCAGGAAACAAACATCAGATTTGAATACCAGAATATTGTGTCTGACTATGAACAGTGTAAGCTGAAATTTATTTTAGGATAATGATCTTTGATGTAACCATTTCTTCCTCCACTGCCTTGAATTTAATTAAGCGGTGCTGGAAAAGTCATTGAAATTTTTTGGAAATTGTATGAACCCTGCATTTATTTACCTGTAATTATGCTAATAACATGCAAATAAAGCAAAGCAAAATTTATAAAAACACTCTGTACTTACAATGACCAATATTCATTTTTGACTACACACAAACAATTTCTTACAGATCCATACAATATTATAGAAGAAGGACTTTTTGACTCGCATGCGAAGCAAAAGTGAGTCTATGTACTGAGCCGTGTCGTCCGTCCGTAAAAAACTTAAACGTTGGATTTTTCTCGGAGACTATTAAGTCTATCAACACCAAATGTGGCATGATGGTGTATGATGACAAGGCCTCAAAAAACATACATAGTGACTTGACCTTGCTTCAAGGTCAAGGTCACAGGAGCCATAAATGTGGTCTCAAAAACAGTCATTTTTCACATTTTCCCAATTTTCTCCCACGTTATTGAGAATGGCGACCTTAGCTACAAGTGGTATATAGGTCAAAGCAAGCCCTATCTTTTGATACCAGTTTGGTTGACCTTGCTTCAAGGTCACAGGAACTCTTCAAAGTTGGATTGTATACATATTTTGAAGTGACCTTGACCCTGAACTATGGAAGATAACTGTTTCAAACTTAATAATTATGTGGGGCACATGTTATACTTTCATCATGAGACACATTTGGTCACATATCATCAAGGTCAAGGTCACTTTGACCCTTATGAAATGTGACCAAAATGGGGTAGTGAACCACTAAAAGTGACTATATCTCATGGTAGAAAGTGCCAATAAGCACCATTGTGCTTTCTATGTCTTGAATTGACAGCTTTGTGTTGCATGACCTTGGATGACCTTGACCTTGGGTCAAGGTCACATGTATTTTGGTAGGAAACATGTGTAGAGCATTTCTTTGTGTATGATGTCATTGGTAGGTTTAGTTGTTTGACCTTGACCTTGAATGTCACCTGAAGGTCAAGGTCATATAAAGGTCAAGGTCAAGCATGTGAGTCGTATGGGCATTGCCCTTCTTGTTTTTAAAACAAATCAACCGTGTCATGTGTCGGTTTCTCTAAAACCTTACAGGACTGGTGCTTGTAGTTGTGAAAGTCCTTATAGGACGGGAAACCTGGCAGCTACATTAGAGATTTTTTACCAAAACTTTATTTTCAAAATGTTTATGCATTTCGTGTACTTATCAGACCTGTTTACACTACACATTGAGCGTAGTAAACTATGCATTTGCATACTCAGACCTGCCAAATGCTACGCTTTAGGCGTAGCATGCTACGCTTTCGACATGCCTGCTACGCTTGTCCATAAAAACTACGCTTTTTCCCGCGTGCTTGAACTTTTGACCGCGATGCAGAATTCCCCCCCCCCCCCCCCGCTTTCACGCCGCCAGCGCAGCTTATCACGCCGCCTTCACAGCCTTATCTCTTCCCCCCCCCCCCCCGCTTTCACTCCACCGGGTCAGCTTATCACGCCAACCTCACAGCCTTATCTCTCCCCACCCCCGCTACGCCTATTCCTTCAATGCTACTCCATATAGCTCTGGATGCTACTCTTTGGTATGATGGTGGGTTGGCAGGTCTGCATACTAAACTCAGACCTGCCAAATGCTACGCTTTAGGCGTAGCATACTACGGTTTCGACATGCTTGCTACACTGCTACGCTTGTCCATAAAAACTACGCTTTTCCTGCGTGCTTGAACTTTTGACCGCGATGGAGAATCCCCCCCCCGCTTTCACGCCGCCAGTGCAGCTTATCTCGCCGCCTTCACAGCCTTATCTCCCCCCCCCCGCTTTCATGCCACCAGGTCAGCTTATCGCGCCAACCTCACAGCTTTATCTCTCCCACCCCCCCACCCCCGCTACGCCTATTCCTTCCATGCTACTCCAAATAGCTCTGGATGCTACTCTTTGGCATGATGGTGGGTTGGCAGGTCTGTAAACTACGCAACTACACAAGTCTATTGTTTCCTACGCAAACGGTATTGTTTCGGCTACGCATATCACAATCCGCAATTTTCATCATCTCGCTTGACAGACTTTTTTCCGATCCATGATTTCGGGCGGAAGTCGTTTGCTGCATGCAGGATTACGTCACTCTTCCGTGCCAGAAGTGGCGTCATTCTTCGCGCCAAGATATTACGTCATCCTTCCTCCGTACACTCTACTTTTGAGAGAAGAGACACCAGAAGTGGCGTCGTTCTTCGCGCCAAGATATTACGTCATCCTTCCTCCCTGCACTTCACGTTGTCAACCTGTTTTACTGCCAACCCACGTGCGCTTTTCGAGACAATGGCTGAACGAAGAGCACACGAAACTGAAGATGAGAACTGAAGAAAATGACTCCGAAATGCCACCAAGCAAAAAGAAGAAGACGAGCAAAGTGCCGAGCCAAGTCTTTCTGCCAAAATATCACGAGGAATACCCATGCCTTGTCACTTCGCGGAAAGGAAAACAGTTTGCTTATTCAGTTCATTTGCACTGTCTGCGACTCCCATTTTTCCGTCAGCCACGGTGGAAAGTTTGATTGTGCCCGTCATGTGAATAGTGCAGAGCTGCCAACCCACCATCCTGCCAAAGAGTAGCATCCGGAGTTTTTTGGAGTAGCATTTAAGAAATAGGCGTAGCACACACGTAGAAGAAGAGCCTTGTTCAGCCAGGAGGCGCAGCGATTCAGAGTGCTGCTCAGCGCTGCATGTGATTCACTCCTGAACGCTCAATTTGGGGCGTTCTTCACTCAGCGCTGAGCAGCGCTCTGCATCACCGATCCGAGATGATGCAGAATGATTTTGCAGCAGATTCAAAATGGCGTCTTCAATCCCGCACTGGCCGTCGCCGCGTAAAATAACCCTCTGAAACATCATTTTGGGACTGGAACGGGCTTTATTTGCCCCAAGCGCTCTGTATGTGCAAGTAATGGCAAGTAAGGATGACACAGTAGTGGATTTTATTCATGCAGAATACATGTAAACGTGCATAAACGATGTCTGTGGCAAAGAAAATACTTTCTTCGCGTCTATCAACACAACATGGGGCGCAGAAGATTTACCTCCCCTTTAACAAGTGAAGCGCTGCACTACATCTTAGGCGTTCAGGAGTGGCAAAGAGCGCTCAATTGCCAACATGAAGCGCTCATGCAGCGCTGAGTACTCCTGAACAAGCCTAAGGAAAATGCCGATGTTTGCGCAGGCGCAAAGCGCTGAACCGACGACGTGAAGCGGGGGGGTATTCTGCGTGGAGGTCAAAAGTTCAGTTCGAGGCTTTGTAAAATGGTAGTTTTTCCCGGACGATCGGCGAAAAGCAAGACGAAACAAAAGAAAATGGATTTCTTTGTGAAGAAAGGTGTCGACAAGGAGGCAGAGGACCAGGCCAAAAAGACTTTTGAAAGATGTGTCACCAAGGCGGAGACCATGATCTGTCACATCATTGCTGATGCG
Source organism: Theodoxus fluviatilis (assembly GCA_034096865.1). Classification (NCBI taxonomy): domain Eukaryota; kingdom Metazoa; phylum Mollusca; class Gastropoda; order Cycloneritida; family Neritidae; genus Theodoxus; species Theodoxus fluviatilis. The sequence goes on along the minus strand of JAWQFJ010001819.1, from coordinate 96,743 downwards.
AATCTGCCAATCTCTCTAGTTCATTTGTATCATATTCCTCTGCGCCGGAAATAGGCTCAGTGGAAGGCTACATGATTGGGCTTTCCGTAATACCAAACATCGGGCATTTTTCCGAAAGACCTCGTATCCAAGCACTCTAAATGACAGTTTTTGACAACCAGGTTGTGCTTTTTCAAAACTTCGATATTGGGTACCTCTCTCAAATAATTAATTTATAAATAAAGGAATCTACAGTTTGCAAATCGATCACGCTCAAGTGTTGTGGAGACTACAGACTTCATTTCTGTGTTAAACTCAAAAGTTGAAAACTAGATTTTTGATGATTTTTTACGAAGTAGCAAAGGCCGTGTGCCCCCTTAAATCCTCGTGTGTTGTCTACTTAGTATACTATAGTAGAAAGGCATTGTAGGCTTTCAGCCTATTGCCGTCTTTTTGTTATTTTGATCAGTCTTGGTTAAAGGTTATCTGGTTCGATCACTCTCTGATAATTTGCCTAACACCTAGTATTTCTTGATTAGTCTAGACTCCAGTCAGTGGAGTACATTTTATTCTGAAAGACTTTGTCCAGTTAATTTTTTAAGGCGTTTTGTGTATCTACACCGACTGTCTCTTGTGATAGACTGTTCCACATGTTAGTGAAAAAATACTTGTAAATATGAGTGTCAGCAGATTTCTTTGTTAGTTTGTCAATGATCTTGATTGATGAACTTCATGAAGCAATGAATAAATGTGAACTACATGTAGTAAAAAGAAGCAAACATTGTTTATGTTTTTGTAATAGGGTGACGAGAAATTCGGAATGTGTTGCTATTGCAGAGGCCGTTATTGCGGGATATTTTTTGGTCAAAAGTTCTTAAGGTCAATTTGATTCTTTTGTCCTAAAACACTTAAAAAACCATAAAATTTTTGTTACTTAAAAAACAACTTTGACATTTTTTCGGTTTTTATCAATAACGAGTGAAGCTTTATATTCTAACCCAATCCCACGTTTGACTCTCAACGGGTGGTCCCTACACCCTAACTCCAGGGCCTGACGCTGATGTTGGACACAAATGTGACAAGAAGTAACGCGTCCGGGTTTAGGTGAAACTCCCCGGACAGGCTAAGTCAGTCAGGCGGGGTGGTGGGTGCGGCCTAGGCTGAGCGCCATCCGTAAAACCAGATTATTTTTTTTTAAGTAACAAAATTATTATTTTTTGGGGGGGGCGTTTTAGGACAAAAGAATCAAAATGGTCTTAATTAAGAACTTTTGACCCAAAAAATCCCGCAATAGAAAAAAAAAAACGAAAAAATTTCTAAGTTAAAAAAAAGTAAAAAAATTATTGTTTTTTAGGCATTTTAGGACAAAATAATCAAAATGGCCTTAAAAACTTTTGACCCCAAAAAATCACGCAATAGGCCCCCCCCCCCCCCCCCCCCCCCCCTGCAATAGAGAGCCGACCCCGGAAATTCTACACATTCAATTACAAAACTACACATTTCTTCACTTTTGCTCCACACAAACTACACATGCAAAGTTTTAGGGGTAAACAGGTCTGACTTATGAGAATAATGATGCTGATATGACGGAGATAGGGAAAATTACGTATTTTTTCATACATCAACAGACTACCTATCAACTTCTAACAAACTTTATTTTGCATAAAATGATGCTGCTCATGAACTTACACAAAGACATCTTATCTATCTTGATCATTAAAAAAATTATGTCCTAGAATTCTTGCTATGTTTTCTGTTGGTGTAAGGCCTGAAATTGAGATAATCCTCAGCAAATACAGAATATACCTTTTTTCCATAAAATTCTCACTGTAGGGGTACAGACTACTCATCTGTCTACAAAATAAATAAATAAAAATCAGAAAGAGACTAGCACAAACACATATATTTATATTAATTTCTCCATAAAGCTACTATTGTGAAAAATTAGCATTCCAAGAAATCAGCTGACAAACTTTTTGGAATGTTCCTTGTTGCTAAAGAAGGATTTACCGTCAAGTGTACAGCTGGATTTCAGTTTCACAGTCACCTGCTATGAGCCTAAACATCATCCAATGACAAGTTTTCAAAATCCACAAATTAAGCCCAAACTGTCAATTTCCGCTGCCGTGTCTCTCCCTAAGAACAGTTGCTATCAGTGGAAAGTTGCAGTACTAATCCAGCCATTTTTACCATTTTACTTTTTCTTTTGTTGTAATATACTTTTCATCACTTGCATTCAAAATGTGCATTCTGAACTTGTCCTTCTTGATGTCAAAGAATGTATGTAAACTTTTGTCTTCAACAGAGGAGAAAAATATGCCATGGGTCATGCCTACCTGAGGCCGCATGAGACATTCCATGAGCCCACCCGCAAGTTCTTTGTCAATGAGGTAAGTTTGAAGGGCCAATTGTTATTGATATCAGGGTTGGGTTTTTTCCTTATAGTGTAATGGATTTAATCCTTATCCTGCAACTTAGTACAAATTTATAAGAGGGTGCAGTGGTTTCACATGTGATTACCATCAAACTAAGACCTGAGCATTGGAATGGCCAGCTTGGTTCCACTCTGGAATTTCCCTTTGAGATTGTACTGTGGAACCCCTTTCTTACAACTTGACTAAATCACAGGAAAATCAGTCTTTGAAGAGGGGGAGTCCAACTCAACATTTTATGCAAAAAAGTGAAGAAACCTGGCACAAAAGACAAAATGCTTTAGATTCACGCACAGATGACTTTATTTTATGTAACTGCTTCAATTATTCAGTTATCATGTTGATGTTTTCATGAAACTCATCACTTTGCTGAGAGTGTGTACAGCATTTTTTTCTTCTGTTTCCATCTTTTTAAAGTGACCCATGAAATTATTTCTCTCTCTCTCTCTCTCTCTCTCTCTCTCTCTCTCTCTCTCTCTCTCTCTCTCTCTCTGTGTCTCTCTCTCTCTCTCTCTCTCTCTCTCTCTCTCTCTCCTTCCCAATATTCAGGCTTGGGCACTAGTGGCCCACAGAGGCAGATGTCAGATAAGTCTGTCATCTTTCATAGAGGAGTAATTATCCACAGCATCCTGGACCAGTCTCACATACTGTTTTCTCTCTCTCTCTCTCTCTCTCTCTCTCTCTCTCTCTCTCTCTCTCTCTCTCTCTCTCTCTCTCTCTCTCTCTCTCTCTGTGCCAGAGCAACCTCTTTAGTTGGGAGGCCTGGCTGGGAATTTCCTGCCTGCTGTGGCTGGGTGTAAACCTGATACAGCCCTATCTCTTGCTTCAGATTTCAGCCAGCGCTTTAAGCTTCTGAGTAGGGTATACATTATTTTCTTCATTTTTGTGTGTGTGACAACAAAGTAGACAAATCTAGATGGGATCATTCAATAGACCGAAGAATACTCTTTCAAATGATATCAAATACAGTATATGCAGCATTGGTGATGAATTGCTGCATGCTACTTTTGTGTCATGAGTTACAACAGTTTGCAGTGATGATATTTGACCTGAAGGGAAAAATTCATTAACTTTGACAACCTATGCAGAAAACATTAATTTCTAGAGTAAAGCTACTTTGCGCAATGAAACTATCAATGAGTCATGCAGTGGTGTCACTTACCTAGCTATCAATTAGACTTCCTTGAAGACCATGAGAATGTAATTTTCCAGGCTACTGTCCGGTATGCACACTGGAGGGGAGCAGCAACACAGGGAAACTTAGGAAATGGACTGTAGATTTTTCATCGAAATCAAAGTTGTTGTCTGTCCTTTTGTAGTCAGACAAGTTTAAAATCCTTGGCATTACACATATCAACATTGAGTTTTTGTCCTTTTTGTTTGTTTCTTCAGCGAGAACAGTTGCATTTGCAACATTCAGGAGAGTACGTCGAGTACTCTTCTTATCAATGACGTTGATATTTCAACATGAAACAGGGTTTCAAAACATCTTTGTACTCTGAGTAGGTTTAACTATTACAAGTATTCTGCAGGAGCAAATGACGGGAAAGTCTAATGATAAACTGAAGCTCGATCTTTATGCTATCTGCAAGAGGATGTCACTCATTAGTATAATTTTTTTCTCTTTGGCAATGACTGCAACAGTGGAGAGGCCAGTGTCAGCTGCTCCTTCTGCAGCATTTTCTATTGCTTTTTTTCCCAACAGAATAGTCTTTTATGATGGAGTTGCTGATTTCTTCAATGCCAGGAGACGCTGAGAGCATTTTGTAACAAAATGTGGATGAATACAGAATTCCAGTGGTTTCCTCTTTCACAGTAATTCCATGAATAGTTTGAAGATCTGTAGCATAGTCCTTGCACAGTTTCACAGGAATGCTGTCACGTTGTCTCTTTGATCGTTCTCCACACACTCTACACAGTGAATTGAGTCTCAAAATGAATTGTCTCTGTGTGCTCCTCCTGCTCCATTGTTCATAAACGGACTGCAGGGGTGCACTCACTCTGCATCATTACACTCCAAGACCTGAAGTCTAACTGGAATTATGTTGTCTTCTTCTGGAGAAATAAAACACAAAGTACGGACCCTCCCAACAGTCGGGCGATAAAAACTATGGGTGATGAGCTAAAGTTGTAGAAAATGATTCATTCCGATGCTCTCATCACTAGGAAACACAGAGGGAAAGCTGCTGGACAGCGATTGACCTACATCTTGTCCCCCCAGCCGATAGGGAAATTAGACTATCAATATGGTGGATGCAGCTAACCTAAACAGTCCCCGAAAGGCTCATTTTTACAGCTCTCTCTCTCTCTCTCTCTCTCTCTCTCTCTCTCTCTCTCTCGCTCTCTCGCTCTTGCTCGCTCTCCTCTCCCCTGTCATTATCTCTCTCTCGCTCGCTCTTGCTCTCGCTTTCTCTTGCTCTTGCTCGCTCTCCTCTCCCCTGGCCAAACATTGCAGATCATGATTGTTCTTGTTGCTGTTGTAGTTGTGAATGTCACTATCACTCCATGTCCATGGTTGTGCTGTGTCCACTGCAGGTGTTTCGACATCCCACCATGGAAATCATCCCACTGGAGGCAGTAGTGGGCACATGCTGTGTGATGGACCTGAACACCTACTGCAAGGGCCGGCCCAAGGGATTTAAGGAACAGGACATCTACATCTGTGAATTCCGGGTGGATCGCACTGCACATCTCTTCTCTAAGCTTGCCAAGCACAAGTGGGTGAAACTGACTGCTGCAGAAGTCTTTCTGTGTCTCTTTTATATTTATATATTTATATATATGAGTAAGTCTCTAAACGTCGTGGCAAAAACGTTACACAAACCCAGTTTCAAAAAGTGCTTGAATTGTCACTATTTTGGTATTATTATAAAGACTGACACTTTAACTGTGTGTACCTAACTCAAAAAGATAGTTTATTGAGAAATGTGTGCTTAGGAGCTGTGTAAAGTTCAAAAGTTGGTGTGGTAAACGTGTAACGGTTGACAAAGTAAATGATCACTTTTCTTGCAATAAAAAACAACAAATGAGATGATTTGTGTTTCAAACACACATTAACAGAATGGGTTAACATAAAGAGAAAGAAAATTTTAAGAAAAATAAAATAAAAAGGGTAAAAGGTTAAATATTACTTTGTCATCCGTTACACTCGTACAGCTGCAATGTGTTTTTTTCTCTCTTTGTATGTAAAACTTTTATACAGGCAAAATAACACTTACAACTTGAAAAGAAATGTCTTTAATGTTAATGTGGCAAATATCAACCTCATTGGCAAAAGAACTTTGATTTTAGAGCTATTTTTAAAATCCTGTGTCATTCGTTACGCCCGTACCTCCAACAAGCTTTTGATGAGGAATTTGAATTCTGAAGTCAAACAAACAAGCACAAGATTACTTGCTGCACACTGAGGGGAAATCTGCACACACACACACATGCAAACAGTCATAAGACGCAATAAAGTAAAGATGAATCTGATTTAATTGAAAACTGATTCCTCTGATAAGGCAGGAATCTGATTTAATTGAAAACTGATTCCTCTGATAAGGCACCCAGGAAAACACACACTAAGATTTATAACGATGTTTTAGGAACATTGTCTTTTAAGCCATAAATTCCTGGTGGATAAAATTGTACCAAAAAATAGTTATGCATTACCTGCTATTGATGTAAATGTCCACTTGAGATGACAACGCAGCAACATCTTCAAATTATGCACAGGCAGTCAGGCTGTCATGCAGCTGCTGAAAATAGGTAAGTCTGTCCTCGTCTGGCTACTGGCAGGGTTGTCTGGTCCTCCACGTCTCTAATCCCCAGCATCATGCTCTGAATGTTCCACCTGGTGTGAGAGATCCTTTCCATGCATCCTCCAATTTTGTGATGATTGGGATTATTAGTCCTGAGTTACAATCAATATGAGCCTACAATGAAGTACCGATGATGGCGAGGTTGACTTCGTTTCAGCCAGCATGACAGCTTCGCTATCGATTCTCGCTCTCTGATACCTCATCATTAGCGAGAGGAAAATCACTACTATTATAATCATCATGAAAGGGATCATCACAAAAACACACTGGAGAATTTTGTGATGATTGTGTATCCTGAGTTACATCCAATAGGTTGACTTCGTTTCAGCGAGCGTGACAATGTATCTGCGTTTTGTGACAAACGTCTTGCTCGGCGGTACTGTACTCCATGCACCTTAACGGTGCGCGTGATTCGGGTGTAATCTTAAGCTAAACGACGTTTATTGGCAGTATTACACCCGAATCACGCGGAACACAGAATTTGCGCAGCTGAGTGCGAGCTGGAGGCAAAATCTGGGTCACGTGGCGGCGTCTATTTTCAAGGCTCGTGATTGGCTGAGAGCGGATGCCACAAGCGTAACCAAAAAGAAAACCAAAGGAGAAACATTTAAACACTTACTACGCTTTGGAGTCTGCATGTTGAAAGTTGACAATGGCAGCACAAAATCTGGTCAAAACCGGTTTGTTGCAGTTATAAAGTGCGGATCGAAGAAAAGTCGGAATCACACATTTTTTTGGATAAATTTGAAAAAAAGCAAAACGATCGAAATGACCAAGGATTTTTGCCAAAAACAAAAGTCGGTGGCAGTTGTGAATAAAAGCATTCTAACTTGTTATATTTCACACACTAACTCTTTGTTGCAATACCCAACCGATGGAAAATTTTCAGTGAAAATAATTCTGTGGTTTGCCGGTAGCAATTTTCGGTTTGCAGACTCTGCTGATGACAATGTCTGTTACGCTTGTATTCACGAAGTTTCTGGCGTTCAAAGTCAAAAAATATAAAAATGGAAATCCTGATATCTGGCAAATTATTGAAGACAACACTTTATTTCCTGAAACAACAATTGGGTTTCAATTTAAGAGCGATTCTGTTCCTGTTATTTTAGGTAATGTGAGGCACTGTCCGTCGTGTAACGTTTTGAAGTCTCTGTTTTCCTGGAAATTTTACCTTTAAATCTATTTATTCACTATCGCACAAACAGTAACAATGGAAACTGCATAAAAACTATCTATTTGACCATTTGTGACTTTACACACCTGCAAAAGAAGCATGTAGGTTAATTAGTTATTGGTGTAAATACCATTTTAAAAATGTACCAGTTGGCCATTTGACGTTTAGAGACTCACTCATATAACTAAGTCTCTAAACGTTGTGGGTAAAGTGTCACACGCACTCAGTTTCAAAAAAGAGCTTGAAATGTCACTATTTTTGTATTATTTTAAAGACCAACACCTTAAATGTGTGTAACTAAGTCAAAAAGATAGTTTGTTGAGAAATATGTGCATAGAAGCTTCGGAAAGTGTGTGTAACAGATGACACAGTATATTACTACTTTTCCAGCAAACAAAAACTACTGATATTGTTTGTGTTTGAAACACACATTAACAAAGAGTATTAACATAAAGGGGGAGAAATTAATTTTTTTTTAATGAAAAAGGATACAATGTACTAAATATTACTTTGTCATCCGTTACACGCCTGCAGCTGCAATGTGAGGTTGTTGGGGGTTTTTATGTAAAACTTTGATGCAAGTAAAACAACACTCACAACGTTAAAAGAAATGTATTTAATGTTACTTAGCCAAATATCAACCTCAGTGGCAAAAGAATTTTGATTTTACAGCTATTTAACCCTCTGCGTGCCGTCGGCGGTCATAACCGCCGACGCAGTTACCTACCCCCACAGCCGTCGGCGGTTATAGTCGACAGACTAATAGGCGTGTTTGAATCTGGCGCCGTTTGCTATGAATCTTGGGATTGTGAGAGCTCTCTACGCATGGAGACTGATCAGAAGAGCCTCTCTTTCATAATAACAGTCGCCATATTTTTGACTCACATGCGAAGCAAAAGTGAGTCTATGTACTGAGCCGTGTCGTCCGGGCGTCCGTCCGTCCGGGCGTAAAGTACTTAAACGTTGGATTTTTCTCGGAGACTATTAAGTCTATCAACACCAAATGTGGCATGATGGTGTATGATGACAAGGCCTCAAAAAACATACATAGTGACTTGACCTTGCTTCAAGGTCAAGGTCACAGGAGCCATAAATGTGGTCTCAAAAACAGTCATTTTTCACATTTTCTCAATTTTCTCCCACGTTATTGAGAATGGCGACCTTAGCTACAAATGGTATATAGATCAAAGCAAGCCCTATCTTTTGATACCAGTTTGGTTGACCTTGCTTCAAGGTCAAGGTCACAGGAGCTCTTCAAAGTTGGATTGTATACATATTTTGAAGTGACCTTGACCCTGAACTATGGAAGATAACTGTTTCAAACTTAATAATTATGTGGGGCACATGTTATACTTTCATCATGAGACACATTTGGTCACATATCATCAAGGTCAAGGTCACTTTGACCCTTATGAAATGTGACCAAAATGGGGTAGTGAACCACTAAAAGTGACTATATCTCATGGTAGAAAATGCCAATAAGCACCATTGTGCTTCCTATGTCTTGAATTAACAGCTTTGTGTTGCATGACCTTGGATGACCTTGACCTTGGGTCAAGGTCACATGTATTTTGGTAGGGAAAATGTGTAAAGCATTTCTTTGTGTATGATGTCATTGGTAGGTTTAGTTGTTTGACCTTGACCTTGAAGGTCACCTGAAGGTCAAGGTCATATAAAGGTCAAGGTCAAGCATGTGAGTCGTATGGGCTTTGCCCTTCTTGTTTTCACTGGCGCAAATTATGAGCGAATTTTGAAGTTACCGATCAAGGTAGACGCGCGATTTCGATTGCGCACGCTGGTCAAAAAATGGCTGAGCTCGATCCTGATGAAGAGTGAATCTTTGAAATATTGTTCAATTCTGACTCGGAAGAAGAATTCCATGGCTTTACAGAGGAAGATTTGGTCGAGTTTGCCACAGACAGTGACTCCGATGACGAAATCGAAGTTGAACCAGCCCAGTCCAAGATTCTGTCTGCATATGACCACTCATGGTTGCCGGAGTGCCAGACCACGCCCTCTCCTCAACATGTGCCCGACAACATATCGGAATCCGATGCTTTTCATCTCTATTTCAACGATGGAGTTGTTGACTTGATGGTCGACGAAACGAATCACTACGCTGGTCAAGTGAGGGCGAAGAAAGGGAGCGACGCGGTAATTTATTCTCGAGTGAGTCAGTGGCAGCCTGTCACTCGACCCGAGATGGCTGCATTTCTCGCCGTGCTGCTACTGACAGGACTGACTGGCAGATCTTCCTATGGCCTGCTCTGGACGACCGACCCAATCCTCGAGATACCTGGATTTAGAAAGATCATGTCCAGGAACAGGTTTTTGGCCATCCTGAGCCTTCTCCACCTCAACAACAACGAGACTGCCAAGCCAAAACAGGATCCAGACTATGACAAGCTCCACAAGGTTACGCCGTTTATCGATCTGCTGATCCCCCTGTGGCAGAGGTTTTTCTCCCCTGGGAAAGAAGTTTCTGTGGATGAGAGTATGGTTTCTTTCAAAAGCCGAACTGAACTCATGCAATATGTGCCTTCGAAACCGAGCAAGTGGGGCGCTGGCCGACTCTGCCACTGGGTATGTGTGGAACTGGAAGATGTACATTGGCAAAGAAACTGTCCCACGGGAGCATGGTGTGGGTCATCATGTAGTGTGTTCCCTGACCCAACCACTCTTTGGAAAGGGACACATCGCATTTATGGACAATTTCTTTTCCTCCCCTGACCTCTTCCAAGAACTGGTGCAATGTGGGACAGGAGCCTGTGGGACTTTTCGGGCAAATCGACGAAGAGTTCCCGACTCCATCAGGCAGGCCAAGCCAACTGCTGAACGACCACTCATCACTGATCGAGAAGACAAGATCCTGTACATGACCTGGCAGGACAAGAGACCAGTCAACTTGATGACAATCGTCCACACCAGCCAGACCTTCATGAAGGAAGTCAGGTCCAAACACCACCCCAACAAGAAGAGGATTGTGGAGAAGCCTGCTGCCATCGAGGCCTACACTCGACACATGGGAGGAGTGGACAGGGCAGACCGCCAACTAGCCAACTACCTGATGTCCCACCGGTGTGCCAAATGGTGGAAGAAGCTCTTCTTCTATCTCCTGGAAATGTGCTTCTGCAACGCCCTGGTCATCTGGAAATTCAAGAAAGCTGGTGCCAGGGTGAGTGCAGAAAAGTTCCGTCTGCAGATTGCCCATGGCCTCCTTTCTGGCTACCAGGGGTCCACAGCAAGGCATCGAGGAAGAATGGCTGCCACTCCCCCTGACAGGCTTGTGAAAAGTGAGCATCACATTGCCATCAATCCCCATCGTCTGCCCTCGGGGAGAATATCCCAGCCCGACTATGTGGTTTGCTCTGACAGGGATGTCAAGCGGCACCAGACTCAGTACATTAGCGAGAAGTGCCAAGTGCCTATGTGCTTTTATCCCTGCTTCAAGAGATACCACACCTTGATGTCCTTCAAGGTGGCCTGCACCCCTAATCTGCACAAAGAGTAGGCCCTACAGTTGCATCATCCACTGCATTGTTTGCTCCTTTGGTAGCACTGTTGCATCATCCAGGCACTGCAGCCTATGTGTTCCTTTGCAGATTGATATGCTGCTTGGACTGCCCCTGTCTGAGCTGATGGAAAAAGACTTGAAAGCTCAAGAACTCTCTGTTTTCATGTGTCCTACTTTTTGAACATTTGTAATGGGAAAGTAACAGAGGAGCAAAACTGCTTGTTTCTTGTTGATGTTGATTGCATGATTGATTTTCATTCTTTGGCCTGATGTAGCTATGTTGCAAAGTATAGACTGCAAATTTACTGAAAACAGGATATAGCCTGGAAACTTTAGCCCAAATGTTTGGAGTTATCAGTCCCTTACATTATATGACCCATAGAAAGTCCTTTACCAAACATCTCTAAGGCAAATAAAGGTTTGAAACTTATCACTTTGTTTGTTTTTTATTTGTGTTGTCTCAGGGTTTTTTTTCTTATCATATTGTATTGCATGGACATAAATTTCAGTGGGTCTATCAGAGAGAGCATTCAATTTTCAATTTTCCTCCAAAAAATTTGCCTCTATAGCAAAGAATAAAATAATTGTATATTTTTAAACAGAAGAGGGGTCTCGGTTTTTTGGCACGTCCAGAAAATAACTGGCTGCAGGGAGTAAAAACAGTGAAAAATTGATGGCGTTCAGAGGGTTAAAGAATCCTGTGTCATCCGTTACACGTGTACATCCAACAAGCTTTTTCAAGGAATTTGAAACCAGAAGTCAAATAAACAAGCAAAAGATGACTTTGCATTTGAAACAAAACACCCTTAAGGTTACTGTGCCAAATATCAACTTCAGTGGCAAAAGACTTTTGATTTTACAGCTATTTAAAGAATCCTGTCATCTGTTACTCGCAAACATTCAACAAGCTTTTTCAAGGAATATGAATCTAGAAGTCAAACAAACAAGCAAAATATTGCTTTGCATATGAAAAAAAACTTCTTTTATGTTACTGTGACAATTATCTTCATGAAATGTACTAAATAAAAGTGCACACAACTATTTAACCTTTAGAGTGCCGCCAATTTTCGTCATTGCTTTACCCCAGAGCCACAAATTTTATTATGTGTGGTCAAATTCGACACCATGTTTACTTTTAAAAATCGTCATTTATTACCTATTCAAGCTTTGAAGTAGATGTAGAAAAATGGATGGCCTACATGGCGCAATTAATGAAAATACCATAGAATGTTTTTTTTCAGCTGCTAAAACATCATGAAACACAGACAACAACAAAAAACAAACAAATTCACTGTGTTTTCCTACACTGCTCTATGTATTCAAGAATACAACAGCTTTTGATGAAAATGCACAAGTGCATAGATAGAGTCTCCAAGTAATGGAGATACATCTGAAAATGTTTTAGGATAAAACTAAAATAAAACAAAAAATCCTACAATTACTTACGCTAGGGAAGTCAGCCGAGTCATTTTCATCTGAATCAAGCTTCCGCTCCTCTCAGTCTCGATCTACAGACCACAACTGACAACACATGGGTCGAAGCACTGTTTTCCTACACTGCTCTATTTATTCAAGAATACAACAGCTTTTGATTACTTGGAAATACATCTGAAAATGTTTTTGGGTAAAACAAAACAAAAAATCCTACAATTACTTACGCTAGGGAAGTCAGCCGAGTCATTTTCACCTGAATCAAGCTCCTGCTCCTCTCGATGTAAAGACCACAACACATAGTCGAAGCACCTACTTGCCTCTGTATCCCTCCATCTCCCATCACATCAATGTCAGTAAAGCCTTCGAATTCATATTCTGAGAGTCAGAATCGAAAAATAACTCCACAAGCGCTTCAACTTCTTCGTCAGTCGCCATACTGGCAAGGAATAAAGTCCTGTTCACAAACGACAAAGACGCAACTTCGTGAACAAATTTTCAGAAAATTCGCCCATGTTCTGTTGAGCGCCAAAATGGCGGCCTATCGTTGCCACGTGATCCCTGCACGAGACTGATATTTTTAGAACAGCATGACTCGAAGGCTGCATTAGGCAAGTAAACAAAGCATGTCACTATTGGCACACTGATGCGCCGGCGGACGTCTGGGGAATGTATGCTGTGGCGCATCTAAAGGTTAAACCACACTTTTTCATTATTATACACACATCCATCTAGCTTTTTTTCTGAAATTGTATCCAAACATCACAGAAACTTGTATCTAAAACACCCTCACATTTACAACAAATTTACTTACAAAATACTGCACCCTGTGCTATGCTGTATTACACCTAAACCAGCATACAAAAGAACTATACAGATTAAATTGGCAAAAAGATTCTAGGAGCCACAAGTCACCACAATACTTCATGTGAACAAAATCATACATCATACGTCTACACACTGTGCAACTTTCTCCTTTGGTATAGGGCATCAGCAGATCTACCGAAGAGGTTTCGCTTGCACTTCAGTGATGACAAATCCCTCCTCTTCTTCAGGCTTGAGAAAGGGTGGTTCGGAGACTTGGTTGGGGAAGTGGGTTTTTTTGTGGGAGAAGAGTAAGTCGCACCCAACTTTTTCAGCTAGTCCTGTTGTTGACGCGACGCTGACCTTACAGTGGCCACCAAAGTCCCTAAAAAGTTCTTGCTTTTGGTCATAACTTTTTTCAGTCAATACGCAGCTCCTCTCCTTGCCCCCAAACTCGAAAAAGTCTGCTGTGGTTGTTGTGGCTGTTGTTTTTCTTGTTGCTGTGCTTCTTATTGTTGCTGCTGTTGGTAGGCCTCTTCTTATTGTTGCTGTGCCTCTTCTTGTTGCTGCTGCTGTTGGTAGGCCTCTTCTTGCTGCTGGTGAAAAGAAGGTACAACTCTCGGAATCTCAGATCTTAACACCTTATGTCCATGATAGTAGGCACGAGCCTTCTCTTGACAGCACTTCTGCCCCGTCATCTTTTCCTGACGCTTTCTCTGGGACTCACAGTTCCGCTCTCTTTTCTCGTCAAGCTGGCATTCCGTAAACCGTGTTTAGTGTTTTGGCGTCTCCAGAGCATCTTGCTGTTCTTTCTTCCTTGCTCTGAAACAAAACACACACAAATATAATTAAGAATCCAAATGAAACTGTTAATGAATAGCTCACAAAATTAATGCACGCCAACTCGCCAGTGGCCCATAAAAATGGTGTCTGGCGACCTCAATTTACGGTACCATTCGCCCGGCTGGCGACCTTAAATTAGTGAAAATTACCTCCAGTCTCCACGTAAACTAGAGATTATGTAACTGAAGACATACTCTTTACAAGCGCTGTAATACAAGTGTCTCCCACCTGATACGACACATGGCCAAAAATGAAACAGTGTTATTGTTGAAAGTTCTCTTGTTTAACTCAATGACGACGCATCTCATCATATGATGAGATGAGGTGAGCAACGATTGACGACGCATCTCATCATATGATGCGCTGCGTATGTAAATTTCTTGTGCATGTTGTGAGTGGCGCTTAACCAGACGAGGTAGTCTAGTTCTCTTATAAGATAGTGAGGAACATTGTAGATCGTCTGTGTCTCTGAATTTGAAGAGGATAGGCACTGCCAGACTTTGTTTACACATGTGGCGAGGGGGCGATTTCAACGCTAAATCGCAATGGCTTCGCGGCAGCACGATGAGAATGTTGTTGAAATCGCTATGAAAGAAGGATCAGATGAGAAGGACAATGTGCTCCTTTTTTCCGAAGAGGATGAAGATGAAAAAGATGCAGTTTTAGAGGAGCAGATCATATATATATATATATATATATATATATATATATATATATATATATATATATATATATATATATATAGTGCACGAACTGCTGACCCAAGAAGAGGAATCGGAAACTGATCCGTACACGCCGAACTAAAAACAGGCACGCCAGACAGTACCCATCTTTGTTGCAATACTATATTCAAAATAAAAATATTGAGAGAATGACATTGATCTACAAGAATAAAGGAGACAAAGAGCGTTCTAATGATGGCAACAGTTTTTCCATTGCTTGATTAGTATTTTTTTCAGCAATTTCTGTAAAAATGCCCAGAAACATGCGTCTCCAGTCAATGCAAGCTAAAAATAGCGCCGTCTTCAATGAGTTAATAGCTTCATTTTCAATCAAATGGTCTGGCAACCTGATTTGTTTTCTGGCAACCTCAACTTTCCAGGTTAGGAGCCCAGCTGGCTCCTTAGCCTGGCTTGCTAAATCTCAGCCCTGAATTAACCACACCATATTTAAAATGTAAAAAAGAATAACGAAGTATCAGAATTTTTTAATGAATTACATCATCCTGAGCCGTGCTTGTTCTCTGCTCATCCCTCATTTTCCTACGTTTGACTTTTGCCCTCGACGCTTCATGAATCTTGTATGTCTCGTAGGCATCCGGGTTCTCTTTAATGCGTTTCCTTGACAGCTTCTGCTTTTCTGCCGGTGTCATTTTCTACTTGGCTGGAGCTGGGCGCTTTGTTGGGGAAAGTGCATGGTTTTGGCTTTCGAACTGCAAACAAGCAACAAAAAAATTTATAAATATATAAATAAATGTTCAGTACATCAAAATTAATTATCAGAATGCATTGACATGCCTATCTAACATTCATGATTGTGGGAGTGTCAAAATCAAACTGTTTAAAAAAATTAATAAACCAACTCCTTTGGAAACTTAGATGAAATCATAATCTAGGCCCTAATTGTCATACCAATTTTTGACTCACATGCGAAGCAAAAGTGAGTCTATGTACTCAGCCGTGTCGTCCGTCCGTCCGTCCGTCCGGGCGTTCGTCCGTCCGGGCGTAAAAAACTTTAACGTTGGATTTTTCTCGGAGACTATTAAGTCTATCAACACCAAATGTGGCATGATGGTGTATGATGACAAGGCCTCAAAAAACATACATAGTGACTTGACCTTGCTTCAAGGTCAAGGTCACAGGAGCCATAAATGTGGTCTCAAAAACAAGCATTTTTCACATTTTCCCAATTTTCTCCCACGTTATTGAGAATGGCGACCTTAGCTACAAGTGGTATTTAGGTCAAAGCAAGCCCTATCTTTTGATACCAGTTTGGTTGACCTTGCTTCAAGGTCAAGGTCACAGGAGCTCTTCAAAGTTGGATTGTATACATATTTTGAAGTGACCTTGACCCTGAACTATGGCAGATAACTGTTTCAAACTTAATAATTATGTGGGGCACATGTTATACTTTCATCATGAGACACATTTGGTCACATATCATCAAGGTCAAGGTCACTTTGACCCTTATGAAATGTGACCAAAATGGTGTAGTGAACCACTAAAATTGACCATATCTCATGGTAGAAAGTGCCAATAAGCACCATTGTGCTTCCTATGTCTTGAATTAAGAGCTTTGTGTTGCATGACCTTGGATGACCTTGACCTTGGGTCAAGGTCACGTGTATTTTTGGTAGGAAAAAATGTGTTAATCATTTCTTAGTGTATGATGTCATTGCTAGGTTTAGTTGTTTGACCTTGACCTTGAGGTCACCTGAAGGTCAAGGTCATATAAAGGTCAAGGTCAAGCATGTGAGTCGTATTGGCTTTGCCCTTCTTGTTGTTTTTTTTAATTGCAAGACTGTGCACAATAAGCAAACAAAAACAAGAAAAGCATCATATTGCAACATTAGGCCTACAGCAAAAGGAAACTGTCAAGTTCCGTTTTGAGTTTTATCCATATAATATCTTATCTGATCTTCTACAAAGAACAAAATTGCAAAATATCACTCAATTATAAACATCCCTGACGATTTAAATCGGGCGTAACAATGACAAAAACCTATTTCCCGTCAATGTTATGCCTGTACACGTCCTGTGTAGAGCACCTTGGTACAGGCGTAATTATAACAAAGGAGAGTCCTGTGTCACTCGGGACGTTTTTTACAGTCAAACTAAAGCTGTTGCAGTCTGATCTGCCCAAACTTCGCATCATACACAAGTCTTGTTGAAAAGCAAATAGTTATACCGTTAATCGTTTATTTCGGCTCAAAAAGGCTCAGAAAAGCATAGGTAAACGTTCCCAAAACAGGGTACGGACGAACAATCTGTCCAAAGTCCACGGGTGTAACCAAAAGAAATCTAAAGAAGAAACATTCAAACACTTACCACGCTTTGGAGTCTGCATGTTGAAAGTTGAAAATGGTGGCACAAGATCTGGTCGAAACCTGTTTGTTGCAGTTATAAATTGTAAATTGGAAAAAGGTCGGAATCGCACATTTATTAAGAAAAATTTGAAATCAAGCAAAACGATCCAAATGACCAAGGATTTTTGCTAAAAATAAAAGTCGGTGGCAGCCATAAATTAAAGCATTCTAATTTGTTATATTTCACACAATAACTCTTTGATGCAATACACAACCCATGGAAAGTTTTCAATTTAAAATATTCTGTGGTTTGCCGGTAGCAGATTTAGGTTTATTTATAGAGCTGATGACGAAGGGTTTTACGTCCATATTCACGAAGTTTAACGGGATCAAGATCAAAGAATATAAAAATAGAAATCCTGATAGTTGGCACAATTATTAAGAACAACACACTTTATTTCCTATAACAACCATTGGATTTCAGTTTCAGAGTGATTATGGTCGTGTTTTTTTAGTCAATGTGAGGCACTGTCTGTCGTGTGACGTTTTGAAGTCCCTGTTTTCCTTGAATCTTTACTTTTCAAACCATTTATTCACTCTTGTACAAGCAGTAGCACGAAAAAATGCATATAAACTATCTATTTGACCATTTGTCTTATTACACACCTGCAAAAGAAATATGTAGGTTCATTACTTCATGGTGTGAGTTGGGAGCTACAGACCTGGGTTGATTCCCTGGATGCCAGGCTAAGTGCACTCTTATTTTATCAGATGTGAGAATTCATCTTCAAAGTTTCCCTGCACCAGATTGGTGGAGATTGTGGTAGGGAAACGTCTCCATATTTGGAGGTCACATGTGTTCTAGCTCTGTAGATTGGTGAGGAAACTAACTCCCTGTTTACAGGCTGTGTAGAATTGGCCATTTGATTTTTTTTCACCTCTACTTTTCCAATCCTTTGTACTGATGTGTTGGATGCAAGTTTTGAACTAAATGTTACTTCATCAGTTCATGGAACGACATACTGCATGAACAGACAGATTGGATTGCCTGGTAATTTCTTATGTGCTGCAGTATTTACTCTGTTTACTGAGGGCTTGCCTTTCTGCATTCCAGATATCCCATCAACACCAAGTCCTACTGCTTTGACATGTTTGAGAAGAGGTTATGTCCCAAGAGAACTTACTCAGTGAGTTTTGTCTTTTTGACTTGCAATGCTACACTTAATTTTGGGGGGCCACCCTTTCATTAATCTAGTAAGGACCTGTATCCCCCAAGAATGCCTCCCAAAATGGCTGACTTGGAAGGCTGCGATATCTTTCAAGTCAACAGCATTCCATGAGATCCTTTGCCTCATTTGGGGGAGTTTCTACTCATTCTACTAGTTGAAAGAATGAAACAGCAATGGAAGAGGGCTAAAAAGATTAAGTGGCATTTTAATTAATTGTATTTTTCTATTTGTAGTAGGCATAGTGTCTATGTAAAGACAAGTACGTTTTGTGGGAAGATGGAGGATCATTCATATTTTGAATTTATAGCAGCTTGCACACAATGAATTTTCAGTGTTAGGAAACAGTGAAATTGCTCAAATTTGAACTATGATATTTGCACTACATGTTGTCTGGTATGCTTGGATGTCAGTTTTTGGACCATTTAGTTTAGTGAAAAGGCTGCTTGTGAATGTGTTGATAGTGCCTCTATACATTGTTCCTTAAAAATGCTTTTCCTTTTCCCTTTAGCCTCATGAAGTACCCGAAGAGTACAAAAAACGAATTCCGTCCGAGCGTCAGACCAGCTCTTGGAGCGGCAAAGAGCCTGGGAGGGGGGAGGACCGAGGCAAAAAGGAAGTATGCAAGGGAGACAAGCGAGAAGCAGGCAAGGGAGATAAGCGGGATGTTGGAAGAGGGGAAGAGAGAGGAAGACGTGATGCAAGTGAGATGGGCCGTAGTGAAACAGCAAGCCAGGCTGAGCCACCTGCCAAGCGGCGTCACAACCTGGACAGTGGCAGTGACTCAGAGGAAGATGTGCCTCTGGTGGTGGTCAAGGAACAGAAGGTAAGCTGCCTCCCCCATACATTCCCTACCCCCCTGGTCTCCATTAACCCCTGCCTCACTTGGATCTGCTTTGATCAGCCTGGGCATGCTGGTACAGGTCCTGGAGCTCACCCCATGTTCATGATTACTGATTGGTTTTGTCTGCTTGATCATCTAAAACTGTCCAGGAGTATATAAGTGTCACAAGCCGGACCAGCTCATTGTACTGAAAGGTCAAAGGTCTAGGGGAATTCACTTGATCCACTTGTAACACTCTCTCACACAAACATTCCATCAAACAGAAACACGAGACAGAAAGACGGTGAGGTCAAATGTCAAAAACTCTTTAATTACCATGCCAGGGTGATGGAGGAATGAATCAAGGTTAACCCTTACGTTGCTGAGTTCTTTTAGCAATGCGTCATTGCTCTGTGCTGACTTTTCCCCCCAGAATTTACTCCAAAAACGGTCACCGTCTTTGAAGTCAATTTTCATATTCTTCTTCACCTCTGATAAAAAAATGCAAAGAATAAAAGTTGTAGCCGAGAGAATTCTGTACACAGTGGTATGCAGCACTTGAATGAAATTTATCATGCGTTTTATTCTCAAAATGAAATAAAACAACAACAACAACAAAACAGACCAATGAAATGCCTTTACACTAACTTTATTATCTAATCATAACCTCCAGCAATTATCAGGCTTGATTTCTGATAGGTTACCTAGTAAAAAGAAGGACAAAAAAGGCCTCAAATCCTTACATGCACCTCAAAAGTCACCACGTACTTGCTGTGATCATGGAGTAGGGGTGTGGTTGGGAGTGGGGAAGACGCTGATCACAGTGCCTAAAAACAATCACTCTAACCTTGTTGAAAGCAAACGATTTTCATGAGGAAATATAAGCATAACTATTTACTCATCCACAAAATGACACCAATGGAATATCTACATGTTACTACAGGTACAATGACATACTAATAAAAATGGCTGAAACTGGAAAATCACACACACACGCACACACACACACACACACACACACAGCTTCTACCCAAGGCAACATGCAGTGTCCATAGCAGGTTGAAAACTATCTAGGAAATCAAGCAAAAATCTCTACAGCAGGTTCAAAATCTCCAATCTCGAAACCGTGAGTGAGGCGCGAGTTGGTCGACTGGATGGGCTGCGAAATATTGCGACGCATACCTGATTGTTTGTTCGGTCATTAGTCCAAATACATTGTCATCGAAGAAGTAAGCAAAAATCTTGTTGGCATCGTCGCTCTCAGTGTGAACAAGTGGGCCAGTTGTCTGACGGAAGGGAGGAAGCTAAGCATCTTCGGAAGCCTGCTGTCGAAAAGAGCGTGATGCGCTTCCTGATGCACGTCTTGATCTACTTGACAATGCTCGCTCCGATGCATGGTTCGAACTTCGCCATCTTCCCGCAATCGGAATCGCTGCAATTCTGCTTCTGCCTCGGCAACATCCTCTAGCTTGAAAGGCTCGACCTCTTCGTCCGAATCCTTGCCAAATAAAAGCTCTATTACACGCTCATCGATGTCTTCTGACATAACGACGCAAAAAAACATAAAACTTATGAGCGAATTTACTCGAAAACATTGTAGAGATCGCCCATACTAACTACACATGCGCAGAAAGCTCGGAATGTCCGCTTTCCTGCTGTGGTATTTATAGATAGTTGACGTCCTCCTCCTGCTCTCCCATCTCTATCTCCTCTTGCACCTGCTCCTCCACCTCCTGCTGCTCCTCCTCCTCCTGGTTCTCCTCCTCCTTCTACTGCGCATCCTTCTTCTGCTCATCCTTCTACTCCTGCATCTTCTTCTGCCCATCCTCAGCTACTTCGCCTCCTCCTGATTCTCCTGCTGCAGCCTCTCCTTCTGCCCCTGCTTCTCCTCCTGGTTCTGTTTCTGCGTCTACTTCTGCTCCAATTGCACGTTCTCCTCATGCATGTCCTCCTTTTCGTGCACCTCTTTCTCTTAATGAACGTCCTCCACCTCCTCCTCTTTTTCTGCCCTCTTCCTGTGCTGCTGCTGCCGCACCTGCCTCTACATCATGGCTTTAGAGTAACTCGACACGTACTCTTGTATGCAATACTATTGTTCGAGGAAAATTCCCTGGGAAAGGGAAATATTAGAGGTACATTGGTTGAAGGGAAATGGCTTGGTAGGGAGTTGTCAAGAAGACAGACAGCGCCATGAAGATGGCATTGACAGAGAAGGATACTGCTTTTGACTAAGGAACAAAGTGCTACTGATGATAATTTTGCACAGGAGGGCGGGAGGGAGGGAGGGAGGGACGTGGGGAGGGAGGGAGGGAGGGAGGGAGGGAGGGAGGGGGGGGGGAGAGAGAGAGAGAGAGAGAGAGAGAGAGAGAATGAGAGATGAGGGAGAGAGGAGAGATGAAGAGGAGATGAGAGAAGAAGAGAGAGAACCACTCCCACTTTCACCCCCAAAATATTAGCACGAAATCATTCATCACAAGTAAATGCCATAAATTTATGGTTAGCATATCCTACATAATAATCATCAATGCAATTTAAGATGAAACGAGAAAAATTACCTCAAATAATTTTACACATTTTATTGTTTTGGGGGGAAAAAAATCAGTTGTAGTTTATTTTGGCAATGTTTATTTTGGCTGCAAACTAATTTATAAACTCTAAAAAAAAGAAACTAGGTAAAAACGTTGCTTTCACAATTAGTAGGGTTTTGAGTAAGACAAAAACTATGTTTGACAAAATCACTCTCAGGGTAAAAAAACCCAAAACAACAAAACGAAAATCCAAACCATGAGCATTTTTTCAATAAGTACACGAAGATTTGAATTGCGCTGTAAACATGTGGTAATTAAAACAAATCAAGGTACCCGTAATCCACATGGAGTTGTGGTAATTTTTTATACATTAAGACACATTTGTAGAATTGCAAGTGCTTTCTTGTTGTCATTAATGGTGAGTGATCCATCTGTAATCATAAGCTTAATGGCTCGTCGATCAGCAGATGGCTTTCACCCCCCCCCCCCCCCCCTATTGCAACCCCCCCCCTAAACACCACTACAAATACAACAAGCACATCCAAAAGATATTTGACCTCATAATTCGAATGGGTTGAGGTAGGCCTAAGATAGGAGCGTGAAAGAAGATTCTGCAAGTGTGAATGTCAACAAAATGTCTTAATTTTGAGGAAAGAAACAGACTAATTGGGATTAAAAATATATATAACTAGTATGAGAGAGAGAGAGAGAGAGAGACAAAGGAAGATAGACAAAGGGAGAGAGATAGAGAGAGAGATAGACAAATAGAGACAGCGACAGACACTCACACACTCGCACAGAGAGAGAGAGAGAGAGAGAGAGAGAGGGAGAGAGAGATGCATTCATTGTTTATCATTTAAAGATCACTTTGATACGGAATATTTTTTTCTTTTGAAAGTGAATCTCTCTGTCTCTCTCAGTTTCTCTCTCTCTCTATCTCTCTCTCTCTGTCTCTCTCTGTCTCTCTGTATCTTTGTCTCTGTGTGTGTGTCTCTCTCTCTCTCTGTCTCTCTGTATCTTTGTCCCTGTCTCTCTCTATCTCTGTATCGCTGTCTCTGCCTCTCTCTGGCTCTGTCTCTGTCTCTCTTTCTCTCTCTCTCTGTGCATCCGTCTCCGTCTCTATCTCTGTATATCTGTCTATTACTTTGTCCCTGAGTGTTTGTATGTTCATGTGCCTGTGTGCGTGCGTGTGTGTGTGTGTGTGTGTGTGTGTGTGTGTGTGTGTGTGTGTGAGTGTGTGTGTGCGCGCGTCCGTTCGTGCGCGCGTGAGTGCATGGCTTTTTATCTTGTCAGTGTGACTCTCTCTCTCTGTCTCTCTCTCTCTCTCTCTCTCTCTCTCTCTCTCTCTCTCTCTCTCTCTCTCTCTCTGTCTCAGTTAAACTGCCTTACCTTTGGAAGGCACTAATCAAAGCAGGTGTCTCGACAAAATGTATTAAAATGTTGAAAGCAATGTATAATTTAGTTCAGGCATGTGTTAGATGGGGAAGTGATAGATCTGACTTCTTTGAATGTCCCATTGGAACAAAAAAAAAAGCTCTTCGGAGAGTCCGACATTATTTTCATTATTCATCACTTCCGTAGCTGATTATGTCAGTAAAAATGGCCAGCATGGTGTCCAAATGCAAAGTGGACAAAAAGAAATATTCTTTCTGATTTTCGCAGATGATATCGTACTGATATCAAAATCCCCAGTAGGGCTTCAGACACAAATAAACAATATTGCTTATGCTTCAGAGCAAATTGGTCTGAAAGTTAATATTGCCAAAACAAAGGTAATGGTGTTTAGAAGAGGAGGGTTCCTTGGCCAGGGAGAAAAGTGGCATCTGAATGGTATTAAACTAGAAGTTGTTAACACATTCAAATACCTGGGTTACACCTTCACGACTAGATTGTCAGAAACGGGAGCTCTAGACAATGTAGCCACAAAAGCTAAACAAAAAACAATTGCATTGTCAAAGATGCTATGGACTCTCCGCAGTCAAACACCAAAGTTGTTCTTCAAACTGTTTGATGCACATATACAACCTCTGCTGTTATACGCATCAGAGCTATGGGGATTACAGGAACATTCAAACGTAGAGAAAACGCACATGTTCGCATGTAGCAATTTCTGAAAGTTGACGCAAAAACTCCAAATAGTCTAGTTTATGGTGAAACAGGAAGATTCCCCCTTAGTATCAATAGTACTTCCGATCCGCCTTTCCCGCTGAGCTGCTTCGCCTTACTTGACCCTGCCTGCAAGTGCTGTGTATATTGCATAGTTTGTTCCATTGGACTTAGTTTTTGTTTTGTTTATGTGTGTAGTGTGTGATTTTTTCTGGAAATGTGGTGTTGAGCGGTTGTATGAGTGTTGATTCTTTGGATTGTAAACGTCATGAGCTTGCCTGTCAAGGGAAGGTATGTGCGTAAATAAACTATATTATTATTATTACAATAAGGGCTATTAAATATTGGCTCAAACTACAAAAAATGCCAAATGATAGACTACCAAAGCAGGCACTTGTTATATGCTTTCCAATATAACCGTCCCAAACGAACTAAACTGGTTAAAGTCTATTAAAGATTGCCTCTGTGAATCGGGTTATGCATTTATCTGGTACAACAAAGGAACTAACAACGAAAAGGGTTTTCTGAAACATCTTAAAATCAGACTCCAAGACTGTTACAGACAAGAATGGAGTCACAAAATCAGTGGTAGCGAGCGTTTCGCATTGTACAGAACCATTAAACACGATTTCCAATGTGAAAAGTACTTGAGCTCTCTCGAAATTACAAAATTTA
>JAWQFJ010001819.1:59880-67380 GCA_034096865.1 Theodoxus fluviatilis | reverse complement strand
ACGTAAGATAATAACCGACTGGCAAGAAGGAAAGTGACTGAAAGATCAGCGATGAAGAAGAGAAGGATGGCTCAAATGTCTGCCTCACGTTAATGAGGCGAGCGCCCCGAGGCGCCCTAGTGCATTGTGCCTTGCCTGCAGTGGGAAGTCCGCCAGGGCGCCCTGGTGCGTTGTACCTTGCCTGCAGTGGGAAGTGCCCTGGTGCATTGTACCTTGCCTGCAGTGGGAAGTCCGCCAGGGCGCCCTGGTGCGTTGTACCTTGCCTGAGGTGGGAAGTCCGCCAGGGCGCCCTGGTGCGTTGTACCTTGCCTGCAGTGGGAAGTCCGCCAGGGCGCCCTGGTGCATTGTACCTTGCCTGCAGTGGGAAGTGCCCTGGTGCGTTGTACCTTGCCTGCAGTGGGAAGTGCCCTGGTGCATTGTACCTTGCCTGCAGTGGGAAGTGCCCTGGTGCATTGTACCTTGCCTGCAGTGGGAAGTGCCCCAGGGCGCCCTGATGCATTGTACCTTGTCTGCAGTGGGAAGTGCCCTGGTGCATTGTACCTTGCCTGCAGTGGGAAGTCCGCCAGGGCGCCCTGGTGCATTGTACCTTGCCTGCAGTGGGAAGTGCCCTGGTGCATTGTACCTTGCCTGAGGTGGGAAGTCCGCCAGGGCGCCCTGGTGCGTTGTACCTTGCCTGAGGTGGGAAGTCCGCCAGGGCGCCCTGGTGCGTTGTACCTTGCCTGCAGTGGGAAGTCCGCCAGGGCGCCCTGGTGCGTTGTACCTTGCCTGAGGTGGGAAGTCCGCCAGGGCGCCCTGGTGCGTTGTACCTTGCCTGCAGTGGGAAGTGCCCTGGTGCATTGTACCTTGCCTGCAGTGGGAAGTGCCCTGGTGCATTGTACCTTGCCTGCAGTGGGAAGTGCCCCAGGGCGCCCTGGTGCATTGTACCTTGCCTGCAGTGGGAAGTGCCCTGGTGCATTGTACCTTGCCTGCAGTGGGAAGTGCCCCAGGGCGCCCTGGTGCATTGTACCTTGCGTGCAGTGAGAAGTGTCCCAGGGCGCCCTGGTGCATTGTACCTTGCCTGCAGTGGGAAGTGCCCCAGGGCGCCCTGGACGCTCGCCTTATGCAACGCGGTGTTGTAGCGCTGGTAGTGGTTGATCGTAGGAAGAGTTCAGACTACAACATTACGGCTTGTAGAGTTTCATCAGGCCTCAGCCTGCACACTTTAAAAGGCCGAGCTGAAACTTTGCAGTCTGATCTCAACCAGCACCACCACCAGCACCACCACCGCCGCCGCCGCCGCCACCACCACCATCACCAAAACTACTATAACCACCACAATAGGTATTTTGTGCCAATTTTTCTCTTCTAATAACCGACTGACTGTATGGTGTAAGTTCATATGAGACATATGAGGACTCCTATAGCATGGTTATGTAGGAGCTGATAAACACGTAGATCCAAACAAGATCAAATGATTAGTTGTTAACAGTTTGTAACCTCATCGACGTCATCTGAAACAATGAAATTTTGAAGTGAGACTCAAAGCGGGTGATGAATTGTACTCAATATATGTATGTATATAAAAGTATATATTCATTTGCCATGCTGTCGTGTAAATACAGACATCATACACCACGCAAAGACTGATATCAATTTGCACGTGTCAGTTCAGTGGGTTCTGCGCCAGAAATACAAAATATCATATGTGGTAATCTAGCAGTGCTCAACAATTCTGAACATGTAAAAAGACCTCTTTCTGCTGAAACCATCAAGCCAGACTCATTCAGCAGCAAAGTATTGTCCCTTTTCTTGAGATGGCTGCAGCAGACTCATTTTTTGAATAATGAAATGACAATGAAAGCCACTCAGTACCTCCCTGACTGTCGAAGGCTTGGAAAGCTTTTCATGACATCATATGAAGCAAGGCGTAATGACTGCTTGGATCACGTGCTGACGTAGGTGATGGATTCCCTTTGCAGATGCAGGTCAGTGACGTCACAGAAGAGAACCGGTAGACACAACAGTTCCCATTCATCAAGATCTTCGCTGCCCCCACGCTCCCCACCCCACGCACCCCCCCCCCCCCGTACCCCCCCCCTACCTCCCAATACTCTCCCCAACACCCAGTCCCTCGCCCCTCGCCTCTCCTCCCCAGCCCCCTTCACCTCCCCAACCACCCCTTCAACCATCAAACTTCGTTCCCCAAAGCACTCCACGACCCTTCTCCCTTCCCCCTCCGTACAGCTTGCCCCCCCCCCCCCCCCCCCTTCCCATCACTCCCATCCCCCCCTACCCACTCTGTGTAGCAATTCTTCCCTTTCCCTTCCTTTTTCTCTCCTTTTCTCTTCTCGCTTCCACTATTCTCTTTTCCTCCCATCTCCCATGTCCCTGTCCTTCTCTTCTACTTTTCCACTTCCGCTCCTCTAACATCTCTTTTCTCCAACCAGTTTATCTTCCCTCCTTCCCTTCTCATTCCTCCTTTTTTCTCCTCTCCTCTCTGTCCTTCTCTCTATCCACCATCCCCCCCCCCCTCCCCCGACCTCTCCTCTGTCACTCCTCCACACCTTACTTTCTACATTGCACACGCACACATACACACACACATACACACACACACACACAAACACACACTCACACACACACATATGCACATACATACACACACACATACACATACACACACAAACACACATACACACACAAACAATTAAACACACACACACAAACACAAACACAAACACACATAGAGTCCTCCCAGCGCCTTGCAGACAACTCCCTTCAGGCAGGTGAGCATCCAAATGCAGAAAAGGCACCTGTGAAGACAAAGGACATCGCAGGTGGTTGCAATACTGTCAGTTTAATCAAGTCTGCGTAGATAGCCACTCGACTGGGCAAAGAGAACCAAACACACACATCTGGTGAATACTCAGTTCTGGGCTGAGTCATTGTGTGGAGGATACATTTTCCAATGCACTCTGCTGGTCAACATACCTATCGTTCAGGTGTAGTTTCTTATCATGATTGCATAACCCAGCTATCAATAGGAAGAAAACACGGATATGCATAGAAAGTTATCTGATTACCCTTGCTGAATTAAAAAAAAGTTTTCTGTATGTAATAGTTCTTGCCATTATAGTGCATGGATTTGTAAGAGGCGTTCATTCATTAAGAGTTACTTACTAAAGTCGGCAACAAACCATTGCAATGTTCAAAATCCCTGCACTATCTCTCTGTCAACGGTCTAAACGAAAAAGATGTGATTTTTGCTTCAATAAGAAAAGTCGTCCGTGTCTTTTGGAATTTAACTGACGAATCGACAATGTACTCCCACAACCCGTACGGCAGCAACGTAACGCTCATTCTGTAAACCCGAGTCAGTAGTATACTTTTGCCGGTAGGCGAAATCTCTAGTTTACTAGAATGCGTAACGCTTAGCTTCGTGCCGGGAGGAACAAATAGATACAACCGACTAAAGGCACAGGTGCAGAGACCTCATCCTTCTGTATCAAGCCCATGGGATGTGTTTATTTTTCAAGCAAATAGGATGGACTCTGTAATCAACAAGACACGCACAGTGTCGTGTCAAACAAGATAAAACCTGCCTGCCTGTCGATTGGCATACGCTCTTCACACGGCGTCAAAGCAACAGCAACAGTAGAATGGACAAGGACATGAAGGGTTTGGGGATGTCCAGCAGGAACGCGTGGGTGTCTGCACAGTGACGGGCTTTCATTACAAGCACTTAGTGTCTAGTCTTGGGCCCGACCCTCCAAGATAAAGATGCCAGCAGGTTTATAGAGGGATTAATGAAGGAGGCGTTCCGAGCTACGAAGTACGGGTTCTGGAATAACATGCCATCTCATAGAGGATTATGCACGTGTATTTGAATCTCTATACACTTGTATCAGAGCATATGTATCGGAGCATATGTATCACTATCAGTGTATACGTATCAGAACATACTTGTATGTATTAGAGCATACGTGTATGTATCAGAGCACATGTATTAGAGCAAACGTCTCAGAGCATACATATCAGACCATACGTATCAGATCATTTGTACCAAAGTATATACATCAGAGTATACGTCTCAGAGCAAACGTATCAAAACATTGCATCAGAGCATATGTATCTGAGCATATGTATCAGATTATACATATCAGAGCATACGTATCAGAGCATACATATCAGAGCATACGTATCAGAACATACGTATCAGAGCATACGTATCCGAGCATACTTACCAAAGCATACGCATCAGCGCATACGTATCAGAGCATAAGTATCCGAGCATACGTACCAAAGCATACGTATCAGAGCATACGTATCTGAGCATACGTATCCGAGCATAGTATCAGAGCATGATTTTTTCGAAGGAAGGTCTTCTCAGAAGAAAAAGTGAGTGAGGATGAGGTGTAGATTTTTCTATTCTCTGATGGATGCGTGTAGCGAGGTGTAGCTACGCGTGAAGGGCTTCAATGTTTCCTTGCTGGGTGTACTGTGAACGTGTCTGTATCACGTCCTGGGATTAGCGACGGGGTGTGGCCACCAGTCTGTCGTTGAGCATAGTCTTGGTTCGGTCCTCCATGGTGGTTCGATCGTAAGGTTGGATCCGAATGATCTGACCCTGCCTTCATTCCTCACAGTAGCCACTTAGTGACATGAAGACTTTTATTTCAAAGTAAAACAGTCGTGCATTTGTAAAGGGTTTGATGCCGCTGCTGACATGGCCAAGGTCACGTCTTTAAGTTACTGACAATCAAGGAATGGTCAGTCCAATGTATCTATGGTAAAGACTTGCTGTCTGCATGCTTTGACGACATTATCGCGATAAACATTGGTCAAAATATAAAAAGTAATTACCACACACGCGCACACGCGCGCACACACACATACAATCACGCGAGGCGCGCACCCACGCACACATACACGCAGCACGCGAGCATACAGGTACACACATTACCACTGACTCATATCGTGCTCAATTAAATTTGTGTACCTGTCATATTACGAATGCTCCTATGGAACACACGCGCATGGTCACTCACTATACTTGCACTTGCACTTTTCATTTCACTTACACTCACGACAACAACCTGGAATATGCAGTCACTCAACCTTCGTCCACATCCATACACATCCCACACCCACTTCTTATTCTCGTCTTCTCCTTCACCCCCACCCCCACCCCCCTTAACCCCCCCCCCCCCCCCCCCATCCGCCCTATCCCCCCACCCCCACTACCCCCCCCTCCCCTCCCCTATACTGATTGCACGCAGGTGGTCTGGGAAGAGACGCTTTTCAATCAGATGTCGCCCTGGTCACTGATAGAACTCAGGATTGCTGTGAACAACCTGTGATTCTGCTCCTACTTCCATTGTCTTTCCAGCTTTGCAAGGCCCCTATGGAGGCAGCAACGTTTCAACCAATTTCCTTCCTCTCCCTCAAGCTGGCCTATCGCGCCGCGACCCTTCAACTCTGACCTCGAAGTCGGCCGCTAATGGTCTGGAGTGGACGACGTGGACACAAGCAATGGACGCTGCCCACTAGGTTGGCATCATATCACCGAGCCTCCAGGCCGCACACGTGCAGCGTCGTTGGTCACTGTCTGAGTGAGAGGGAAGTAGATCATTGTGGTCACTACAATGACACCCTCGTCCCCTCCTTTCCCCACCCCCCCTCCATCCCCCACCTTCCCCCACATTGTCCCTAAGGGGCAGGTGTCCAGGTATCGGTATGGGAGAAGGCAAGGTCACTGCCCCCTTGAGTCCACAGGATCCAGTAGGTTAAATGTCAGGAAATTGAAACCCGCCTGACCGCAGTCAATGGTTTGGGTGGGCTGGTCAGTTGTCATGGATGCGGAAATGGTTGTAATTAGTACCCTTTGAGAGGCGACGATGACAGGATGCGCTGTGTTGGCATACTTTGAAACCGCTACCTAAGTCATTTCTCGTCATTACATGATCATCACTTAGGATTCACGCAGCAGACAGGCAAACAGACATGACAGGCAGGCAGGCAGGCAAGCAGGCAGGCAGGCAGACAGGCAGGCAGGCAGGCAGGCACGCAGGCACGCAGGCACGCAGGCAGGCAAGCAGGCAGGCAGGCAAGCAGGCAAGCAGGCAGGCACGCAGACAGACATACAGATACGCAGGCACGCAGGCATACAGGCAGGCAGGCAGACAGGCAAACAGACATGACAGGCAGGCAGGCAGGCAGACAGGCAAACAGACAGGCAGGAAGGCAGGCAGACAGGCAAACAGACATGGCAGACAGGCAGGCACGCAGGCAGGCAGGCAGGCAGACAGACAGACGGACGGACGGACGGACGGACGGGCGGACGGACGGACGGACGGACGGACAGACAGACAGACAGACAGACAGACAGACAGACAGACAGACAGACAGACAGACAGACAGACAGAATGACACACTGTCAGGTTGGCAGGCTGGCAGGCGGGCGGGCGGGCGGGCGGACTGACGGACGGAAGGATTGGATTAGAAAAATAAATAACTTGCTTGCAGAATAGTTCCACAAAGTCTCTTTCATGGGAATATTACAGACCAATATTTTTTCAAATACAAGTACGTATCAAATTACTAGAAAACTCGCCTCAGGCGTCCCCCCCTCGGCGTAGCCCCTTTTAAAGACCATGCAGAATCGCACTTGCCCTCACAATGTGTGGGAAACTGGCATTTTCCGTGGAGCCTGAGAGGCCACAGGATTGGCCAGGTAGCTCCAAGCTGCCGGGAAAAACTTGAAGGAAATATGGGCGGAGGTTCGCAAAAACCTTTGAGAATGAAGCATGCTCACTTCAACGAATCAACCCTTTCTGCAAATGTTAAGCACCTTCTATGTCTTTTACCGTTTCAATTATGTGAGGTCACTCACGACCTGCAAAAATGAATTCGTTGAATTAAAGAACAGAGGCTTGTTTGACAAAGAGTGTCAACATTGAAAAAAATCCGCCGACATCATAGAAAGGTCTGATTTCCTTCAAAAGTGTAAACATTTTGCAGTCACTTGACGCGAAGAAAATCGACCTTTCAGAATCTCGAGACAGTACACTTAGTAAATGCCTGAAAATGATGATAACAATTGGAGTACTCTTATTTTTACATTTACTTGGGTAATAAACATATCATCCAGGCATTCTATTTTTGTTCTTATTTAGCATTCTTTCTGTCTCTATTCCTCTGTCTCTTTCTATTCAGCATTCTTTCTATTACTCTGTCTCTCTCTATCTATGTAACTCTGTCTCTGTCTGTCTGCTTGCTTATATATGTTTGTCCTGCCCTGTGCTCTCTCTCTCTCTCTCTCTCTCTCTCTCTCTCTCTCTCTCTCTCTCTCTCTCTCTCTCTCTCTCTCTCTCCCCTCCCCCCCCCCTCCCACTCCACACAGGACTCTTCATTGGGTCTCCAAAAGTTTTCACAATCGGCGTTGACTACTGCAAAACTTTACGGTCACCCCAAGGTGTCAAGCCTTAGCAATCTCCGTTTACGGCTGGCATCATTATGCAT